>JAUIMM010000153.1:29902500-30502500 GCA_031769625.1 Taudactylus pleione | reverse complement strand
TCCATAGTGCTTATCTTGATAAACTCCTTGGCTACCGCACCAGGATGGCCGAGTGGTTAAGGCGTTGGACTTAAGATCCAATGGATTTATATCCGCGTGGGTTTGAACCCCACTCCTGGTATGGTTTTTAATTTCAGCTTCCAAGATATGTACAATAAAGAATGTCATCAATTAGTGAAAAATAACTGACAGCAATACATCCTCGATAAAAACATGGTTATGTGAAAGGACAGAAAAAGCAGCTATTTCCATTAAAAAATCAAGAGCAATCGTTATAGTTGTACACATTAAAAATGTTTAATACCTACAATTTCAGTAATTTAAAATTGACAATGCACATAGAAAAAAATATGAACATTTCAATAGTGCATATCATGATAAACGCTTTGGCTACTTGCCTAGGATGGCCGAGTGGTTAAGGTTTTGGGCTTATAATCCAATTGATTTATATCTGCATGGATTCAAACCCCCCTTCTGGTGTTGTTTTTAATTTCAGCTTCCAAAAAATGTACAATAAAGAATGTTATCAATTAGGGAAATTTAAAATTGACAGCCGTATATCTTTCAACAAAAACATGGTCATGTGAAATTACAGAGACAGTAACTATTTCTATTATAAAATCAAGAGCAATCGTTATAGCTGTACAGTTTAAAAAATGGTGAATACAATCAATTTCAGTAATTTAAAAATTGACAATCCACATAGAAAAAAACATGAACATTCCATCAGTACTTGTCATGAAAAACACTTTAACTACTGCAGCAGGAAGGTCATACCAAACATACTTTCAAAGATAAGAAGAAATATAGGTATTCTAATATACAAAAATCAGAGCTATGTAGTTATTTAGAATCAAAGCTGTATAATGATTAAAGACAAGTTAACAGAGCATGATGAAAAAAAGATGAACATTTCAATAGTGCTTATCTTGATGAACTCCTTGGCTACCGCACAAGGATGGCCGAGTGGTTAAGGCGTTTATATCTGCGTGGGTTCGAACCCCACTCCTGGTATGGTTTTTAATTTCAGCTTCCAAGATATGTACAATAAAGAATGTCATCAATTAGAGAAAATTAACTGACAGCAATACATCCTCGATAAAAACATGGTTATGTGAAAGGACAGAAAAAGCAGCTATTTCCATTAAAAAATCAAGAGCAATCGTTATAGTTGTACACATTAAAAATGTTTAATACCTACAATTTCAGTAATTTAAAATTGACAATGCACATAGAAAAAATATGAACATTTCAATAGTGCATATCATGATAAACACTTTGGCTACTTGCCTAGGATGGCCGAGTGGTTAAGGTGTTGGGCTTATAATCCAATGGATTTATATCTGCATGGATTCAAACCCCCCTTCTGGTGTGGTTTTTAATTTCAGCTTCCAAAAAATGTACAATAAAGAATGTTATCAATTAGGGAAATTTAAAATTGACAGCCGTATATCTTTCAACAAAAACATGGTTGTGTGAAATTACAGAGAAAGTAACTATTTCTATTATAAAATCAAGAGCAATCGTTATAGCTGTACACTTTAAAAAATGGTGAATACAATCAATTTCAGTAATTTAAAAATTGACAATCCACATAGAAAAAAACATGAACATTCCATCAGTACTTGTCATGAAAAACACTTTAACTACTGCAGCAGGAAGGTCATACCAAACATACTTTCAGAGATAAGAAGAAATATAGGTATTCTAATATACAAAAATCAGAGCTATGTAGTTATTTAGACTCAAAGCTGTATAATGATTAAAGACAAGTTAACAGAGCATGATGAAAAAAAGATGAACATTTCAATAGTGCTTATCTTGATAAACTCCTTGGCTACCGCACCAGGATGGCCGAGTGGTTAAGGCGTTGGACTTAAGATCCAATGGATTTATATCTGCGTGGGTTCGAACCCCACTCCTGGTATGGTTTTTAATTTCAGCTTCCAAGATATGTACAATAAAGAATGTCATCAATTAGGGAAAAATAACTGACAGCAATACATCCTCCATAAAAACATGGTTATGTGAAAGGAAAGAAAAAGCAGCTATTTTCATTAAAAAATCAAGAGCAATCGTTATAGTTGTACACATTAAAAATGTTTAATACCTACAATTTCAGTAATTTAAAATTGACAATGCACATAGAAAAAATATGAACATTTCAATAGTGCATATCATGATAAACGCTTTGGCTACTTGCCTAGGATGGCCGAGTGGTTAAGGTGTTGGGCTTATAATCCAATTGATTTATATCTGCATGGATTCAAACCCCCCTTCTGGTGTTGTTTTTAATTTCAGCTTCCAAAAAATGTACAATAAAGAATGTTATCAATTAGGGAAATTTAAAATTGACAGCCGTATATCTTTCAACAAAAACATGGTCGTGTGAAATTACAGAGAAAGTAACTATTTCTATTATAAAATCAAGAGCAATCGTTATAGCTGTACAGTTTAAAAAATGGTGAATACAATCAATTTCAGTAATTTAAAAATTGACAATCCACATAGAAAAAAACATGAACATTCCATCAGTACTTGTCATGAAAAACACTTTAACTACTGCAGCAGGAAGGTCATACCAAACATACTTTCAGAGATAAGAAGAAATATAGGTATTCTAATTTACAAAAATCAGAGTTATGTAGTTATTTAGACTCAAAGCTGTATAATGATTAAAGACAAGTTAACAGAGCATGATGAAAAAAAGATGAACATTTCAATAGTGCTTATCTTGATAAACTCCTTGGCTACCGCACCAGGATGGCCGAGTGGTTAAGGCGTTTATATCTGCGTGGGTTCGAACCCCACTCCTGGTATGGTTTTTAATTTCAGCTTCCAAGATATGTACAATAAAGAATGTCATCAATTAGGGAAAAATAACTGACAGCAATACATCCTCGATAAAAACATGGTTATGTGAAAGGACAGAAAAAGCAGCTATTTCCATTTAAAAATCAAGAGCAATCGTTATAGTTGTACACATTAAAAATGTTTAATACCTACAATTTCAGTAATTTAAAATTGACAATGCACATAGAAAAAAATATGAACATTTCAATAGTGCATACCATGATAAACGCTTTGGCTACTGCACCAGGATGGCCGAGTGGTTAAGGTGTTGGGCTTATAATCCAATTGATTTATATCTGCATGGATTCAAACCCCCCTTCTGGTGTGGTTTTTAATTTCAGCTTCCAAAAATTGTACAATAAAGAATGTTATCAATTAGGGAAATTTAAAATTGACAGCCGTATATCTTTCAACAAAAACACGGTTGTGTGAAATTACAGAGAAAGTAACTCTTTCTATTATAAAATCAAGAGCAATCGTTATAGCTGTACACTTTAAAAAATGGTGAATACAATCAATTTCAGTAATTTAAAAATTGACAATCCACATAGAAAAAAACATGAACATTCCATCAGTACTTGTCATGAAAAACACTTTAACTACTGCAGCAGGAAGGTCATACCAAACATACTTTCAGAGATAAGAAGAAATATAGGTATTCTAATATACAAAAATCAGAGCTATGTAGTTATTTAGACTCAAAGCTGTATAATGATTAAAGACAAGTTAACAGAGCATGATGAAAAAAAGATGAACATTTCAATAGTGCTTATCTTGATAAACTCCTTGGCTACCACACCAGGATGGCCGAGTGGTTAAGGCGTTGGACTTAAGATCCAATGGATTTTTATCTGCGTGGGTTCGAACCCCACTCCTGGTATGGTTTTTAATTTCAGCTTCCAAGATATGTACAATAAAGAATGTCATCAAGTAGGGAAAAATAACTGACAGCAATACATCCTCGATAAAAACATGGTTATGTGAAAGGACAGAAAAAGCAGCTATTTTCATTAAAAAATCAAGAGCAATCGTTATAGTTGTACACATTAAAAATGTTTAATACCTACAATTTCAGTAATTTAAAATTGACAATGCACATAGAAAAAAATATGAACATTTCAATAGTGCATACCATGATAAACGCTTTGCACCAGGATGGCCGAGTGGTTAAGGTGTTGGGCTTATTATCCAATGGATTTATATCTGCATGGATTCAAACCCCACTTCTGGTGTGGTTTTTAATTTCAGCTTCCAAAAAATGTACAATAAAGAATGTTATCAATTAGGGAAATTTAAAATTGACTGCATCTTTCAACAAAAACATGGTCGTGTGAAATTACAGAGAAAGTAACTATTTCTATTATAAAATCAAGAGCAATCGTTATAGCTGTACAGTTTAAAAAATGGTGAATACAATCAATTTCAGTAATTTAAAAATTGACAATCCACATAGAAAAAAACATGAACATTCCATCAGTACTTGTCATGAAAAACACTTTAACTACTGCAGCAGGAAGGTCATACCAAACATACTTTCAGAGATAAGAAGAAATATAGGTATTCTAATATACAAAAATCAGAGCTATGTAGTTATTTAGACTCAAAGCTGTATAATGATTAAAGACAAGTTAACAGAGCATGATGAAAAAAAGGTGAACATTTCAATAGTGCTTATCTTGATAAACTCCTTGGCTACCGCACCAGGATGGCCGAGTGGTTAAGGCGTTGGACTTAAGATCCAATGGATTTATATCTGCGTGGGTTTGAACCCCACTCCTGGTATGGTTTTTAATTTCAGCTTCCAAGATATGTACAATAAAGAATGTCATCAATTAGGGAAAAATAACTGACAGCAATACATCCTCGATAAAAATATGGTTATGTGAAAGGACAGAAAAAGCAGCTATTTCCATTTAAAAATCAAGAGCAATCGTTATAGTTGTACACATTAAAAATGTTTAATACCTACAATTTCAGTAATTTAAAATTGACAATGCACATAGAAAAAAATATGAACATTTCAATAGTGCATACCATGATAAACACTTTGGCTACTGCACCAGGATGGCCGAGTGGTTAAGGTGTTGGGCTTATAATCCAATGGATTTATATCTGCATGGATTCAAACCCCCCTTCTGGTGTGGTTTTTAATTTCAGCTTCCAAAAAATGTACAATAAAGAATGTTATCAATTAGGGAAATTTAAAATTGACAGCCGTATATCTTTCAACAAAAACATGGTTGTGTGAAATTACAGAGAAAGTAACTATTTCTATTATAAAATCAAGAGCAATCGTTATAGCTGTACACTTTAAAAAATGGTGAATACAATCAATTTCAGTAATTTAAAAATTGACAATCCACATAGAAAAAAACATGAACATTCCATCAGTACTTGTCATGAAAAACACTTTAACTACTGCAGCAGGAAGGTCATACCAAACATACTTTCAGAGATAAGAAGAAATATAGGTATTCTAATATACAAAAATCAGAGCTATGTAGTTATTTAGACTCAAAGCTGTATAATGATTAAAGACAAGTTAACAGAGCATGATGAAAAAAAGATGAACATTTCAATAGTGCTTATCTTGATAAACTCCTTGGCTACCGCACCAGGATGGCCGAGTGGTTAAGGCGTTGGACTTAAGATCCAATGGATTTATATCTGCGTGGGTTCGAACCCCACTCCTGGTATGGTTTTTAATTTCAGCTTCCAAGATATGTACAATAAAGAATGTCATCAATTAGGGAAAAATAACTGACAGCAATACATCCTCCATAAAAACATGGTTATGTGAAAGGACAGAAAAAGCAGCTATTTTCATTAAAAAATCAAGAGCAATCGTTATAGTTGTACACATTAAAAATGTTTAATACCTACAATTTCAGTAATTTAAAATTGACAATGCACATAGAAAAAAATATGAACATTTCAATAGTGCATACCATGATAAACACTTTGGCTACTGCACCAGGATGGCCGAGTGGTTAAGGTGTTGGGTTTATAATCCAATGGATTTATATCTGCATGGATTCAAACCCCCCTTCTGGTGTGGTTTTTAATTTCAGCTTCCAAAAAATGTACAATAAAGAATGTTATCAATTAGGGAAATTTAAAATTGACAGCCGTATATCTTTCAACAAAAACATGGTTGTGTGAAATTACAGAGAAAGTAACTATTTCTATTATAAAATCAAGAGCAATCGTTATAGCTGTACACTTTAAAAAATGGTGAATACAATCAATTTCAGTACTTTAAAAATTGACAATCCACATAGAAAAAAACATGAACATTCCATCAGTACTTGTCATGAAAAACACTTTAACTACTGCAGCAGGAAGGTCATACCAAACATACTTTCAGAGATAAGAAGAAATATAGGTATTCTAATATACAAAAATCAGAGCTATGTAGTTATTTAGACTCAAAGCTGTATAATGATTAAAGACAAGTTAACAGAGCATGATGAAAAAAAGATGAACATTTCAATAGTGCTTATCTTGATAAACTCCTTGGCTACCGCACCAGGATGGCCGAGTGGTTAAGGCGTTGGACTTAAGATCCAATGGATTTATATCTGCGTGGGTTCGAACCCCACTCCTGGTATGGTTTTTAATTTCAGCTTCCAAGATATGTACAATAAAGAATGTCATCAATTAGGGAAAAATAACTGACAGCAATACATCCTCCATAAAAACATGGTTATGTGAAAGGACAGAAAAAGCAGCTATTTTCATTAAAAAATCAAGAGCAATCGTTATAGTTGTACACATTAAAAATGTTTAATACCTACAATTTCAGTAATTTAAAATTGACAATGCACATAGAAAAAATATGAACATTTCAATAGTGCATATCATGATAAACGCTTTGGCTACTTGCCTAGGATGGCCGAGTGGTTAAGGTGTTGGGCTTATAATCCAATTGATTTATATCTGCATGGATTCAAACCCCCCTTCTGGTGTTGTTTTTAATTTCAGCTTCCAAAAAATGTACAATAAAGAATGTTATCAATTAGGGAAATTTAAAATTGACAGCCGTATATCTTTCAACAAAAACATGGTCGTGTGAAATTACAGAGAAAGTAACTATTTCTATTATAAAATCAAGAGCAATCGTTATAGCTGTACAGTTTAAAAAATGGTGAATACAATCAATTTCAGTAATTTAAAAATTGACAATCCACATAGAATAAAACATGAACATTCCATCAGTACTTGTCATGAAAAACACTTTAACTACTGCAGCAGGAAGGTCATACCAAACATACTTTCAGAGATAAGAAGAAATATAGGTATTCTAATTTACAAAAATCAGAGTTATGTAGTTATTTAGACTCAAAGCTGTATAATGATTAAAGACAAGTTAACAGAGCATGATGAAAAAAAGATGAACATTTCAATAGTGCTTATCTTGATAAACTCCTTGGCTACCGCACCAGGATGGCCGAGTGGTTAAGGCGTTTATATCTGCGTGGGTTCGAACCCCACTCCTGGTATGGTTTTTAATTTCAGCTTCCAAGATATGTACAATAAAGAATGTCATCAATTAGGGAAAAATAACTGACAGCAATACATCCTCGATAAAAACATGGTGATGTGAAAGGACAGAAAAAGCAGCTATTTCCATTTAAAAATCAAGAGCAATCGTTATAGTTGTACACATTAAAAATGTTTAATACCTACAATTTCAGTAATTTAAAATTGACAATGCACATAGAAAAAAATATGAACATTTCAATAGTGCATACCATGATAAACGCTTTGGCTACTGCACCAGGATGGCCGAGTGGTTAAGGTGTTGGGCTTATAATCCAATTGATTTATATCTGCATGGATTCAAACCCCCCTTCTGGTGTGGTTTTTAATTTCAACTTCCAAAAATTGTACAATAAAGAATGTTATCAATTAGGGAAATTTAAAATTGACAGCCGTATATCTTTCAACAAAAACACGGTTGTGTGAAATTACAGAGAAAGTAACTATTTCTATTATAAAATCAAGAGCAATCGTTATAGCTGTACACTTTAAAAAATGGTGAATACAATCAATTTCAGTAATTTAAAAATTGACAATCCACATAGAAAAAAACATGAACATTCCATCAGTACTTGTCATGAAAAACACTTTAACTACTGCAGCAGGAAGGTCATACCAAACATACTTTCAGAGATAAGAAGAAATATAGGTATTCTAATATACAAAAATCAGAGCTATGTAGTTATTTAGACTCAAAGCTGTATAATGATTAAAGACAAGTTAACAGAGCATGATGAAAAAAAGATGAACATTTCAATAGTGCTTATCTTGATAAACTCCTTGGCTACCACACCAGGATGGCCGAGTGGTTAAGGCGTTGGACTTAAGATCCAATGGATTTTTATCTGCGTGGGTTCGAACCCCACTCCTGGTATGGTTTTTAATTTCAGCTTCCAAGATATGTACAATAAAGAATGTCATCAATTAGGGAAAAATAACTGACAGCAATACATCCTCGATAAAAACATGGTTATGTGAAAGGACAGAAAAAGCAGCTATTTTCATTAAAAAATCAAGAGCAATCGTTATAGTTGTACACATTAAAAATGTTTAATACCTACAATTTCAGTAATTTAAAATTGACAATGCACATAGAAAAAAATATGAAAATTTCAATAGTGCATACCATGATAAACGCTTTGCACCAGGATGGCCGAGTGGTTAAGGTGTTGGGCTTATTATCCAATGGATTTATATCTGCATGGATTCAAACCCCACTTCTGGTGTGGTTTTTAATTTCAGCTTCCAAAAAATGTACAATAAAGAATGTTATCAATTAGGGAAATTTAAAATTGACTGCATCTTTCAACAAAAACATGGTCGTGTGAAATTACAGAGAAAGTAACTATTTCTATTATAAAATCAAGAGCAATCGTTATAGCTGTACAGTTTAAAAAATGGTGAATACAATCAATTTCAGTAATTTAAAAATTGACAATCCACATAGAAAAAAACATGAACATTCCATCAGTACTTGTCATGAAAAACACTTTAACTACTGCAGCAGGAAGGTCATACCAAACATACTTTCAGAGATAAGAAGAAATATAGGTATTCTAATATACAAAAATCAGAGCTATGTAGTTATTTAGACTCAAAGCTGTATAATGATTAAAGACAAGTTAACAGAGCATGATGAAAAAAAGGTGAACATTTCAATAGTGCTTATCTTGATAAACTCCTTGGCTACCGCACCAGGATGGCCGAGTGGTTAAGGCGTTGGACTTAAGATCCAATGGATTTATATCTGCGTGGGTTTGAACCCCACTCCTGGTATGGTTTTTAATTTCAGCTTCCAAGATATGTACAATAAAGAATGTCATCAATTAGGGAAAAATAACTGACAGCAATACATCCTCGATAAAAATATGGTTATGTGAAAGGACAGAAAAAGCAGCTATTTCCATTTAAAAATCAAGAGCAATCGTTATAGTTGTACACATTAAAAATGTTTAATACCTACAATTTCAGTAATTTAAAATTGACAATGCACATAGAAAAAATATGAACATTTCAATAGTGCATACCATGATAAACACTTTGGCTACTGCACCAGGATGGCCGAGTGGTTAAAGTGTTGGGCTTATAATCCAATGGATTTATATCTGCATGGATTCAAACCCCCCTTCTGGTGTGGTTTTTAATTTCAGCTTCCAAAAAATGTACAATAAAGAATGTTATCAATTAGGGAAATTTAAAATTGACAGCCGTATATCTTTCAACAAAAACATGGTTGTGTGAAATTACAGAGAAAGTAACTATTTCTATTATAAAATCAAGAGCAATCGTTATAGCTGTACACTTTAAAAAATGGTGAATACAATCAATTTCAGTAATTTAAAAATTGACAATCCACATAGAAAAAAACATGAACATTCCATCAGTACTTGTCATGAAAAACACTTTAACTACTGCAGCAGGAAGGTCATACCAAACATACTTTCAGAGATAAGAAGAAATATAGGTATTCTAATATACAAAAATCAGAGCTATGTAGTTATTTAGACTCAAAGCTGTATAATGATTAAAGACAAGTTAACAGAGCATGATGAAAAAAAGATGAACATTTCAATAGTGCTTATCTTGATAAAATCCTTGGCTACCACACCAGGATGGCCGAGTGGTTAAGGCGTTGGACTTAAGATCCAATGGATTTTTATCTGCGTGGGTTCGAACCCCACTCCTGGTATGGTTTTTAATTTCAGCTTCCAAGATATGTACAATAAAGAATGTCATCAATTAGGGAAAAATAACTGACAGCAATACATCCTCGATAAAAACATGGTTATGTGAAAGGACAGAAAAAGCAGCTATTTTCATTAAAAAATCAAGAGCAATCGTTATAGTTGTACACATTAAAAATGTTTAATACCTACAATTTCAGTAATTTAAAATTGACAATGCACATAGAAAAAAATATGAACATTTCAATAGTGCATACCATGATAAACGCTTTGCACCAGGATGGCCGAGTGGTTAAGGTGTTGGGATTATTATCCAATGGATTTATATCTGCATGGATTCAAACCCCACTTCTGGTGTGGTTTTTAATTTCAGCTTCCAAAAAATGTACAATAAAGAATGTTATCAATTAGGGAAATTTAAAATTGACAGCCGTATATCTTTCAACAAAAACATGGTCGTGTGAAATTACAGAGAAAGTAACTATTTCTATTATAAAATCAAGAGCAATCGCTATAGCTGTACAGTTTAAAAAATGGTGAATACAATCAATTTCAGTAATTTAAAAATTGACAATCCACATAGAAAAAAACATGAACATTCCATCAGTACTTGTCATGAAAAACACTTTAACTACTGCAGCAGGAAGGTCATACCATACATACTTTCAGAGATAAGAAGAAATATAGGTATTCTAATATACAAAAATCAGAGCTATGTAGTTATTTAGACTCAAAGCTGTATAATGATTAAAGACAAGTTAACAGAGCATGATGAAAAAAAGATGAACATTTCAATAGTGCTTATCTTGATAAACTCCTTGGCTACCGCACCAGGATGGCCGAGTGGTTAAGGCGTTGGACTTAAGATCCAATGGATTTATATCTGCGTGGGTTCGAACCCCACTCTTGGTATGGTTTTTAATTTCAGCTTCCAAGATATGTACAATAAAGAATGTCATCAATTAGAGAAAAATAACTGACAGCAATACATCCTCGATAAAAACATGGTTATGTGAAAGGACAGAAAAAGCAGCTATTTCCATTAAAAAATCAAGAGCAATCGTTATAGTTGTACACATTAAAAATGTTTAATACCTACAATTTCAGTAATTTAAAATTGACAATGCACATAGAAAAAAATATGAACATTTCAATAGTGCATATCATGATAAACGCTTTGGCTACTTGCCTAGGATGGCCGAGTGGTTAAGGTGTTGGGCTTATAATCCAATTGATTTATATCTGCATGGATTCAAACCCCCCTTCTGGTGTTGTTTTTAATTTCAGCTTCCAAAAAATGTACAATAAAGAATGTTATCAATTAGGGAAATTTAAAATTGACAGCCGTATATCTTTCAACAAAAACATGGTCGTGTGAAATTACAGAGAAAGTAACTATTTCTATTATAAAATCAAGAGCAATCGTTATAGCTGTACAGTTTAAAAAATGGTGAATACAATCAATTTCAGTAATTTAAAAATTGACAATCCACATAGAAAAAAACATGAACATTCCATCAGTACTTCTCATGAAAAACACTTTAACTACTGCAGCAGGAAGGTCATACCAAACATACTTTCAGAGATAAGAAGAAATATAGGTATTCTAATATACAAAAATCAGAGCTATGTAGTTATTTAGACTCAAAGCTGTATAATGATTAAAGACAAGTTAACAGAGCATGATGAAAAAAAGATGAACATTTCAATAGTGCTTATCTTGATAAACTCCTTGGCTACCGCACCAGGATGGCCGAGTGGTTAAGGCGTTTATATCTGCGTGGGTTCGAACCCCACTCCTGGTATGGTTTTTAATTTCAGCTTCCAAGATATGTACCATAAAGAATGTCATCAATTAGGGAAAAATAACTGACAGCAATACATACTCGATAAAAACATGGTTATGTGAAAGGACAGAAAAAGCAGCTATTTCCATTTAAAAATCAAGAGCAATCGTTATAGTTGTACACATTAAAAATGTTTAATACCTACAATTTCAGTAATTTAAAATTGACAATGCACATAGAAAAAAATATGAACATTTCAATAGTGCATACCATGATAAACGCTTTGGCTACTGCACCAGGATGGCCGAGTGGTTAAGGTGTTGGGCTTATAATCCAATTGATTTATATCTGCATGGATTCAAACCCCCCTTCTGGTGTGGTTTTTAATTTCAGCTTCCAAAAATTGTACAATAAAGAATGTTATCAATTAGGGAAATTTAAAATTGACAGCCGTATATCTTTCAACAAAAACACGGTTGTGTGAAATTACAGAGAAAGTAACTATTTCTATTATAAAATCAAGAGCAATCGTTATAGCTGTACACTTTAAAAAATGGTGAATACAATCAATTTCAGTAATTTAAAAATTGACAATCCACATAGAAAAAAACATGAACATTCCATCAGTACTTGTCATGAAAAACACTTTAACTACTGCAGCAGGAAGGTCATACCAAACATACTTTCAGAGATAAGAAGAAATATAGGTATTCTAATATACAAAAATCAGAGCTATGTAGTTATTTAGACTCAAAGCTGTATAATGATTAAAGACAAGTTAACAGAGCATGATGAAAAAAAGATGAACATTTCAATAGTGCTTATCTTGATAAACTCCTTGGCTACCGCACCAGGATGGCCGAGTGGTTAAGGCGTTGGACTTAAGATCCAATGGATTTATATCTGCGTGGGTTCGAACCCCACTCCTGGTATGGTTTTTAATTTCAGCTTCCAAGATATGTACAATAAAGAATGTCATCAATTAGGGAAAAATAACTGACAGCAATACATCCTCGATAAAAACATGGTTATGTGAAAGGACAGAAAAAGCAGCTATTTTCATTAAAAAATCAAGAGCAATCGTTATAGTTGTACACATTAAAAATGTTTAATACCTACAATTTCAGTAATTTAAAATTGACAATGCACATAGAAAAAAATATGAAAATTTCAATAGTGCATACCATGATAAACGCTTTGCACCAGGATGGCCGAGTGGTTAAGGTGTTGGGCTTATTATCCAATGGATTTATATCTGCATGGATTCAAACCCCACTTCTGGTGTGGTTTTTAATTTCAGCTTCCAAAAAATGTACAATAAAGAATGTTATCAATTAGGGAAATTTAAAATTGACTGCATCTTTCAACAAAAACATGGTCGTGTGAAATTACAGAGAAAGTAACTATTTCTATTATAAAATCAAGAGCAATCGTTATAGCTGTACACTTTAAAAAATGGTGAATACAATCAATTTCAGTAATTTAAAAATTGACAATCCACATAGAAAAAAACATGAACATTCCATCAGTACTTGTCATGAAAAACACTTTAACTACTGCAGCAGGAAGGTCATACCAAACATACTTTCAGAGATAAGAAGAAATATAGGTATTCTAATATACAAAAATCAGAGCTATGTAGTTATTTAGACTCAAAGCTGTATAATGATTAAAGACAAGTTAACAGAGCATGATGAAAAAAAGATGAACATTTCAATAGTGCTTATCTTGATAAACTCCTTGGCTACCGCACCAGGATGGCCGAGTGGTTAAGGCGTTGGACTTAAGATCCAATGGATTTATATCTGCGTGGGTTCGAACCCCACTCCTGGTATGGTTTTTAATTTCAGCTTCCAAGATATGTACAATAAAGAATGTCATCAATTAGGGAAAAATAACTGACAGCAATACATCCTCGATAAAAACATGGTTATGTGAAAGGACAGAAAAAGCAGCTATTTTCATTAAAAAATCAAGAGCAATCGTTATAGTTGTACACATTAAAAATGTTTAATACCTACAATTTCAGTAATTTAAAATTGACAATGCACATAGAAAAAAATATGAAAATTTCAATAGTGCATACCATGATAAACGCTTTGCACCAGGATGGCCGAGTGGTTAAGGTGTTGGGCTTATTATCCAATGGATTTATATCTGCATGGATTCAAACCCCACTTCTGGTGTGGTTTTTAATTTCAGCTTCCAAAAAATGTACAATAAAGAATGTTATCAATTAGGGAAATTTAAAATTGACTGCATCTTTCAACAAAAACATGGTCGTGTGAAATTACAGAGAAAGTAACTATTTCTATTATAAAATCAAGAGCAATCGTTATAGCTGTACAGTTTAAAAAATGGTGAATACAATCAATTTCAGTAATTTAAAAATTGACAATCCACATAGAAAAAAACATGAACATTCCATCAGTACTTGTCATGAAAAACACTTTAACTACTGCAGCAGGAAGGTCATACCAAACATACTTTCAGAGATAAGAAGAAATATAGGTATTCTAATATACAAAAATCAGAGCTATGTAGTTATTTAGACTCAAAGCTGTATAATGATTAAAGACAAGTTAACAGAGCATGATGAAAAAAAGGTGAACATTTCAATAGTGCTTATCTTGATAAACTCCTTGGCTACCGCACCAGGATGGCCGAGTGGTTAAGGCGTTGGACTTAAGATCCAATGGATTTATATCTGCGTGGGTTTGAACCCCACTCCTGGTATGGTTTTTAATTTCAGCTTCCAAGATATGTACAATAAAGAATGTCATCAATTAGGGAAAAATAACTGACAGCAATACATCCTCGATAAAAATATGGTTATGTGAAAGGACAGAAAAAGCAGCTATTTCCATTTAAAAATCAAGAGCAATCGTTATAGTTGTACACATTAAAAATGTTTAATACCTACAATTTCAGTAATTTAAAATTGACAATGCACATAGAAAAAATATGAACATTTCAATAGTGCATACCATGATAAACACTTTGGCTACTGCACCAGGATGGCCGAGTGGTTAAAGTGTTGGGCTTATAATCCAATGGATTTATATCTGCATGGATTCAAACCCCCCTTCTGGTGTGGTTTTTAATTTCAGCTTCCAAAAAATGTACAATAAAGAATGTTATCAATTAGGGAAATTTAAAATTGACAGCCGTATATCTTTCAACAAAAACATGGTTGTGTGAAATTACAGAGAAAGTAACTATTTCTATTATAAAATCAAGAGCAATCGTTATAGCTGTACACTTTAAAAAATGGTGAATACAATCAATTTCAGTAATTTAAAAATTGACAATCCACATAGAAAAAAACATGAACATTCCATCAGTACTTGTCATGAAAAACACTTTAACTACTGCAGCAGGAAGGTCATACCAAACATACTTTCAGAGATAAGAAGAAATATAGGTATTCTAATATACAAAAATCAGAGCTATGTAGTTATTTAGACTCAAAGCTGTATAATGATTAAAGACAAGTTAACAGAGCATGATGAAAAAAAGATGAACATTTCAATAGTGCTTATCTTGATAAAATCCTTGGCTACCACACCAGGATGGCCGAGTGGTTAAGGCGTTGGACTTAAGATCCAATGGATTTTTATCTGCGTGGGTTCGAACCCCACTCCTGGTATGGTTTTTAATTTCAGCTTCCAAGATATGTACAATAAAGAATGTCATCAATTAGGGAAAAATAACTGACAGCAATACATCCTCGATAAAAACATGGTTATGTGAAAGGACAGAAAAAGCAGCTATTTTCATTAAAAAATCAAGAGCAATCGTTATAGTTGTACACATTAAAAATGTTTAATACCTACAATTTCAGTAATTTAAAATTGACAATGCACATAGAAAAAAATATGAACATTTCAATAGTGCATACCATGATAAACGCTTTGCACCAGGATGGCCGAGTGGTTAAGGTGTTGGGATTATTATCCAATGGATTTATATCTGCATGGATTCAAACCCCACTTCTGGTGTGGTTTTTAATTTCAGCTTCCAAAAAATGTACAATAAAGAATGTTATCAATTAGGGAAATTTAAAATTGACAGCCGTATATCTTTCAACAAAAACATGGTCGTGTGAAATTACAGAGAAAGTAACTATTTCTATTATAAAATCAAGAGCAATCGCTATAGCTGTACAGTTTAAAAAATGGTGAATACAATCAATTTCAGTAATTTAAAAATTGACAATCCACATAGAAAAAAACATGAACATTCCATCAGTACTTGTCATGAAAAACACTTTAACTACTGCAGCAGGAAGGTCATACCATACATACTTTCAGAGATAAGAAGAAATATAGGTATTCTAATATACAAAAATCAGAGCTATGTAGTTATTTAGACTCAAAGCTGTATAATGATTAAAGACAAGTTAACAGAGCATGATGAAAAAAAGATGAACATTTCAATAGTGCTTATCTTGATAAACTCCTTGGCTACCGCACCAGGATGGCCGAGTGGTTAAGGCGTTGGACTTAAGATCCAATGGATTTATATCTGCGTGGGTTCGAACCCCACTCTTGGTATGGTTTTTAATTTCAGCTTCCAAGATATGTACAATAAAGAATGTCATCAATTAGAGAAAAATAACTGACAGCAATACATCCTCGATAAAAACATGGTTATGTGAAAGGACAGAAAAAGCAGCTATTTCCATTAAAAAATCAAGAGCAATCGTTATAGTTGTACACATTAAAAATGTTTAATACCTACAATTTCAGTAATTTAAAATTGACAATGCACATAGAAAAAAATATGAACATTTCAATAGTGCATATCATGATAAACTCTTTGGCTACTTGCCTAGGATGGCCGAGTGGTTAAGGTGTTGGGCTTATAATCCAATTGATTTATATCTGCATGGATTCAAACCCCCCTTCTGGTGTTGTTTTTAATTTCAGCTTCCAAAAAATGTACAATAAAGAATGTTATCAATTAGGGAAATTTAAAATTGACAGCCGTATATCTTTCAACAAAAACATGGTCGTGTGAAATTACAGAGAAAGTAACTATTTCTATTATAAAATCAAGAGCAATCGTTATAGCTGTACAGTTTAAAAAATGGTGAATACAATCAATTTCAGTAATTTAAAAATTGACAATCCACATAGAAAAAAACATGAACATTCCATCAGTACTTGTCATGAAAAACACTTTAACTACTGCAGCAGGAAGGTCATACCAAACATACTTTCAGAGATAAGAAGAAATATAGGTATTCTAATATACAAAAATCAGAGCTATGTAGTTATTTAGACTCAAAGCTGTATAATGATTAAAGACAAGTTAACAGAGCATGATGAAAAAAAGATGAACATTTCAATAGTGCTTATCTTGATAAACTCCTTGGCTACCGCACCAGGATGGCCGAGTGGTTAAGGCGTTTATATCTGCGTGGGTTCGAACCCCACTCCTGGTATGGTTTTTAATTTCAGCTTCCAAGATATGTACCATAAAGAATGTCATCAATTAGGGAAAAATAACTGACAGCAATACATACTCGATAAAAACATGGTTATGTGAAAGGACAGAAAAAGCAGCTATTTCCATTAAAAAATCAAGAGCAATCGTTATAGTTGTACACATTAAAAATGTTTAATACCTACAATTTCAGTAATTTAAAATTGACAATGCACATAGAAAAAAATATGAACATTTCAATAGTGCATACCATGATAAACGCTTTGGCTACTGCACCAGGATGGCCGAGTGGTTAAGGTGTTGGGCTTATAATCCAATTGATTTATATCTGCATGGATTCAAACCCCCCTTCTGGTGTGGTTTTTAATTTCAGCTTCCAAAAATTGTACAATAAAGAATGTTATCAATTAGGGAAATTTAAAATTGACAGCCGTATATCTTTCAACAAAAACACGGTTGTGTGAAATTACAGAGAAAGTAACTATTTCTATTATAAAATCAAGAGCAATCGTTATAGCTGTACACTTTAAAAAATGGTGAATACAATCAATTTCAGTAATTTAAAAATTGACAATCCACATAGAAAAAAACATGAACATTCCATCAGTACTTGTCATGAAAAACACTTTAACTACTGCAGCAGGAAGGTCATACCAAACATACTTTCAGAGATAAGAAGAAATATAGGTATTCTAATATACAAAAATCAGAGCTATGTAGTTATTTAGACTCAAAGCTGTATAATGATTAAAGACAAGTTAACAGAGCATGATGAAAAAAAGATGAACATTTCAATAGTGCTTATCTTGATAAACTCCTTGGCTACCGCACCAGGATGGCCGAGTGGTTAAGGCGTTGGACTTAAGATCCAATGGATTTATATCTGCGTGGGTTCGAACCCCACTCCTGGTATGGTTTTTAATTTCAGCTTCCAAGATATGTACAATAAAGAATGTCATCAATTAGGGAAAAATAACTGACAGCAATACATCCTCGATAAAAACATGGTTATGTGAAAGGACAGAAAAAGCAGCTATTTTCATTAAAAAATCAAGAGCAATCGTTATAGTTGTACACATTAAAAATGTTTAATACCTACAATTTCAGTAATTTAAAATTGACAATGCACATAGAAAAAAATATGAACATTTCAATAGTGCATACCATGATAAACGCTTTGGCTACTGCACCAGGATGGCCGAGTGGTTAAGGTGTTGGGCTTATAATCCAATTGATTTATATCTGCATGGATTCAAACCCCCCTTCTGGTGTTGTTTTTAATTTCAGCTTCCAAAAAATGTACAATAAAGAATGTTATCAATTAGGGAAATTTAAAATTGACAGCCGTATATCTTTCAACAAAAACATGGTCGTGTGAAATTACAGAGAAAGTAACTATTTCTATTATAAAATCAAGAGCAATCGTTATAGCTGTACACTTTAAAAAATGGTGAATACAATCAATTTCAGTAATTTAAAAATTGACAATCCACATAGAAAAAAACATGAACATTCCATCAGTACTTGTCATGAAAAACACTTTAACTACTGCAGCAGGAAGGTCATACCAAACATACTTTCAGAGATAAGAAGAAATATAGGTATTCTAATATACAAAAATCAGAGCTATGTAGTTATTTAGACTCAAAGCTGTATAATGATTAAAGACAAGTTAACAGAGCATGATGAAAAAAAGATGAACATTTCAATAGTGCTTATCTTGATAAACTCCTTGGCTACCGCACCAGGATGGCCGAGTGGTTAAGGCGTTGGACTTAAGATCCAATGGATTTATATCTGGTATGGTTTTTAATTTCAGCTTCCAAGATATGTACAATAAAGAATGTCATCAATTAGGGAAAAATAACTGACAGCAATACATCCTCCATAAAAACATGGTTATGTGAAAGGACAGAAAAAGCAGCTATTTCCATTAAAAAATCAAGAGCAATCGTTATAGTTGTACACATTAAAAATGTTTAATACCTACAATTTCAGTAATTTAAAATTGACAATGCACATAGAAAAAAATATGAACATTTCAATAGTGCATACCATGATAAACACTTTGGCTACTGCACCAGGATGGCCGAGTGGTTAAGGTGTTGGGCTTATAATCCAATTGATTTATATCTGCATGGATTCATACCCCCCTTCTGGTGTGGTTTTTAATTTCAGCTTCCAAAAAATGTACAATAAAGAATGTTATCAATTAGGGAAATTTAAAATTGACAGCCGTATATCTTTCAACAAAAACATGGTCGTGTGAAATTACAGAGAAAGTAACTATTTCTATTATAAAATCAAGAGCAATCGCTATAGCTGTACAGTTTAAAAAATGGTGAATACAATCAATTTCAGTAATTTAAAAATTGACAATCCACATAGAAAAAAACATGAACATTCCATCAGTACTTGTCATGAAAAACACTTTAACTACTGCAGCAGGAAGGTCATACCATACATACTTTCAGAGATAAGAAGAAATATAGGTATTCTAATATACAAAAATCAGAGCTATGTAGTTATTTAGACTCAAAGCTGTATAATGATTAAAGACAAGTTAACAGAGCATGATGAAAAAAAGATGAACATTTCAATAGTGCTTATCTTGATAAACTCTTTGGCTACCGCACCAGGATGGCCGAGTGGTTAAAGCGTTAGGCTTAAGATCCAATGGATTTATATCTGCGTGGGTTCGAACCCCACTCCTGGTATGGTTTTTAATTTCAATTTCCAAGATATGTACAATAAAGAATGTCATCAATTAGGGAAAAATAACTGACAGCAATACATCCTCAATAAAAACATGGTTATGTGAAAGGACAGAAAAAGCAGCTATTTCCATTAAAAAATCAAGAGCAATCGTTATAGTTGTACACATTAAAAATGTTTAATACCTACAATTTCAGTAATTTAAAATTGACAATGCACATAGAAAAAAATATGAACATTTCAATAGTGCATACCATGAAAAACGCTTTGGCTACTGCACCAGGATGGCTGAGTGGTTAAGGTGTTGGGCTTATAATCCAATGGATTTATATCTGCATGGATTCAAACCCCCCTTCTGGTGTGGTTTTTAATTTCAGCTTCCAAAAAATGTACAATAAAGAATGTTATCAATTAGGGAAATTTAAAATTGACAGCCGTATATCTTTCAACAAAAACATGGTTGTGTGAAATTACAGAGAAAGTAACTATTTCTATTATAAAATCAAGAGCAATCATTATAGCTGTACACTTTAAAAAATGGTGAATACAAACAATTTCAGTACTTTAAAAATTGACAATCCACATAGAAAAAAACATGAACATTCCATCAGTACTTGTCATGAAAAACACTTTAACTACTGCAGCAGGAAGGTCATACCAAACATACTTTCAGAGATAAGAAGATATATAGGTATTCTAATATACAAAAATCAGAGCTATGTAGTTATTTAGACTCAAAGCTGTATAATGTTTAAAGACAAGTTAACAGAGCATGATGAAAAAAAGATGAACATTTCAATAGTGCTTATCTTGATAAACTCTTTGACTACCGCACCAGGATGGCCGAGTGGTTAAGGCGTTGGACTTAAGATCCAATGGATTTATATCTGCGTGGGTTCGAACCCCACTCCTGGTATGGTTTTTAATTTCAGTTTCCAAGATATGTACAATAAAGAATGTCATCAATTAGGGAAAAATAACTGACAGCAATACATTCTCGATAAAAACATGGTTATGTGAAAGGACAGAAAAAGCAGCTATTTCCATTAAAAAATCAAGAGCAATCGTTATAGTTGTACACATTAAAAATGTTTAATACCTACAATTTCAGTAATTTAAAATTGACTATGCACATAGAAAAAAATATGAACATTTCAATAGTGCATACCATGGTAAACGCTTTGGCTACTGCACCAGGATGGCCGAGTGGTTAAGGTGTTGGGCTTATAATCCAATGGATTTATATCTGCATGGATTCAAACCCCCCTTCTGGTGTGGTTTTTAATTTCAGCTTCCAAAAAATGTACAATAAAGAATGTTATCAATTAGGGAAATTTAAAATTGACAGCCGTATATCTTTCAACAAAAACATGGTCGTGTGAAATTACAGAGAAAGTAAATATTTCTATTATAAAATCAAGAGCAATCGTTATAGCTGTACAGTTTAAAAAATGGTGAATACAATCAATTTCAGTAATTTAAAAATTGACAATCCACATAGAAAAAAACATGAACATTCCATCAGTACTTGTCATGAAAAACACTTTAACTACTGCAGCAGGAAGGTCATACCAAACATACTTTCAGAGATAAGAAGAAATATAGGTATTCTAATATACAAAAATCAGAGCTATGTAGTTATTTAGACTCAAAGCTGTATAATGATTAAAGACAAGTTAACAGAGCATGATGAAAAAAAGATGAACATTTCAATAGTGCTTATCTTGATAAACTCCTTGGCTACCGCACCAGGATGGCCGAGTGGTTAAGGCGTTGGACGTAAGATCCAATGGATTTATATCCGCGTGGGTTCGAACCCCACTCCTGGTATGGTTTTTAATTTCAGCTTCCAAGATATGTACAATAAAGAATGTCATCAATTAGTGAAAAATAACTGACAGCAATACATCCTCGATAAAAACATGGTTATGTGAAAGGACAAAAAAAGAAGCTATTTCCATTAAAAAATCAAGAGCAATCGTTATAGTTGTACACTTTAAAAATGTTTAATACCTACAATTTCAGTAATTTAAAATTGACAATGCACATAGAAAAAAATATGAACATTTCAATAGTGCATATCATGATAAACGCTTTGGCTACTGCACCAGGATGGCCGAGTGGTTAAGGTGTTCGGCTTATTATCCAATGGATTTATATCTGCATGGATTCAAACCCCACTTCTGGTGTGGTTTTTAATTTCAGCTTCCAAAAAATGTACAATAAAGAATGTTATCAATTAGGGAAATTTAAAATTGACTGCATCTTTCAACAAAAACATGGTCGTGTGAAATTACAGAGAAAGTAACTATTTCTATTATAAAATCAAGAGCAATCGTTATACCTGTACAGTTTAAAAAATGGTGAATACAATCAATTTCAGTAATTTAAAAATTGACAATCCACATAGAAAAAAACATGAACATTCCATCAGTACTTGTCATGAAAAACACTTTAACTACTGCAGCAGGAAGGTCATACCAAACATACTTTCAGAGATAAGAAGAAATATAGGTATTCTAATATACAAAAATCAGAGCTATGTAGTTATTTAGACTCAAAGCTGTATAATGATTAAAGACAAGTTAACAGAGCATGATGAAAAAAAGATGAACATTTCAATAGTGCTTATCTTGATAAACTCCTTGGCTACCGCACCAGGATGGCCGAGTGGTTAAGGTGTTGGGCCTATAATCCAATGGATTTATATCTGCATGGTTTCAAACCCCCCTTCTGGTGTGGTTTTTAATTTCAGCTTCCAAAAAATGTACAATAAAGAATGTTATCAATTAGGGAAATTTAAAATTGACAGCTGTATATCTATCAACAAAAACATGGTCGTGTGAAATTACAGAGAATGTAACTATTTCTATTGTAAAATCAAGAGCAATCGTTATAGCTGTACAGTTTAAAAAATGGTGAATACAATCAATTTCAGTAATTTAAAAATTGACAATCCACATTAAAAAAAACATGAACATTCCATCAGTACTTGTCATGAAAAACACTTTAACTACTGCAGCAGGAAGGTCATACCAAACATACTTTCAGAGATGAGAAGAAATATATGTATTCTAATATACAAAAATCAGAGCTATGTAGTTATTTAGACTCAAAGCTGTATAAAAAGACAAGTTAACAGAGCATGATGAAAAAAAGATGAACATTTCAATAGTGCTTATCTTGATAAACTCCTTGACTACCGCACCAGGATGGCCAAGTGGTTAAGGCGTTGGACTTAAGATCCAATGGATTTATATCCGTGTGGGTTCGAACCCCACTCCTGGTATGGTTTTTAATTTCAGCTTCCAAGATATGTCCAATTAAGAATGTCATCAATTAGTGAAAAATAACTGACAGCAATACATCCTCGATAAAAACATGGTTATGTGAAAGGACAGAAAAAGCAGCTATTTCCATTAAAAAATCAAGAGCAATCGTTATAGTTGTACACATTAAAAATGTTTAATACCTACAATTTCAGTAATTTAAAATTGACAATGCACATAGAAAAAAATATGAACATTTCAATAGTGCATATCATGATAAACGCTTTGGCTACTTGCCTAGGATGGCCGAGTGGTTAAGGTGTTGGGCTTATAATCCAATGGATTTATATCTGCATGGATTCAAACCCCCCTTCTGGTGTGGTTTTTAATTTCAGCTTCCAAAAAATGTACAATAAAGAATGTTATCAATTAGGGAAATTTAAAATTGACAGCCGTATATCTTTCAACAAAAACATGGTCGTGTGAAATTACAGAGAAAGTAACTATTTCTATTATAAAATCAAGAGCAATCGTTATAGCTGTACAGTTTAAAAAATGGTGAATACAATCAATTTCAGTAATTTAAAAATTGACAATCCACATAGAAAAAAACATGAACATTCCATCAGTACTTGTCATGAAAAACACTTTAACTACTGCAGCAGGAAGGTCATACCAAACATACTTTCAGAGATAAGAAGAAATATAGGTATTCTAATATACAAAAATCAGAGTTATGTAGTTATTTAGACTCAAAGCTGTATAATGATTAAAGACAAGTTAACAGAGCATGATGAAAAAAAGATGAACATTTCAATAGTGCTTATCTTGATAAACTCCTTGGCTACCGCACCAGGATGGCCGAGTGGTTAAGGCGTTAAGATCCAATGGATTTATATCTGCGTGGGTTCGAACCCCACTCCTGGTATGGTTTTTAATTTCAGCTTCCAAGATAAAAACATGGTTATGTGAAAGGACAGAAAAAGCAGCTATTTCCATTAAAAAATCAAGAGCAATCGTTATAGTTGTACACATTAAAAATGTTTAATACCTACAATTTCAGTAATTTAAAATTGACAATGCACATAGAAAAAAATATGAACATTTCAATAGTGCATACCATGATAAACGCTTTGGCTACTGCACCAGGATGGCCGAGTGGTTAAGGTGTTGGGCTTATAATCCAATGGATTTATATCTGCATGGATTCAAACCCCCCTTCTGGTGTGGTTTTTAATTTCAGCTTCCAAAAAATGTACAATAAAGAATGTTATCAATTAGGGAAATTTAAAATTGACAGCCGTATATCTTTCAACAAAAACATGGTCGTGTGAAATTACAGAGAAAGTAACTATTTCTATTATAAAATCAAGAGCAATCGTTATAGCTGTACAGTTTAAAAAATGGTGAATACAATCAATTTCAGTAATTTAAAAATTGACAATCCACATAGAAAAAAACATGAACATTCCATCAGTACTTGTCATGAAAAACATTTTAACTACTGCAGCAGGAAGGTCATACCAAACATACTTTCAGAGATAAGAAGAAATATAGGTATTCTAATATACAAAAATCAGAGCTATGTAGTTATTTAGACTCAAAGCTGTATAATGATTAAAGACAAGTTAACAGAGCATGATGAAAAAAAGATGAACATTTCAATAGTGCTTATCTTGATAAACTTCTTGGCTACCGCACCAGGATGGCCGAGTGGTTAAGGCGTTGGACTTAAGATCCAATGGATTTATATCCACGTGGGTTCGAACCCCTCTCCTGGTATGGTTTTTAATTTCAGTTTCCAAGATATGTACAATAAAGAATGTCATCAATTAGGGAAAAATAACTGACAGCAATACATCCTCAATAAAAACATGGTTATGTGAAAGGACAGAAAAAGCAGCTATTTCCATTAAAAAATCAAGAGCAATCATTATAGTTGTACACATTAAAAATGTTTAATACCTACAATTTCAGTAATTTAAAATTGACAATGCACATAGAATAAAATATGAACATTTCAATAGTGCATACCATGAAAAACGCTTTGGCTACTGCACCAGGATGGCTGAGTGGTTAAGGTGTTGGGCTTATAATCCAATGGATTTATATCTGCATGGATTCAAACCCCCCTTCTGGTGTGGTTTTTAATTTCAGCTTCCAAAAAATGTACAATAAAGAATGTTATCAATTAGGGAAATTTAAAATTGACAGCCGTATATCTTTCAACAAAAACATGGTCGTGTGAAATTACAGAGAAAGTAACTATTTCTATTATAAAATCAAGAGCAATCGTTATAGCTGTACAGTTTAAAAAATGGTGAATACAATCAATTTCAGTAATTTAAAAATTGACAATCCACATAGAAAAAAACATGAACATTCCATCAGTACTTGTCATGAAAAACACTTTAACTACTGCAGCAGGAAGGTCATACCAAACATACTTTCAGAGATAAGAAGAAATATAGGTATTCTAATATACAAAAATCAGAGCTATGTAGTTATTTAGACTCAAAGCTGTATAATGATTAAAGACAAGTTAACAGAGCATGATGAAAAAAAGATGAACATTTCAATAGTGCTTATCTTGATAAACTCCTTGGCTACCGCACCAGGATGGCTGAGTGGTTAAGGCGTTGGACTTAAGATCCAATGGATTTATATCCGCTTGGGTTCGAACTCCACTCCTGGTATGGTTTTTAATTTCAGCTTCCAAGATATGTACAATAAAGAATGTCATCAATTAGTGAAAAATAACTGACAGCAATACATCCTCTATAAAAACATGGTTATGTGAAAGGACAAAAAAAGAAGCTATTTCCATTAAAAAATCAAGAGCAATCGTTATAGTTGTACACTTTAAAAATGTTTAATACCTACAATTTCAGTAATTTAAAATTGACAATGCACATAGAAAAAAATATGAACATTTCAATAGTGCATATCATGATAAACGCTTTGGCTACTGCACCAGGATGGCCGAGTGGTTAAGGTGTTGGGCTTATTATCCAATGGATTTATATCTGCATGGATTCAAACCCCACTTCTGGTGTGGTTTTTAATTTCAGCTTCCAAAAAATGTACAATAAAGAATGTTATCAATTAGGGAAATTTAAAATTGACTGCATCTTTCAACAAAAACATGGTCGTGTGAAATTACAGAGAAAGTAACTATTTCTATTATAAAATCAAGAGCAATCGTTATAGCTGTACAGTTTAAAAAATGGTGAATACAATCAATTTCAGTAATTTAAAAATTGACAATCCACATAGAAAAAAACATGAACATTCCATCAGTACTTGTCATGAAAAACACTTTAACTACTGCAGCAGGAAGGTCATACCAAACATACTTTCAGAGATAAGAAGAAATATAGGTATTCTAATATACAAAAATCAGAGCTATGTAGTTATTTAGACTCAAAGCGGTATAATGATTAAAGACAAGTTAACAGAGCATGATGAAAAAAAGATGAACATTTCAATAGTGCTTATCTTGATAAACTCCTTGGCTACCGCACCAGGATGGCTGAGTGGTTAAGGTGTTGGGCTTATAATCCAATGGATTTATATCTGCATGGATTCAAACCCCCCTTCTGGTGTGGTTTTTAATTTCAGCTTCCAAAAAATGTACAATAAAGAATGTTATCAATTAGGGAAATTTAAAATTGACAGACGTATATCTTTCAACAAAAACATGGTCGTGTGAAATAACAGAGAAAGTAACTATTTCTATTATAAAATCAAGAGCAATCGTTATACCTGTACAGTTTAAAAAATGGTGAATACAATCAATTTCAGTAATTTAAAAATTGACAATCCACATAGAAAAAAACATGAACATTCCATCAGTACTTGTCATGAAAAACACTTTAACTACTGCAGCAGGAAGGTCATACCAAACATACTTTCAGAGATAAGAAGAAATATAGGTATTCTAATATACAAAAATCAGAGCTATGTAGTTATTTAGACTCAAAGCTGTATAATGATTAAAGACAAGTTAACAGAGCATGATGAAAAAAAGATGAACATTTCAATAGTGTTTATCTTGATAAACTCTTTTGCTACCGCACCAGGATGGCCGAGTGGTTAAGGCGTTGGACTTAAGATCCAATGGATTTATATCTGCGTGGGTTCGAACCCCACTCCTGGTATGGTTTTTCATTTCAGCTTCCAAGATATGTACAATAAAGAATGTCATCAATTAGTGAAAAATAACTGACAGCAATACATCCTCGATAAAAACATGGTTATGTGAAAGGACAAAAAAAGAAGCTATTTCCATTAAAAAATCAAGAGCAATCGTTATAGTTGTACTCTTTAAAAATGTTTAATACCTACAATTTCAGTAATTTAAAATTGACAATGCACATAGAAAAAAATATGAACATTTCAATAGTGCATATCATGATAAACGCTTTGGCTACTGCACCAGGATGGCCGAGTGGTTAAGGTGTTGGGCTTATTATCCAATGGATTTATATCTGCATGGATTCAAACCCCACTTCTGGTGTGGTTTTTAATTTCAGCTTCCAAAAAATGTACAATAAAGAATGTTATCAATTAGGGAAATTTAAAATTGACTGCATCTTTCAACAAAAACATGGTCGTGTGAAATTACAGAGAAAGTAACTATTTCTATTATAAAATCAAGAGCAATCGTTATAGCTGTACAGTTTAAAAAATGGTGAATACAATCAATTTCAGTAATTTAAAAATTGACAATCCACATAGAAAAAAACATGAACATTCCATCAGTACTTGTCATGAAAAACACTTTAACTACTGCAGCAGGAAGGTCATACCAAACATACTTTCAGAGATAAGAAGAAATATAGGTATTCTAATATACAAAAATCAGAGCTATGTAGTTATTTAGACTCAAAGCTGTATAATGATTAAAGACAAGTTAACAGAGCATGATGAAAAAAAGATGAACATTTCAATAGTGCTTATCTTGATAAACTCCTTGGCTACCGCACCAGGATGGCCGAGTGGTTAAGGCGTTGGACTTAAGATCCAATGGATTTATATCTGGTATGGTTTTTAATTTCAGCTTCCAAGATATGTACAATAAAGAATGTCATCAATTAGGGAAAAATAACTGACAGCAATACATCCTCCATAAAAACATGGTTATGTGAAAGGACAGAAAAAGCAGCTATTTCCATTAAAAAATCAAGAGCAATCGTTATAGTTGTACACATTAAAAATGTTTAATACCTACAATTTCAGTAATTTAAAATTGACAATGCACATAGAAAAAAATATGAACATTTCAATAGTGCATACCATGATAAACACTTTGGCTACTGCACCAGGATGGCCGAGTGGTTAAGGTGTTGGGCTTATAATCCAATTGATTTATATCTGCATGGATTCAAACCCCCCTTCTGGTGTGGTTTTTAATTTCAGCTTCCAAAAAATGTACAATAAAGAATGTTATCAATTAGGGAAATTTAAAATTGACAGCCGTATATCTTTCAACAAAAACATGGTCGTGTGAAATTACAGAGAAAGTAACTATTTCTATTATAAAATCAAGAGCAATCGCTATAGCTGTACAGTTTAAAAAATGGTGAATACAATCAATTTCAGTAATTTAAAAATTGACAATCCACATAGAAAAAAACATGAACATTCCATCAGTACTTGTCATGAAAAACACTTTAACTACTGCAGCAGGAAGGTCATACCATACATACTTTCAGAGATAAGAAGAAATATAGGTATTCTAATATACAAAAATCAGAGCTATGTAGTTATTTAGACTCAAAGCTGTATAATGATTAAAGACAAGTTAACAGAGCATGATGAAAAAAAGATGAACATTTCAATAGTGCTTATCTTGATAAACTCTTTGGCTACCGCACCAGGATGGCCGAGTGGTTAAAGCGTTAGACTTAAGATCCAATGGATTTATATCTGCGTGGGTTCGAACCCCACTCCTGGTATGGTTTTTAATTTCAATTTCCAAGATATGTACAATAAAGAATGTCATCAATTAGGGAAAAATAACTGACAGCAATACATCCTCAATAAAAACATGGTTATGTGAAAGGACAGAAAAAGCAGCTATTTCCATTAAAAAATCAAGAGCAATCGTTATAGTTGTACACATTAAAAATGTTTAATACCTACAATTTCAGTAATTTAAAATTGACAATGCACATAGAAAAAAATATGAACATTTCAATAGTGCATACCATGAAAAACGCTTTGGCTACTGCACCAGGATGGCTGAGTGGTTAAGGTGTTGGGCTTATAATCCAATGGATTTATATCTGCATGGATTCAAACCCCCCTTCTGGTGTGGTTTTTAATTTCAGCTTCCAAAAAATGTACAATAAAGAATGTTATCAATTAGGGAAATTTAAAATTGACAGCCGTATATCTTTCAACAAAAACATGGTTGTGTGAAATTACAGAGAAAGTAACTATTTCTATTATAAAATCAAGAGCAATCATTATAGCTGTACACTTTAAAAAATGGTGAATACAAACAATTTCAGTACTTTAAAAATTGACAATCCACATAGAAAAAAACATGAACATTCCATCAGTACTTGTCATGAAAAACACTTTAACTACTGCAGCAGGAAGGTCATACCAAACATACTTTCAGAGATAAGAAGATATATAGGTATTCTAATATACAAAAATCAGAGCTATGTAGTTATTTAGACTCAAAGCTGTATAATGTTTAAAGACAAGTTAACAGAGCATGATGAAAAAAAGATGAACATTTCAATAGTGCTTATCTTGATAAACTCTTTGACTACCGCACCAGGATGGCCGAGTGGTTAAGGCGTTGGACTTAAGATCCAATGGATTTATATCTGCGTGGGTTCGAACCCCACTCCTGGTATGGTTTTTAATTTCAGTTTCCAAGATATGTACAATAAAGAATGTCATCAATTAGGGAAAAATAACTGACAGCAATACATTCTCGATAAAAACATGGTTATGTGAAAGGATAGAAAAAGCAGCTATTTCCATTAAAAAATCAAGAGCAATCGTTATAGTTGTACACATTAAAAATGTTTAATACCTACAATTTCAGTAATTTAAAATTGACTATGCACATAGAAAAAAATATGAACATTTCAATAGTGCATACCATGGTAAACGCTTTGGCTACTGCACCAGGATGGCCGAGTGGTTAAGGTGTTGGGCTTATAATCCTATGGATTTATATCTGCATGGATTCAAACCCCCCTTCTGGTGTGGTTTTTAATTTCAGCTTCCAAAAAATGTACAATAAAGAATGTTATCAATTAGGGAAATTTAAAATTGACAGCCGTATATCTTTCAACAAAAACATGGTCGTGTGAAATTACAGAGAAAGTAAATATTTCTATTATAAAATCAAGAGCAATCGTTATAGCTGTACAGTTTAAAAAATGGTGAATACAATCAATTTCAGTAATTTAAAAATTGACAATCCACATAGAAAAAAACATGAACATTCCATCAGTACTTGTCATGAAAAACACTTTAACTACTGCAGCAGGAAGGTCATACCAAACATACTTTCAGAGATAAGAAGAAATATAGGTATTCTAATATACAAAAATCAGAGCTATGTAGTTATTTAGACTCAAAGCTGTATAATGATTAAAGACAAGTTAACAGAGCATGATGAAAAAAAGATGAACATTTCAATAGTGCTTATCTTGATAAACTCCTTGGCTACCGCACCAGGATGGCCGAGTGGTTAAGGCGTTGGACTTAAGATCCAATGGATTTATATCCGCGTGGGTTCGAACCCCACTCCTGGTATGGTTTTTAATTTCAGCTTCCAAGATATGTACAATAAAGAATGTCATCAATTAGTGAAAAATAACTGACAGCAATACATCCTCGATAAAAACATGGTTATGTGAAAGGACAAAAAAAGAAGCTATTTCCATTAAAAAATCAAGAGCAATCGTTATAGTTGTACACTTTAAAAATGTTTAATACCTACAATTTCAGTAATTTAAAATTGACAATGCACATAGAAAAAAATATGAACATTTCAATAGTGCATATCATGATAAACGCTTTGGCTACTGCACCAGGATGGCCGAGTGGTTAAGGTGTTCGGCTTATTATCCAATGGATTTATATCTGCATGGATTCAAACCCCACTTCTGGTGTGGTTTTTAATTTCAGCTTCCAAAAAATGTACAATAAAGAATGTTATCAATTAGGGAAATTTAAAATTGACTGCATCTTTCAACAAAAACATGGTCGTGTGAAATTACAGAGAAAGTAACTATTTCTATTATAAAATCAAGAGCAATCGTTATACCTGTACAGTTTAAAAAATGGTGAATACAATCAATTTCAGTAATTTAAAAATTGACAATCCACATAGAAAAAAACATGAACATTCCATCAGTACTTGTCATGAAAAACACTTTAACTACTGCAGCAGGAAGGTCATACCAAACATACTTTCAGAGATAAGAAGAAATATAGGTATTCTAATATACAAAAATCAGAGCTATGTAGTTATTTAGACTCAAAGCTGTATAATGATTAAAGACAAGTTAACAGAGCATGATGAAAAAAAGATGAACATTTCAATAGTGCTTATCTTGATAAACTCCTTGGCTACCGCACCAGGATGGCCGAGTGGTTAAGGTGTTGGGCCTATAATCCAATGGATTTATATCTGCATGGTTTCAAACCCCCCTTCTGGTGTGGTTTTTAATTTCAGCTTCCAAAAAATGTACAATAAAGAATGTTATCAATTAGGGAAATTTAAAATTGACAGCTGTATATCTATCAACAAAAACATGGTCGTGTGAAATTACAGAGAATGTAACTATTTCTATTGTAAAATCAAGAGCAATCGTTATAGCTGTACAGTTTAAAAAATGGTGAATACAATCAATTTCAGTAATTTAAAAATTGACAATCCACATTAAAAAAAACATGAACATTCCATCAGTACTTGTCATGAAAAACACTTTAACTACTGCAGCAGGAAGGTCATACCAAACATACTTTCAGAGATGAGAAGAAATATATGTATTCTAATATACAAAAATCAGAGCTATGTAGTTATTTAGACTCAAAGCTGTATAAAAAGACAAGTTAACAGAGCATGATGAAAAAAAGATGAACATTTCAATAGTGCTTATCTTGATAAACTCCTTGACTACCGCACCAGGATGGCCAAGTGGTTAAGGCGTTGGACTTAAGATCCAATGGATTTATATCCGTGTGGGTTCGAACCCCACTCCTGGTATGGTTTTTAATTTCAGCTTCCAAGATATGTCCAATTAAGAATGTCATCAATTAGTGAAAAATAACTGACAGCAATACATCCTCGATAAAAACATGGTTATGTGAAAGGACAGAAAAAGCAGCTATTTCCATTAAAAAATCAAGAGCAATCGTTATAGTTGTACACATTAAAAATGTTTAATACCTACAATTTCAGTAATTTAAAATTGACAATGCACATAGAAAAAAATATGAACATTTCAATAGTGCATATCATGATAAACGCTTTGGCTACTTGCCTAGGATGGCCGAGTGGTTAAGGTGTTGGGCTTATAATCCAATGGATTTATATCTGCATGGATTCAAACCCCCCTTCTGGTGTGGTTTTTAATTTCAGCTTCCAAAAAATGTACAATAAAGAATGTTATCAATTAGGGAAATTTAAAATTGACAGCCGTATATCTTTCAACAAAAACATGGTCGTGTGAAATTACAGAGAAAGTAACTATTTCTATTATAAAATCAAGAGCAATCGTTATAGCTGTACAGTTTAAAAAATGGTGAATACAATCAATTTCAGTAATTTAAAAATTGACAATCCACATAGAAAAAAACATGAACATTCCATCAGTACTTGTCATGAAAAACACTTTAACTACTGCAGCAGGAAGGTCATACCAAACATACTTTCAGAGATAAGAAGAAATATAGGTATTCTAATATACAAAAATCAGAGTTATGTAGTTATTTAGACTCAAAGCTGTATAATGATTAAAGACAAGTTAACAGAGCATGATGAAAAAAAGATGAACATTTCAATAGTGCTTATCTTGATAAACTCCTTGGCTACCGCACCAGGATGGCCGAGTGGTTAAGGTGTTAAGATCCAATGGATTTATATCTGCGTGGGTTCGAACCCCACTCCTGGTATGGTTTTTAATTTCAGCTTCCAAGATAAAAACATGGTTATGTGAAAGGACAGAAAAAGCAGCTATTTCCATTAAAAAATCAAGAGCAATCGTTATAGTTGTACACATTAAAAATGTTTAATACCTACAATTTCAGTAATTTAAAATTGACAATGCACATAGAAAAAAATATGAACATTTCAATAGTGCATACCATGATAAACGCTTTGGCTACTGCACCAGGATGGCCGAGTGGTTAAGGTGTTGGGCTTATAATCCAATGGATTTATATCTGCATGGATTCAAACCCCCCTTCTGGTGTGGTTTTTAATTTCAGCTTCCAAAAAATGTACAATAAAGAATGTTATCAATTAGGGAAATTTAAAATTGACAGCCGTATATCTTTCAACAAAAACATGGTCGTGTGAAATTACAGAGAAAGTAACTATTTCTATTATAAAATCAAGAGCAATCGTTATAGCTGTACAGTTTAAAAAATGGTGAATACAATCAATTTCAGTAATTTAAAAATTGACAATCCACATAGAAAAAAACATGAACATTCCATCAGTACTTGTCATGAAAAACATTTTAACTACTGCAGCAGGAAGGTCATACCAAACATACTTTCAGAGATAAGAAGAAATATAGGTATTCTAATATACAAAAATCAGAGCTATGTAGTTATTTAGACTCAAAGCTGTATAATGATTAAAGACAAGTTAACAGAGCATGATGAAAAAAAGATGAACATTTCAATAGTGCTTATCTTGATAAACTTCTTGGCTACCGCACCAGGATGGCCGAGTGGTTAAGGCGTTGGACTTAAGATCCAATGGATTTATATCCACGTGGGTTCGAACCCCTCTCCTGGTATGGTTTTTAATTTCAGTTTCCAAGATATGTACAATAAAGAATGTCATCAATTAGGGAAAAATAACTGACAGCAATACATCCTCAATAAAAACATGGTTATGTGAAAGGACAGAAAAAGCAGCTATTTCCATTAAAAAATCAAGAGCAATCATTATAGTTGTACACATTAAAAATGTTTAATACCTACAATTTCAGTAATTTAAAATTGACAATGCACATAGAATAAAATATGAACATTTCAATAGTGCATACCATGAAAAACGCTTTGGCTACTGCACCAGGATGGCTGAGTGGTTAAGGTGTTGGGCTTATAATCCAATGGATTTATATCTGCATGGATTCAAACCCCCCTTCTGGTGTGGTTTTTAATTTCAGCTTCCAAAAAATGTACAATAAAGAATGTTATCAATTAGGGAAATTTAAAATTGACAGCCGTATATCTTTCAACAAAAACATGGTCGTGTGAAATTACAGAGAAAGTAACTATTTCTATTATAAAATCAAGAGCAATCGTTATAGCTGTACAGTTTAAAAAATGGTGAATACAATCAATTTCAGTAATTTAAAAATTGACAATCCACATAGAAAAAAACATGAACATTCCATCAGTACTTGTCATGAAAAACACTTTAACTACTGCAGCAGGAAGGTCATACCAAACATACTTTCAGAGATAAGAAGAAATATAGGTATTCTAATATACAAAAATCAGAGCTATGTAGTTATTTAGACTCAAAGCTGTATAATGATTAAAGACAAGTTAACAGAGCATGATGAAAAAAAGATGAACATTTCAATAGTGCTTATCTTGATAAACTCCTTGGCTACCGCACCAGGATGGCTGAGTGGTTAAGGCGTTGGACTTAAGATCCAATGGATTTATATCCGCTTGGGTTCGAACCCCACTCCTGGTATGGTTTTTAATTTCAGCTTCCAAGATATGTACAATAAAGAATGTCATCAATTAGTGAAAAATAACTGACAGCAATACATCCTCTATAAAAACATGGTTATGTGAAAGGACAAAAAAAGAAGCTATTTCCATTAAAAAATCAAGAGCAATCGTTATAGTTGTACACTTTAAAAATGTTTAATACCTACAATTTCAGTAATTTAAAATTGACAATGCACATAGAAAAAAATATGAACATTTCAATAGTGCATATCATGATAAACGCTTTGGCTACTGCACCAGGATGGCCGAGTGGTTAAGGTGTTGGGCTTATTATCCAATGGATTTATATCTGCATGGATTCAAACCCCACTTCTGGTGTGGTTTTTAATTTCAGCTTCCAAAAAATGTACAATAAAGAATGTTATCAATTAGGGAAATTTAAAATTGACTGCATCTTTCAACAAAAACATGGTCGTGTGAAATTACAGAGAAAGTAACTATTTCTATTATAAAATCAAGAGCAATCGTTATAGCTGTACAGTTTAAAAAATGGTGAATACAATCAATTTCAGTAATTTAAAAATTGACAATCCACATAGAAAAAAACATGAACATTCCATCAGTACTTGTCATGAAAAACACTTTAACTACTGCAGCAGGAAGGTCATACCAAACATACTTTCAGAGATAAGAAGAAATATAGGTATTCTAATATACAAAAATCAGAGCTATGTAGTTATTTAGACTCAAAGCGGTATAATGATTAAAGACAAGTTAACAGAGCATGATGAAAAAAAGATGAACATTTCAATAGTGCTTATCTTGATAAACTCCTTGGCTACCGCACCAGGATGGCTGAGTGGTTAAGGTGTTGGGCTTATAATCCAATGGATTTATATCTGCATGGATTCAAACCCCCCTTCTGGTGTGGTTTTTAATTTCAGCTTCCAAAAAATGTACAATAAAGAATGTTATCAATTAGGGAAATTTAAAATTGACAGACGTATATCTTTCAACAAAAACATGGTCGTGTGAAATAACAGAGAAAGTAACTATTTCTATTATAAAATCAAGAGCAATCGTTATACCTGTACAGTTTAAAAAATGGTGAATACAATCAATTTCAGTAATTTAAAAATTGACAATCCACATAGAAAAAAACATGAACATTCCATCAGTACTTGTCATGAAAAACACTTTAACTACTGCAGCAGGAAGGTCATACCAAACATACTTTCAGAGATAAGAAGAAATATAGGTATTCTAATATACAAAAATCAGAGCTATGTAGTTATTTAGACTCAAAGCTGTATAATGATTAAAGACAAGTTAACAGAGCATGATGAAAAAAAGATGAACATTTCAATAGTGTTTATCTTGATAAACTCTTTTGCTACCGCACCAGGATGGCCGAGTGGTTAAGGCGTTGGACTTAAGATCCAATGGATTTATATCTGCGTGGGTTCGAACCCCACTCCTGGTATGGTTTTTAATTTCAGCTTCCAAGATATGTACAATAAAGAATGTCATCAATTAGTAAAAAATAACTGACAGCAATACATCCTCGATAAAAACATGGTTATGTGAAAGGACAAAAAAAGAAGCTATTTCCATTAAAAAATCAAGAGCAATCGTTATAGTTGTACTCTTTAAAAATGTTTAATACCTACAATTTCAGTAATTTAAAATTGACAATGCACATAGAAAAAAATATGAACATTTCAATAGTGCATATCATGATAAACGCTTTGGCTACTGCACCAGGATGGCCGAGTGGTTAAGGTGTTGGGCTTATTATCCAATGGATTTATATCTGCATGGATTCAAACCCCACTTCTGGTGTGGTTTTTAATTTCAGCTTCCAAAAAATGTACAATAAAGAATGTTATCAATTAGGGAAATTTAAAATTGACTGCATCTTTCAACAAAAACATGGTCGTGTGAAATTACAGAGAAAGTAACTATTTCTATTATAAAATCAAGAGCAATCGTTATAGCTGTACAGTTTAAAAAATGGTGAATACAATCAATTTCAGTAATTTAAAAATTGACAATCCACATAGAAAAAAACATGAACATTCCATCAGTACTTGTCATGAAAAACACTTTAACTACTGCAGCAGGAAGGTCATACCAAACATACTTTCAGAGATAAGAAGAAATATAGGTATTCTAATATACAAAAATCAGAGCTATGTAGTTATTTAGACTCAAAGCTGTATAATGATTAAAGACAAGTTAACAGAGCATGATGAAAAAAAGATGAACATTTCAATAGTGCTTATCTTGATAAACTCCTTGGCTACCGCACCAGGATGGCTGAGTGGTTAAGGCGTTGGACTTAAGATCCAATGGATTTATATCCGCTTGGGTTCGAACCCCACTCCTGGTATGGTTTTTAATTTCAGCTTCCAAGATATGTACAATAAAGAATGTCATCAATTAGTGAAAAATAACTGACAGCAATACATCCTCTATAAAAACATGGTTATGTGAAAGGACAAAAAAAGAAGCTATTTCCATTAAAAAATCAAGAGCAATCGTTATAGTTGTACACTTTAAAAATGTTTAATACCTACAATTTCAGTAATTTAAAATTGACAATGCACATAGAAAAAAATATGAACATTTCAATAGTGCATATCATGATAAACGCTTTGGCTACTGCACCAGGATGGCCGAGTGGTTAAGGTGTTGGGCTTATTATCCAATGGATTTATATCTGCATGGATTCAAACCCCACTTCTGGTGTGGTTTTTAATTTCAGCTTCCAAAAAATGTACAATAAAGAATGTTATCAATTAGGGAAATTTAAAATTGACTGCATCTTTCAACAAAAACATGGTCGTGTGAAATTACAGAGAAAGTAACTATTTCTATTATAAAATCAAGAGCAATCGTTATAGCTGTACAGTTTAAAAAATGGTGAATACAATCAATTTCAGTAATTTAAAAATTGACAATCCACATAGAAAAAAACATGAACATTCCATCAGTACTTGTCATGAAAAACACTTTAACTACTGCAGCAGGAAGGTCATACCAAACATACTTTCAGAGATAAGAAGAAATATAGGTATTCTAATATACAAAAATCAGAGCTATGTAGTTATTTAGACTCAAAGCGGTATAATGATTAAAGACAAGTTAACAGAGCATGATGAAAAAAAGATGAACATTTCAATAGTGCTTATCTTGATAAACTCCTTGGCTACCGCACCAGGATGGCTGAGTGGTTAAGGTGTTGGGCTTATAATCCAATGGATTTATATCTGCATGGATTCAAACCCCCCTTCTGGTGTGGTTTTTAATTTCAGCTTCCAAAAAATGTACAATAAAGAATGTTATCAATTAGGGAAATTTAAAATTGACAGACGTATATCTTTCAACAAAAACATGGTCGTGTGAAATAACAGAGAAAGTAACTATTTCTATTATAAAATCAAGAGCAATCGTTATACCTGTACAGTTTAAAAAATGGTGAATACAATCAATTTCAGTAATTTAAAAATTGACAATCCACATAGAAAAAAACATGAACATTCCATCAGTACTTGTCATGAAAAACACTTTAACTACTGCAGCAGGAAGGTCATACCAAACATACTTTCAGAGATAAGAAGAAATATAGGTATTCTAATATACAAAAATCAGAGCTATGTAGTTATTTAGACTCAAAGCTGTATAATGATTAAAGACAAGTTAACAGAGCATGATGAAAAAAAGATGAACATTTCAATAGTGTTTATCTTGATAAACTCTTTTGCTACCGCACCAGGATGGCCGAGTGGTTAAGGCGTTGGACTTAAGATCCAATGGATTTATATCTGCGTGGGTTCGAACCCCACTCCTGGTATGGTTTTTAATTTCAGCTTCCAAGATATGTACAATAAAGAATGTCATCAATTAGTAAAAAATAACTGACAGCAATACATCCTCGATAAAAACATGGTTATGTGAAAGGACAAAAAAAGAAGCTATTTCCATTAAAAAATCAAGAGCAATCGTTATAGTTGTACTCTTTAAAAATGTTTAATACCTACAATTTCAGTAATTTAAAATTGACAATGCACATAGAAAAAAATATGAACATTTCAATAGTGCATATCATGATAAACGCTTTGGCTACTGCACCAGGATGGCCGAGTGGTTAAGGTGTTGGGCTTATTATCCAATGGATTTATATCTGCATGGATTCAAACCCCACTTCTGGTGTGGTTTTTAATTTCAGCTTCCAAAAAATGTACAATAAAGAATGTTATCAATTAGGGAAATTTAAAATTGACTGCATCTTTCAACAAAAACATGGTCGTGTGAAATTACAGAGAAAGTAACTATTTCTATTATAAAATCAAGAGCAATCGTTATAGCTGTACAGTTTAAAAAATGGTGAATACAATCAATTTCAGTAATTTAAAAATTGACAATCCACATAGAAAAAAACATGAACATTCCATCAGTACTTGTCATGAAAAACACTTTAACTACTGCAGCAGGAAGGTCATACCAAACATACTTTCAGAGATAAGAAGAAATATAGGTATTCTAATATACAAAAATCAGAGCTATGTAGTTATTTAGACTCAAAGCGGTATAATGATTAAAGACAAGTTAACAGAGCATGATGAAAAAAAGATGAACATTTCAATAGTGCTTATCTTGATAAACTCCTTGGCTACCGCACCAGGATGGCCGAGTGGTTAAGGTGTTGGGCTTATAATCCAATGGATTTATATCTGCATGGATTCAAACCCCCCTTCTGGTGTGGTTTTTAATTTCAGCTTCCAAAAAATGTACAATAAAGAATGTTATCAATTAGGGAAATTTAAAATTGACAGCTGTATATCTATCAACAAAAACATGGTCGTGTGAAATTACAGAGAATGTAACTATTTCTATTGTAAAATCAAGAGCAATCGTTATAGCTGTACAGTTTAAAAAATGGTGAATACAATCAATTTCAGTAATTTAAAAATTGACAATCCACATTAAAAAAAACATGAACATTCCATCAGTACTTGTCATGAAAAACACTTTAACTACTGCAGCAGGAAGGTCATACCAAACATACTTTCAGAGATGAGAAGAAATATAGGTATTCTAATATACAAAAATCAGAGCTATGTAGTTATTTAGACTCAAAGCTGTATAATGATTAAAGACAAGTTAACAGAGCATGATGAAAAAAAGATGAACATTTCAATAGTGCTTATCTTGATCAACTCCTTGGATACCGCATCAGGATGGCCGAGTGGTTAAGGTGTTGGACTTAAGATCCAATGGATTTATATCTGCATGGATTCAAACCCCCCTTCTGGTGTGGTTTTTAATTTCAGCTTCCAAAAAATGTACAATAAAGAATGTTATCAATTAGGGAAATTTAAAATTGACAGCTGTATATCTATCAACAAAAACATGGTCGTGTGAAATTACAGAGAATGTAACTATTTCTATTGTAAAATCAAGAGCAATCGTTATAGCTGTACAGTTTAAAAAATGGTGAATACAATCAATTTCAGTAATTTAAAAATTGACAATCCACATTAAAAAAAACATGAACATTCCATCAGTACTTGTCATGAAAAACACTTTAACTACTGCAGCAGGAAGGTCATACCAAACATACTTTCAGAGATGAGAAGAAATATAGGTATTCTAATATACAAAAATCAGAGCTATGTAGTTATTTAGACTCAAAGCTGTATAATGATTAAAGACAAGTTAACAGAGCATGATGAAAAAAAGATGAACATTTCAATAGTGCTTATCTTGATCAACTCCTTGGATACCGCACCAGGATGGCCGAGTGGTTAAGGTGTTGGACTTAAGATCCAATGGATTTATATCTGCATGGATTCAAACCCCCCTTCTGGTGTGGTTTTTAATTTCAGCTTCCAAAAAATGTACAATAAAGAATGTTATCAATTAGGGAAATTTAAAATTGACAGCTGTATATCTATCAACAAAAACATGGTCGTGTGAAATTACAGAGAATGTAACTATTTCTATTGTAAAATCAAGAGCAATCGTTATAGCTGTACAGTTTAAAAAATGGTGAATACAATCAATTTCAGTAATTTAAAAATTGACAATCCACATAGAAAAAAACATGAACATTCCATCAGTACTTGTCATGAAAAACACTTTAACTACTGCAGCAGGAAGGTCATACCAAACATACTTTCAGAGATAAGAAGAAATATAGGTATTCTAATATACAAAAATCAGAGTTATGTAGTTATTTAGACTCAAAGCTGTATAATGATTAAAGACAAGTTAACAGAGCATGATGAAAAAAAGATGAACATTTCAATAGTGCTTATCTTGATAAACTCCTTGGCTACCGCACCAAGATGGCCGAGTGGTTAAGGCGTTAAGATCCAATGGATTTATATCTGCGTGGGTTCGAACCCCACTCCTGGTATGGTTTTTAATTTCAGCTTCCAAGATAAAAACATGGTTATGTGAAAGGACAGAAAAAGCAGCTATTTCCATTAAAAAATCAAGAGCAATCGTTATAGTTGTACACATTAAAAATGTTTAATACCTACAATTTCAGTAATTTAAAATTGACAATGCACATAGAAAAAAATATGAACATTTCAATAGTGCATACCATGATAAACGCTTTGGCTACTGCACCAGGATGGCCGAGTGGTTAAGGTGTTGGGCTTATAATCCAATGGATTTATATCTGCATGGATTCAAACCCCCCTTCTGGTGTGGTTTTTAATTTCAGCTTCCAAAAAATGTACAATAAAGAATGTTATCAATTAGGGAAATTTAAAATTGACAGCCGTATATCTTTCAACAAAAACATGGTCGTGTGAAATTACAGAGAAAGTAACTATTTCTATTATAAAATCAAGAGCAATCGTTATAGCTGTACAGTTTAAAAAATGGTGAATACAATCAATTTCAGTAATTTAAAAATTGACAATCCACATAGAAAAAAACATGAACATTCCATCAGTACTTGTCATGAAAAACATTTTAACTACTGCAGCAGGAAGGTCATACCAAACATACTTTCAGAGATAAGAAGAAATATAGGTATTCTAATATACAAAAATCAGAGCTATGTAGTTATTTAGACTCAAAGCTGTATAATGATTAAAGACAAGTTAACAGAGCATGATGAAAAAAAGATGAACATTTCAATAGTGCTTATCTTGATAAACTTCTTGGCTACCGCACCAGGATGGCCGAGTGGTTAAGGCGTTGGACTTAAGATCCAATGGATTTATATCCACGTGGGTTCGAACCCCTCTCCTGGTATGGTTTTTAATTTCAGTTTCCAAGATATGTACAATAAAGAATGTCATCAATTAGGGAAAAATAACTGACAGCAATACATCCTCAATAAAAACATGGTTATGTGAAAGGACAGAAAAAGCAGCTATTTCCATTAAAAAATCAAGAGCAATCATTATAGTTGTACACATTAAAAATGTTTAATACCTACAATTTCAGTAATTTAAAATTGACAATGCACATAGAATAAAATATGAACATTTCAATAGTGCATACCATGAAAAACGCTTTGGCTACTGCACCAGGATGGCTGAGTGGTTAAGGTGTTGGGCTTATAATCCAATGGATTTATATCTGCATGGATTCAAACCCCCCTTCTGGTGTGGTTTTTAATTTCAGCTTCCAAAAAATGTACAATAAAGAATGTTATCAATTAGGGAAATTTAAAATTGACAGCCGTATATCTTTCAACAAAAACATGGTCGTGTGAAATTACAGAGAAAGTAACTATTTCTATTATAAAATCAAGAGCAATCGTTATAGCTGTACAGTTTAAAAAATGGTGAATACAATCAATTTCAGTAATTTAAAAATTGACAATCCACATAGAAAAAAACATGAACATTCCATCAGTACTTGTCATGAAAAACACTTTAACTACTGCAGCAGGAAGGTCATACCAAACATACTTTCAGAGATAAGAAGAAATATAGGTATTCTAATATACAAAAATCAGAGCTATGTAGTTATTTAGACTCAAAGCTGTATAATGATTAAAGACAAGTTAACAGAGCATGATGAAAAAAAGATGAACATTTCAATAGTGCTTATCTTGATAAACTCCTTGGCTACCGCACCAGGATGGCTGAGTGGTTAAGGCGTTGGACTTAAGATCCAATGGATTTATATCCGCTTGGGTTCGAACCCCACTCCTGGTATGGTTTTTAATTTCAGCTTCCAAGATATGTACAATAAAGAATGTCATCAATTAGTGAAAAATAACTGACAGCAATACATCCTCTATAAAAACATGGTTATGTGAAAGGACAAAAAAAGAAGCTATTTCCATTAAAAAATCAAGAGCAATCGTTATAGTTGTACACTTTAAAAATGTTTAATACCTACAATTTCAGTAATTTAAAATTGACAATGCACATAGAAAAAAATATGAACATTTCAATAGTGCATATCATGATAAACGCTTTGGCTACTGCACCAGGATGGCCGAGTGGTTAAGGTGTTGGGCTTATTATCCAATGGATTTATATCTGCATGGATTCAAACCCCACTTCTGGTGTGGTTTTTAATTTCAGCTTCCAAAAAATGTACAATAAAGAATGTTATCAATTAGGGAAATTTAAAATTGACTGCATCTTTCAACAAAAACATGGTCGTGTGAAATTACAGAGAAAGTAACTATTTCTATTATAAAATCAAGAGCAATCGTTATAGCTGTACAGTTTAAAAAATGGTGAATACAATCAATTTCAGTAATTTAAAAATTGACAATCCACATAGAAAAAAACATGAACATTCCATCAGTACTTGTCATGAAAAACACTTTAACTACTGCAGCAGGAAGGTCATACCAAACATACTTTCAGAGATAAGAAGAAATATAGGTATTCTAATATACAAAAATCAGAGCTATGTAGTTATTTAGACTCAAAGCGGTATAATGATTAAAGACAAGTTAACAGAGCATGATGAAAAAAAGATGAACATTTCAATAGTGCTTATCTTGATAAACTCCTTGGCTACCGCACCAGGATGGCTGAGTGGTTAAGGTGTTGGGCTTATAATCCAATGGATTTATATCTGCATGGATTCAAACCCCCCTTCTGGTGTGGTTTTTAATTTCAGCTTCCAAAAAATGTACAATAAAGAATGTTATCAATTAGGGAAATTTAAAATTGACAGACGTATATCTTTCAACAAAAACATGGTCGTGTGAAATAACAGAGAAAGTAACTATTTCTATTATAAAATCAAGAGCAATCGTTATACCTGTACAGTTTAAAAAATGGTGAATACAATCAATTTCAGTAATTTAAAAATTGACAATCCACATAGAAAAAAACATGAACATTCCATCAGTACTTGTCATGAAAAACACTTTAACTACTGCAGCAGGAAGGTCATACCAAACATACTTTCAGAGATAAGAAGAAATATAGGTATTCTAATATACAAAAATCAGAGCTATGTAGTTATTTAGACTCAAAGCTGTATAATGATTAAAGACAAGTTAACAGAGCATGATGAAAAAAAGATGAACATTTCAATAGTGTTTATCTTGATAAACTCTTTTGCTACCGCACCAGGATGGCCGAGTGGTTAAGGCGTTGGACTTAAGATCCAATGGATTTATATCTGCGTGGGTTCGAACCCCACTCCTGGTATGGTTTTTAATTTCAGCTTCCAAGATATGTACAATAAAGAATGTCATCAATTAGTAAAAAATAACTGACAGCAATACATCCTCGATAAAAACATGGTTATGTGAAAGGACAAAAAAAGAAGCTATTTCCATTAAAAAATCAAGAGCAATCGTTATAGTTGTACTCTTTAAAAATGTTTAATACCTACAATTTCAGTAATTTAAAATTGACAATGCACATAGAAAAAAATATGAACATTTCAATAGTGCATATCATGATAAACGCTTTGGCTACTGCACCAGGATGGCTGAGTGGTTAAGGTGTTGGGCTTATTATCCAATGGATTTATATCTGCATGGATTCAAACCCCACTTCTGGTGTGGTTTTTAATTTCAGCTTCCAAAAAATGTACAATAAAGAATGTTATCAATTAGGGAAATTTAAAATTGACTGCATCTTTCAACAAAAACATGGTCGTGTGAAATTACAGAGAAAGTAACTATTTCTATTATAAAATCAAGAGCAATCGTTATAGCTGTACAGTTTAAAAAATGGTGAATACAATCAATTTCAGTAATTTAAAAATTGACAATCCACATAGAAAAAAACATGAACATTCCATCAGTACTTGTCATGAAAAACACTTTAACTACTGCAGCAGGAAGGTCATACCAAACATACTTTCAGAGATAAGAAGAAATATAGGTATTCTAATATACAAAAATCAGAGCTATGTAGTTATTTAGACTCAAAGCGGTATAATGATTAAAGACAAGTTAACAGAGCATGATGAAAAAAAGATGAACATTTCAATAGTGCTTATCTTGATAAACTCCTTGGCTACCGCACCAGGATGGCCGAGTGGTTAAGGTGTTGGGCTTATAATCCAATGGATTTATATCTGCATGGATTCAAACCCCCCTTCTGGTGTGGTTTTTAATTTCAGCTTCCAAAAAATGTACAATAAAGAATGTTATCAATTAGGGAAATTTAAAATTGACAGCTGTATATCTATCAACAAAAACATGGTCGTGTGAAATTACAGAGAATGTAACTATTTCTATTGTAAAATCAAGAGCAATCGTTATAGCTGTACAGTTTAAAAAATGGTGAATACAATCAATTTCAGTAATTTAAAAATTGACAATCCACATTAAAAAAAACATGAACATTCCATCAGTACTTGTCATGAAAAACACTTTAACTACTGCAGCAGGAAGGTCATACCAAACATACTTTCAGAGATGAGAAGAAATATAGGTATTCTAATATACAAAAATCAGAGCTATGTAGTTATTTAGACTCAAAGCTGTATAATGATTAAAGACAAGTTAACAGAGCATGATGAAAAAAAGATGAACATTTCAATAGTGCTTATCTTGATCAACTCCTTGGATACCGCATCAGGATGGCCGAGTGGTTAAGGTGTTGGACTTAAGATCCAATGGATTTATATCTGCATGGATTCAAACCCCCCTTCTGGTGTGGTTTTTAATTTCAGCTTCCAAAAAATGTACAATAAAGAATGTTATCAATTAGGGAAATTTAAAATTGACAGCTGTATATCTATCAACAAAAACATGGTCGTGTGAAATTACAGAGAATGTAACTATTTCTATTGTAAAATCAAGAGCAATCGTTATAGCTGTACAGTTTAAAAAATGGTGAATACAATCAATTTCAGTAATTTAAAAATTGACAATCCACATTAAAAAAAACATGAACATTCCATCAGTACTTGTCATGAAAAACACTTTAACTACTGCAGCAGGAAGGTCATACCAAACATACTTTCAGAGATGAGAAGAAATATAGGTATTCTAATATACAAAAATCAGAGCTATGTAGTTATTTAGACTCAAAGCTGTATAATGATTAAAGACAAGTTAACAGAGCATGATGAAAAAAAGATGAACATTTCAATAGTGCTTATCTTGATCAACTCCTTGGATACCGCACCAGGATGGCCGAGTGGTTAAGGTGTTGGACTTAAGATCCAATGGATTTATATCTGCATGGATTCAAACCCCCCTTCTGGTGTGGTTTTTAATTTCAGCTTCCAAAAAATGTACAATAAAGAATGTTATCAATTAGGGAAATTTAAAATTGACAGCTGTATATCTATCAACAAAAACATGGTCGTGTGAAATTACAGAGAATGTAACTATTTCTATTGTAAAATCAAGAGCAATCGTTATAGCTGTACAGTTTAAAAAATGGTGAATACAATCAATTTCAGTAATTTAAAAATTGACAATCCACATTAAAAAAAACATGAACATTCCATCAGTACTTGTCATGAAAAACACTTTAACTACTGCAGCAGGAAGGTCATACCAAACATACTTTCAGAGATGAGAAGAAATATAGGTATTCTAATATACAAAAATCAGAGCTATGTAGTTATTTAGACTCAAAGCTGTATAATGATTAAAGACAAGTTAACAGAGCATGATGAAAAAAAGATGAACATTTCAATAGTGCTTATCTTGATCAACTCCTTGGATACCGCATCAGGATGGCCGAGTGGTTAAGGTGTTGGACTTAAGATCCAATGGATTTATATCTGCATGGATTCAAACCCCCCTTCTGGTGTGGTTTTTAATTTCAGCTTCCAAAAAATGTACAATAAAGAATGTTATCAATTAGGGAAATTTAAAATTGACAGCTGTATATCTATCAACAAAAACATGGTCGTGTGAAATTACAGAGAATGTAACTATTTCTATTGTAAAATCAAGAGCAATCGTTATAGCTGTACAGTTTAAAAAATGGTGAATACAATCAATTTCAGTAATTTAAAAATTGACAATCCACATTAAAAAAAACATGAACATTCCATCAGTACTTGTCATGAAAAACACTTTAACTACTGCAGCAGGAAGGTCATACCAAACATACTTTCAGAGATGAGAAGAAATATAGGTATTCTAATATACAAAAATCAGAGCTATGTAGTTATTTAGACTCAAAGCTGTATAATGATTAAAGACAAGTTAACAGAGCATGATGAAAAAAAGATGAACATTTCAATAGTGCTTATCTTGATCAACTCCTTGGATACCGCACCAGGATGGCCGAGTGGTTAAGGCGTTGGACTTAAGATCCAATGGATTTATATCTGCGTGGGTTCGAACCCCACTCCTGGTATGGTTTTTAATTTCAGCTTCCAAGATATGTACAATAAAGTATGTCATCAATTAGGGAAAAATAACTGACAGCAATACATTCTCGATAAAAACATGGTTATGTGAAAGGACAGAAAAAGCAGCTATTTCCATTAAAAAATCAAGAGCAATCGTTATAGTTGTACACATTAAAAATGTTTAATACCTACAATTTCAGTAATTTAAAATTGACTATGCACATAGAAAAAAATATGAACATTTCAATAGTGCATACCATGGTAAACGCTTTGGCTACTGCACCAGGATGGCCGAGTGGTTAAGGTGTTGGGTTTATAATCCAATGGATTTATATCTGCATGGATTCAAACCCCCCTTCTGGTGTGGTTTTTAATTTCAGCTTCCAAAAAATGTACAATAAAGAATGTTATCAATTAGGGAAATTTAAAATTGACAGCCGTATATCTTTCAACAAAAACATGGTCGTGTGAAATTACAGAGAAAGTAACTATTTCTATTATAAAATCAAGAGCAATCGTTATAGCTGTACAGTTTAAAAAATGGTGAATACAATCAATTTCAGTAATTTAAAAATTGACAATCCACATAGAAAAAAACATGAACATTCCATCAGTACTTGTCATGAAAAACACTTTAACTACTGCAGCAGGAAGGTCATACCAAACATACTTTCAGAGATAAGAAGAAATATAGGTATTCTAATATACAAAAATCAGAGCTATGTAGTTATTTAGACTCAAAGCTGTATAATGATTAAAGACAAGTTAACAGAGCATGATGAAAAAAAGATGAACATTTCAATAGTGCTTATCTTGATAAACTCCTTGGCTACCGCACCAGGATGGCTGAGTGGTTAAGGCGTTGGACTTAAGATCCAATGGATTTATATCCGCGTGGGTTCGAACCCCACTCCTGGTATGGTTTTTAATTTCAGCTTCCAAGATATGTACAATAAAGAATGTCATCAATTAGTGAAAAATAACTGACAGCAATACATCCTCTATAAAAACATGGTTATGTGAAAGGACAAAAAAAGAAGCTATTTCCATTAAAAAATCAAGAGCAATCGTTATAGTTGTACACTTTAAAAATGTTTAATACCTACAATTTCAGTAATTTAAAATTGACAATGCACATAGAAAAAAATATGAACATTTCAATAGTGCATATCATGATAAACGCTTTGGCTACTGCACCAGGATGGCCGAGTGGTTAAGGTGTTGGGCTTATTATCCAATGGATTTATATCTGCATGGATTCAAACCCCACTTCTGGTGTGGTTTTTAATTTCAGCTTCCAAAAAATGTACAATAAAGAATGTTATCAATTAGGGAAATTTAAAATTGACTGCATCTTTCAATAAAAACATGGTCGTGTGAAATTACAGAGAAAGTAACTATTTCTATTATAAAATCAAGAGCAATCGTTATAGCTGTACAGTTTAAAAAATGGTGAATACAATCAATTTCAGTAATTTAAAAATTGACAATCCACATAGAAAAAAACATGAACATTCCATCAGTACTTGTCATGAAAAACACTTTAACTACTGCAGCAGGAAGGTCATACCAAACATACTTTCAGAGATAAGAAGAAATATAGGTATTCTAATATACAAAAATCAGAGTTATGTAGTTATTTAGACTCAAAGCTGTATAATGATTAAAGACAAGTTAACAGAGCATGATGAAAAAAAGATGAACATTTCAATAGTGCTTATCTTGATAAACTCCTTGGCTACCGCACCAGGATGGCCGAGTGGTTAAGGCGTTAAGATCCAATGGATTTATATCTGCGTGGGTTCGAACCCCACTCCTGGTATGGTTTTTAATTTCAGCTTCCAAGATAAAAACATGGTTATGTGAAAGGACAGAAAAAGCAGCTATTTCCATTAAAAAATCAAGAGCAATCGTTATAGTTGTACACATTAAAAATGTTTAATACCTACAATTTCAGTAATTTAAAATTGACAATGCACATAGAAAAAAATATGAACATTTCAATAGTGCATACCATGATAAACGCTTTGGCTACTGCACCAGGATGGCCGAGTGGTTAAGGTGTTGGGCTTATAATCCAATGGATTTATATCTGCATGGATTCAAACCCCCCTTCTGGTGTGGTTTTTAATTTCAGCTTCCAAAAAATGTACAATAAAGAATGTTATCAATTAGGGAAATTTAAAATTGACAGCCGTATATCTTTCAACAAAAACATGGTCGTGTGAAATTACAGAGAAAGTAACTATTTCTATTATAAAATCAAGAGCAATCGTTATAGCTGTACAGTTTAAAAAATGGTGAATACAATCAATTTCAGTAATTTAAAAATTGACAATCCACATAGAAAAAAACATGAACATTCCATCAGTACTTGTCATGAAAAACATTTTAACTACTGCAGCAGGAAGGTCATACCAAACATACTTTCAGAGATAAGAAGAAATATAGGTATTCTAATATACAAAAATCAGAGCTATGTAGTTATTTAGACTCAAAGCTGTATAATGATTAAAGACAAGTTAACAGAGCATGATGAAAAAAAGATGAACATTTCAATAGTGCTTATCTTGATAAACTTCTTGGCTACCGCACCAGGATGGCTGAGTGGTTAAGGCGTTGGACTTAAGATCCAATGGATTTATATCCGCTTGGGTTCGAACCCCACTCCTGGTATGGTTTTTAATTTCAGCTTCCAAGATATGTACAATAAAGAATGTCATCAATTAGTGAAAAATAACTGACAGCAATACATCCTCTATAAAAACATGGTTATGTGAAAGGACAAAAAAAGAAGCTATTTCCATTAAAAAATCAAGAGCAATCGTTATAGTTGTACACTTTAAAAATGTTTAATACCTACAATTTCAGTAATTTAAAATTGACAATGCACATAGAAAAAAATATGAACATTTCAATAGTGCATATCATGATAAACGCTTTGGCTACTGCACCAGGATGGCCGAGTGGTTAAGGTGTTGGGCTTATTATCCAATGGATTTATATCTGCATGGATTCAAACCCCACTTCTGGTGTGGTTTTTAATTTCAGCTTCCAAAAAATGTACAATAAAGAATGTTATCAATTAGGGAAATTTAAAATTGACTGCATCTTTCAACAAAAACATGGTCGTGTGAAATTACAGAGAAAGTAACTATTTCTATTATAAAATCAAGAGCAATCGTTATAGCTGTACAGTTTAAAAAATGGTGAATACAATCAATTTCAGTAATTTAAAAATTGACAATCCACATAGAAAAAAACATGAACATTCCATCAGTACTTGTCATGAAAAACACTTTAACTACTGCAGCAGGAAGGTCATACCAAACATACTTTCAGAGATAAGAAGAAATATAGGTATTCTAATATACAAAAATCAGAGCTATGTAGTTATTTAGACTCAAAGCGGTATAATGATTAAAGACAAGTTAACAGAGCATGATGAAAAAAAGATGAACATTTCAATAGTGCTTATCTTGATAAACTCCTTGGCTACCGCACCAGGATGGCTGAGTGGTTAAGGTGTTGGGCTTATAATCCAATGGATTTATATCTGCATGGATTCAAACCCCCCTTCTGGTGTGGTTTTTAATTTCAGCTTCCAAAAAATGTACAATAAAGAATGTTATCAATTAGGGAAATTTAAAATTGACAGACGTATATCTTTCAACAAAAAAATGGTCGTGTGAAATAACAGAGAAAGTAACTATTTCTATTATAAAATCAAGAGCAATCGTTATACCTGTACAGTTTAAAAAATGGTGAATACAATCAATTTCAGTAATTTAAAAATTGACAATCCACATAGAAAAAAACATGAACATTCCATCAGTACTTGTCATGAAAAACACTTTAACTACTGCAGCAGGAAGGTCATACCAAACATACTTTCAGAGATAAGAAGAAATATAGGTATTCTAATATACAAAAATCAGAGCTATGTAGTTATTTAGACTCAAAGCTGTATAATGATTAAAGACAAGTTAACAGAGCATGATGAAAAAAAGATGAACATTTCAATAGTGTTTATCTTGATAAACTCTTTTGCTACCGCACCAGGATGGCCGAGTGGTTAAGGCGTTGGACTTAAGATCCAATGGATTTATATCTGCGTGGGTTCGAACCCCACTCCTGGTATGGTTTTTAATTTCAGCTTCCAAGATATGTACAATAAAGAATGTCATCAATTAGTGAAAAATAACTGACAGCAATACATCCTCGATAAAAACATGGTTATGTGAAAGGACAAAAAAAGAAGCTATTTCCATTAAAAAATCAAGAGCAATCGTTATAGTTGTACTCTTTAAAAATGTTTAATACCTACAATTTCAGTAATTTAAAATTGACAATGCACATAGAAAAAAATATGAACATTTCAATAGTGCATATCATGATAAACGCTTTGGCTACTGCACCAGGATGGCCGAGTGGTTAAGGTGTTGGGCTTATTATCCAATGGATTTATATCTGCATGGATTCAAACCCCACTTCTGGTGTGGTTTTTAATTTCAGCTTCCAAAAAATGTACAATAAAGAATGTTATCAATTAGGGAAATTTAAAATTGACTGCATCTTTCAACAAAAACATGGTCGTGTGAAATTACAGAGAAAGTAACTATTTCTATTATAAAATCAAGAGCAATCGTTATAGCTGTACAGTTTAAAAAATGGTGAATACAATCAATTTCAGTAATTTAAAAATTGACAATCCACATAGAAAAAAACATGAACATTCCATCAGTACTTGTCATGAAAAACACTTTAACTACTGCAGCAGGAAGGTCATACCAAACATACTTTCAGAGATAAGAAGAAATATAGGTATTCTAATATACAAAAATCAGAGCTATGTAGTTATTTAGACTCAAAGCGGTATAATGATTAAAGACAAGTTAACAGAGCATGATGAAAAAAAGATGAACATTTCAATAGTGCTTATCTTGATAAACTCCTTGGCTACCGCACCAGGATGGCCGAGTGGTTAAGGTGTTGGGCTTATAATCCAATGGATTTATATCTGCATGGATTCAAACCCCCCTTCTGGTGTGGTTTTTAATTTCAGCTTCCAAAAAATGTACAATAAAGAATGTTATCAATTAGGGAAATTTAAAATTGACAGCTGTATATCTATCAACAAAAACATGGTCGTGTGAAATTACAGAGAATGTAACTATTTCTATTGTAAAATCAAGAGCAATCGTTATAGCTGTACAGTTTAAAAAATGGTGAATACAATCAATTTCAGTAATTTAAAAATTGACAATCCACATTAAAAAAAACATGAACATTCCATCAGTACTTGTCATGAAAAACACTTTAACTACTGCAGCAGGAAGGTCATACCAAACATACTTTCAGAGATGAGAAGAAATATAGGTATTCTAATATACAAAAATCAGAGCTATGTAGTTATTTAGACTCAAAGCTGTATAATGATTAAAGACAAGTTAACAGAGCATGATGAAAAAAAGATGAACATTTCAATAGTGCTTATCTTGATCAACTCCTTGGATACCGCATCAGGATGGCCGAGTGGTTAAGGTGTTGGACTTAAGATCCAATGGATTTATATCTGCATGGATTCAAACCCCCCTTCTGGTGTGGTTTTTAATTTCAGCTTCCAAAAAATGTACAATAAAGAATGTTATCAATTAGGGAAATTTAAAATTGACAGCTGTATATCTATCAACAAAAACATGGTCGTGTGAAATTACAGAGAATGTAACTATTTCTATTGTAAAATCAAGAGCAATCGTTATAGCTGTACAGTTTAAAAAATGGTGAATACAATCAATTTCAGTAATTTAAAAATTGACAATCCACATTAAAAAAAACATGAACATTCCATCAGTACTTGTCATGAAAAACACTTTAACTACTGCAGCAGGAAGGTCATACCAAACATACTTTCAGAGATGAGAAGAAATATAGGTATTCTAATATACAAAAATCAGAGCTATGTAGTTATTTAGACTCAAAGCTGTATAATGATTAAAGACAAGTTAACAGAGCATGATGAAAAAAAGATGAACATTTCAATAGTGCTTATCTTGATCAACTCCTTGGATACCGCACCAGGATGGCCGAGTGGTTAAGGTGTTGGACTTAAGATCCAATGGATTTATATCTGCATGGATTCAAACCCCCCTTCTGGTGTGGTTTTTAATTTCAGCTTCCAAGATATGTACAATAAAGAATGTTATCAATTAGGGAAATTTAAAATTGACAGCTGTATATCTATCAACAAAAACATGGTCGTGTGAAATTACAGAGAATGTAACTATTTCTATTGTAAAATCAAGAGCAATCGTTATAGCTGTACAGTTTAAAAAATGGTGAATACAATCAATTTCAGTAATTTAAAAATTGACAATCCACATTAAAAAAAACATGAACATTCCATCAGTACTTGTCATGAAAAACACTTTAACTACTGCAGCAGGAAGGTCATACCAAACATACTTTCAGAGATGAGAAGAAATATAGGTATTCTAATATACAAAAATCAGAGCTATGTAGTTATTTAGACTCAAAGCTGTATAATGATTAAAGACAAGTTAACAGAGCATGATGAAAAAAAGATGAACATTTCAATAGTGCTTATCTTGATCAACTCCTTGGATACCGCATCAGGATGGCCGAGTGGTTAAGGTGTTGGACTTAAGATCCAATGGATTTATATCTGCATGGATTCAAACCCCCCTTCTGGTGTGGTTTTTAATTTCAGCTTCCAAAAAATGTATAATAAAGAATGTTATCAATTAGGGAAATTTAAAATTGACAGCTGTATATCTATCAACAAAAACATGGTCGTGTGAAATTACAGAGAATGTAACTATTTCTATTGTAAAATCAAGAGCAATCGTTATAGCTGTACAGTTTAAAAAATGGTGAATACAATCAATTTCAGTAATTTAAAAATTGACAATCCACATTAAAAAAAACATGAACATTCCATCAGTACTTGTCATGAAAAACACTTTAACTACTGCAGCAGGAAGGTCATACCAAACATACTTTCAGAGATGAGAAGAAATATAGGTATTCTAATATACAAAAATCAGAGCTATGTAGTTATTTAGACTCAAAGCTGTATAATGATTAAAGACAAGTTAACAGAGCATGATGAAAAAAAGATGAACATTTCAATAGTGCTTATCTTGATCAACTCCTTGGATACCGCACCAGGATGGCCGAGTGGTTAAGGCGTTGGACTTAAGATCCAATGGATTTATATCTGCGTGGGTTCGAACCCCACTCCTGGTATGGTTTTTAATTTCAGCTTCCAAGATATGTACAATAAAGTATGTCATCAATTAGGGAAAAATAACTGACAGCAATACATTCTCGATAAAAACATGGTTATGTGAAAGGACAGAAAAAGCAGCTATTTCCATTAAAAAATCAAGAGCAATCGTTATAGTTGTACACATTAAAAATGTTTAATACCTACAATTTCAGTAATTTAAAATTGACTATGCACATAGAAAAAAATATGAACATTTCAATAGTGCATACCATGGTAAACGCTTTGGCTACTGCACCAGGATGGCCGAGTGGTTAAGGTGTTGGGTTTATAATCCAATGGATTTATATCTGCATGGATTCAAACCCCCCTTCTGGTGTGGTTTTTAATTTCAGCTTCCAAAAAATGTACAATAAAGAATGTTATCAATTAGGGAAATTTAAAATTGACAGCCGTATATCTTTCAACAAAAACATGGTCGTGTGAAATTACAGAGAAAGTAACTATTTCTATTATAAAATCAAGAGCAATCGTTATAGCTGTACAGTTTAAAAAATGGTGAATACAATCAATTTCAGTAATTTAAAAATTGACAATCCACATAGAAAAAAACATGAACATTCCATCAGTACTTGTCATGAAAAACACTTTAACTACTGCAGCAGGAAGGTCATACCAAACATACTTTCAGAGATAAGAAGAAATATAGGTATTCTAATATACAAAAATCAGAGCTATGTAGTTATTTAGACTCAAAGCTGTATAATGATTAAAGACAAGTTAACAGAGCATGATGAAAAAAAGATGAACATTTCAATAGTGCTTATCTTGATAAACTCCTTGGCTACCGCACCAGGATGGCTGAGTGGTTAAGGCGTTGGACTTAAGATCCAATGGATTTATATCCGCGTGGGTTCGAACCCCACTCCTGGTATGGTTTTTAATTTCAGCTTCCAAGATATGTACAATAAAGAATGTCATCAATTAGTGAAAAATAACTGACAGCAATACATCCTCTATAAAAACATGGTTATGTGAAAGGACAAAAAAAGAAGCTATTTCCATTAAAAAATCAAGAGCAATCGTTATAGTTGTACACTTTAAAAATGTTTAATACCTACAATTTCAGTAATTTAAAATTGACAATGCACATAGAAAAAAATATGAACATTTCAATAGTGCATATCATGATAAACGCTTTGGCTACTGCACCAGGATGGCCGAGTGGTTAAGGTGTTGGGCTTATTATCCAATGGATTTATATCTGCATGGATTCAAACCCCACTTCTGGTGTGGTTTTTAATTTCAGCTTCCAAAAAATGTACAATAAAGAATGTTATCAATTAGGGAAATTTAAAATTGACTGCATCTTTCAACAAAAACATGGTCGTGTGAAATTACAGAGAAAGTAACTATTTCTATTATAAAATCAAGAGCAATCGTTATAGCTGTACAGTTTAAAAAATGGTGAATACAATCAATTTCAGTAATTTAAAAATTGACAATCCACATAGAAAAAAACATGAACATTCCATCAGTACTTGTCATGAAAAACACTTTAACTACTGCAGCAGGAAGGTCATACCAAACATACTTTCAGAGATAAGAAGAAATATAGGTATTCTAATATACAAAAATCAGAGCTATGTAGTTATTTAGACTCAAAGCGGTATAATGATTAAAGACAAGTTAACAGAGCATGATGAAAAAAAGATGAACATTTCAATAGTGCTTATCTTGATAAACTCCTTGGCTACCGCACCAGGATGGCCGAGTGGTTAAGGTGTTGGGCTTATAATCCAATGGATTTATATCTGCATGGATTCAGACCCCCCTTCTGGTGTGGTTTTTAATTTCAGCTTCCAAAAATTGTACAATAAAGAATGTTATCAATTAGGGAAATTTAAAATTGACAGACGTATATCTTTCAACAAAAACATGGTCGTGTGAAATAACAGAGAAAGTAACTATTTCTATTATAAAATCAAGAGCAATCGTTATAGCTGTACAGTTTAAAAAATGGTGAATACAATCAATTTCAGTAATTTAAAAATTGACAATCCACATAGAAAAAAACATGAACATTCCATCAGTACTTGTCATGAAAAACACTTTAACTACTGCAGCAGGAAGGTCATACCAAACATACTTTCAGAGATAAGAAGAAATATAGGTATTCTAATATACAAAAATCAGAGCTATGTAGTTATTTAGACTCAAAGCTGTATAATGATTAAAGACAAGTTAACAGAGCATGATGAAAAAAAGATGAACATTTCAATAGTGTTTATCTTGATAATCTCTTTTGCTACCGCACCAGGATGGCCGAGTGGTTAAGGCGTTGGACTTAAGATCCAATGGATTTATATCTGCGTGGGTTCGACCCCCACTCCTGGTATGGTTTTTAATTTCAGCTTCCAAGATATGTACAATAAAGAATGTCATCAATTAGTGAAAAATAACTGACAGCAATACATCCTCGATAAAAACATGGTTATGTGAAAGGACAAAAAAAGAAGCTATTTCCATTAAAAAATCAAGAGCAATCGTTATAGTTGTACTCTTTAAAAATGTTTAATACCTACAATTTCAGTAATTTAAAATTGACAATGCACATAGAAAAAAATATGAACATTTCAATAGTGCATATCATGATAAACGCTTTGGCTACTGCACCAGGATGGCCGAGTGGTTAAGGTGTTGGGCTTATTATCCAATGGATTTATATCTGCATGGATTCAAACCCCACTTCTGGTGTGGTTTTTAATTTCAGCTTCCAAAAAATGTACAATAAAGAATGTTATCAATTAGGGAAATTTAAAATTGACTGCATCTTTCAACAAAAACATGGTCGTGTGAAATTACAGAGAAAGTAACTATTTCTATTATAAAATCAAGAGCAATCGTTATAGCTGTACAGTTTAAAAAATGGTGAATACAATCAATTTCAGTAATTTAAAAATTGACAATCCACATAGAAAAAAACATGAACATTCCATCAGTACTTGTCATGAAAAACACTTTAACTACTGCAGCAGGAAGGTCATACCAAACATACTTTCAGAGATAAGAAGAAATATAGGTATTCTAATATACAAAAATCAGAGCTATGTAGTTATTTAGACTCAAAGCGGTATAATGATTAAAGACAAGTTAACAGAGCATGATGAAAAAAAGATGAACATTTCAATAGTGCTTATCTTGATAAACTCCTTGGCTACCGCACCAGGATGGCCGAGTGGTTAAGGTGTTGGGCTTATAATCCAATGGATTTATATCTGCATGGATTCAAACCCCCCTTCTGGTGTGGTTTTTAATTTCAGCTTCCAAAAAATGTACAATAAAGAATGTTATCAATTAGGGAAATTTAAAATTGACAGCTGTATATCTATCAACAAAAACATGGTCGTGTGAAATTACAGAGAATGTAACTATTTCTATTGTAAAATCAAGAGCAATCGTTATAGCTGTACAGTTTAAAAAATGGTGAATACAATCAATTTCAGTAATTTAAAAATTGACAATCCACATTAAAAAAAACATGAACATTCCATCAGTACTTGTCATGAAAAACACTTTAACTACTGCAGCAGGAAGGTCATACCAAACATACTTTCAGAGATGAGAAGAAATATAGGTATTCTAATATACAAAAATCAGAGCTATGTAGTTATTTAGACTCAAAGCTGTATAATGATTAAAGACAAGTTAACAGAGCATGATGAAAAAAAGATGAACATTTCAATAGTGCTTATCTTGATCAACTCCTTGGATACCGCATCAGGATGGCCGAGTGGTTAAGGTGTTGGACTTAAGATCCAATGGATTTATATCTGCATGGATTCAAACCCCCCTTCTGGTGTGGTTTTTAATTTCAGCTTCCAAAAAATGTACAATAAAGAATGTTATCAATTAGGGAAATTTAAAATTGACAGCTGTATATCTATCAACAAAAACATGGTCGTGTGAAATTACAGAGAATGTAACTATTTCTATTGTAAAATCAAGAGCAATCGTTATAGCTGTACAGTTTAAAAAATGGTGAATACAATCAATTTCAGTAATTTAAAAATTGACAATCCACATTAAAAAAAACATGAACATTCCATCAGTACTTGTCATGAAAAACACTTTAACTACTGCAGCAGGAAGGTCATACCAAACATACTTTCAGAGATGAGAAGAAATATAGGTATTCTAATATACAAAAATCAGAGCTATGTAGTTATTTAGACTCAAAGCTGTATAATGATTAAAGACAAGTTAACAGAGCATGATGAAAAAAAGATGAACATTTCAATAGTGCTTATCTTGATCAACTCCTTGGATACCGCACCAGGATGGCCGAGTGGTTAAGGTGTTGGACTTAAGATCCAATGGATTTATATCTGCATGGATTCAAACCCCCCTTCTGGTGTGGTTTTTAATTTCAGCTTCCAAAAAATGTACAATAAAGAATGTTATCAATTAGGGAAATTTAAAATTGACAGCTGTATATCTATCAACAAAAACATGGTCGTGTGAAATTACAGAGAATGTAACTATTTCTATTGTAAAATCAAGAGCAATCGTTATAGCTGTACAGTTTAAAAAATGGTGAATACAATCAATTTCAGTAATTTAAAAATTGACAATCCACATAAAAAAAAACATGAACATTCCATCAGTACTTGTCATGAAAAACACTTTAACTACTGCAGCAGGAAGGTCATACCAAACATACTTTCAGAGATGAGAAGAAATATAGGTATTCTAATATACAAAAATCAGAGCTATGTAGTTATTTAGACTCAAAGCTGTATAATGATTAAAGACAAGTTAACAGAGCATGATGAAAAAAAGATGAACATTTCAATAGTGCTTATCTTGATCAACTCCTTGGATACCGCATTAGGATGGCCGAGTGGTTAAGGTGTTGGACTTAAGATCCAATGGATTTATATCTGCATGGATTCAAACCCCCCTTCTGGTGTGGTTTTTAATTTCAGCTTCCAAAAAATGTACAATAAAGAATGTTATCAATTAGGGAAATTTAAAATTGACAGCTGTATATCTATCAACAAAAACATGGTCGTGTGAAATTACAGAGAATGTAACTATTTCTATTGTAAAATCAAGAGCAATCGTTATAGCTGTACAGTTTAAAAAATGGTGAATACAATCAATTTCAGTAATTTAAAAATTGACAATCCACATTAAAAAAAACATGAACATTCCATCAGTACTTGTCATGAAAAACACTTTAACTACTGCAGCAGGAAGGTCATACCAAACATACTTTCAGAGATGAGAAGAAATATAGGTATTCTAATATACAAAAATCAGAGCTATGTAGTTATTTAGACTCAAAGCTGTATAATGATTAAAGACAAGTTAACAGAGCATGATGAAAAAAAGATGAACATTTCAATAGTGCTTATCTTGATCAACTCCTTGGATACCGCACCAGGATGGCCGAGTGGTTAAGGCGTTGGACTTAAGATCCAATGGATTTATATCTGCGTGGGTTCGAACCCCACTCCTGGTATGGTTTTTAATTTCAGCTTCCAAGATATGTACAATAAAGTATGTCATCAATTAGGGAAAAATAACTGACAGCAATACATTCTCGATAAAAACATGGTTATGTGAAAGGACAGAAAAAGCAGCTATTTCCATTAAAAAATCAAGAGCAATCGTTATAGTTGTACACATTAAAAATGTTTAATACCTACAATTTCAGTAATTTAAAATTGACTATGCACATAGAAAAAAATATGAACATTTCAATAGTGCATACCATGGTAAACGCTTTGGCTACTGCACCAGGATGGCCAAGTGGTTAAGGTGTTGGGTTTATAATCCAATGGATTTATATCTGCATGGATTCAAACCCCCCTTCTGGTGTGGTTTTTAATTTCAGCTTCCAAAAAATGTACAATAAAGAATGTTATCAATTAGGGAAATTTAAAATTGACAGCCGTATATCTTTCAACAAAAACATGGTCGTGTGAAATTACAGAGAAAGTAACTATTTCTATTATAAAATCAAGAGCAATCGTTATAGCTGTACAGTTTAAAAAATGGTGAATACAATCAATTTCAGTAATTTAAAAATTGACAATCCACATAGAAAAAAACATGAACATTCCATCAGTACTTGTCATGAAAAACACTTTAACTACTGCAGCAGGAAGGTCATACCAAACATACTTTCAGAGATAAGAAGAAATATAGGTATTCTAATATACAAAAATCAGAGCTATGTAGTTATTTAGACTCAAAGCTGTATAATGATTAAAGACAAGTTAACAGAGCATGATGAAAAAAAGATGAACATTTCAATAGTGCTTATCTTGATAAACTCCTTGGCTACCGCACCAGGATGGCTGAGTGGTTAAGGCGTTGGACTTAAGATCCAATGGATTTATATCCGCGTGGGTTCGAACCCCACTCCTGGTATGGTTTTTAATTTCAGCTTCCAAGATATGTACAATAAAGAATGTCATCAATTAGTGAAAAATAACTGACAGCAATACATCCTCTATAAAAACATGGTTATGTGAAAGGACAAAAAAAGAAGCTATTTCCATTAAAAAATCAAGAGCAATCATTATAGTTGTACACTTTAAAAATGTTTAATACCTACAATTTCAGTAATTTAAAATTGACAATGCACATAGAAAAAAATATGAACATTTCAATAGTGCATATCATGATAAACGCTTTGGCTACTGCACCAGGATGGCCGAGTGGTTAAGGTGTTGGGCTTATTATCCAATGGATTTATATCTGCATGGATTCAAACCCCACTTCTGGTGTGGTTTTTAATTTCAGCTTCCAAAAAATGTACAATAAAGAATGTTATCAATTAGGGAAATTTAAAATTGACTGCATCTTTCAACAAAAACATGGTCGTGTGAAATTACAGAGAAAGTAACTATTTCTATTATAAAATCAAGAGCAATCGTTATAGCTGTACAGTTTAAAAAATGGTGAATACAAACAATTTCAGTAATTTAAAAATTGACAATCCACATAGAAAAAAACATGAACATTCCATCAGTACTTGTCATGAAAAACACTTTAACTACTGCAGCAGGAAGGTCATACCAAACATACTTTCAGAGATAAGAAGAAATATAGGTATTCTAATATACAAAAATCAGAGCTATGTAGTTATTTAGACTCAAAGCGGTATAATGATTAAAGACAAGTTAACAGAGCATGATGAAAAAAAGATGAACATTTCAATAGTGCTTATCTTGATAAACTCCTTGGCTACCGCACCAGGATGGCCGAGTGGTTAAGGTGTTGGGCTTATAATCCAATGGATTTATATCTGCATGGATTCAGACCCCCCTTCTGGTGTGGTTTTTAATTTCAGCTTCCAAAAATTGTACAATAAAGAATGTTATCAATTAGGGAAATTTAAAATTGACAGACGTATATCTTTCAACAAAAACATGGTCGTGTGAAATAACAGAGAAAGTAACTATTTCTATTATAAAATCAAGAGCAATCGTTATACCTGTACAGTTTAAAAAATGGTGAATACAATCAATTTCAGTAATTTAAAAATTGACAATCCACATAGAAAAAAACATGAACATTCCATCAGTACTTGTCATGAAAAACACTTTAACTACTGCAGCAGGAAGGTCATACCAAACATACTTTCAGAGATAAGAAGAAATATAGGTATTCTAATATACAAAAATCAGAGCTATGTAGTTATTTAGACTCAAAGCTGTATAATGATTAAAGACAAGTTAACAGAGCATGATGAAAAAAAGATGAACATTTCAATAGTGTTTATCTTGATAATCTCTTTTGCTACCGCACCAGGATGGCCGAGTGGTTAAGGCGTTGGACTTAAGATCCAATGGATTTATATCTGCGTGGGTTCGACCCCCACTCCTGGTATGGTTTTTAATTTCAGCTTCCAAGATATGTACAATAAAGAATGTCATCAATTAGTGAAAAATAACTGACAGCAATACATCCTCGATAAAAACATGGTTATGTGAAAGGACAAAAAAAGAAGCTATTTCCATTAAAAAATCAAGAGCAATCGTTATAGTTGTACTCTTTAAAAATGTTTAATACCTACAATTTCAGTAATTTAAAATTGACAATGCACATAGAAAAAAATATGAACATTTCAATAGTGCATATCATGATAAACGCTTTGGCTACTGCACCAGGATGGCCGAGTGGTTAAGGTGTTGGGCTTATTATCCAATGGATTTATATCTGCATGGATTCAAACCCCACTTCTGGTGTGGTTTTTAATTTCAGCTTCCAAAAAATGTACAATAAAGAATGTTATCAATTAGGGAAATTTAAAATTGACTGCATCTTTCAACAAAAACATGGTCGTGTGAAATTACAGAGAAAGTAACTATTTCTATTATAAAATCAAGAGCAATCGTTATAGCTGTACAGTTTAAAAAATGGTGAATACAATCAATTTCAGTAATTTAAAAATTGACAATCCACATAGAAAAAAACATGAACATTCCATCAGTACTTGTCATGAAAAACACTTTAACTACTGCAGCAGGAAGGTCATACCAAACATACTTTCAGAACTAAGAAGAAATATAGGTATTCTAATATACAAAAATCAGAGCTATGTAGTTATTTAGACTCAAAGCGGTATAATGATTAAAGACAAGTTAACAGAGCATGATGAAAAAAAGATGAACATTTCAATAGTGCTTATCTTGATAAACTCCTTGGCTACCGCACCAGGATGGCCGAGTGGTTAAGGTGTTGGGCTTATAATCCAATGGATTTATATCTGCATGGATTCAAACCCCCCTTCTGGTGTGGTTTTTAATTTCAGCTTCCAAAAAATGTACAATAAAGAATGTTATCAATTAGGGAAATTTAAAATTGACAGCTGTATATCTATCAACAAAAACATGGTCGTGTGAAATTACAGAGAATGTAACTATTTCTATTGTAAAATCAAGAGCAATCGTTATAGCTGTACAGTTTAAAAAATGGTGAATACAATCAATTTCAGTAATTTAAAAATTGACAATCCACATTAAAAAAAACATGAACATTCCATCAGTACTTGTCATGAAAAACACTTTAACTACCGCAGCAGGAAGGTCATACCAAACATACTTTCAGAGATGAGAAGAAATATAGGTATTCTAATATACAAAAATCAGAGCTATGTAGTTATTTAGACTCAAAGCTGTATAATGATTAAAGACAAGTTAACAGAGCATGTTGAAAAAAAGATGAACATTTCAATAGTGCTTATCTTGATCAACTCCTTGGCTACCGCACCAGGATGGCCGAGTGGTTAAGGTGTTGGACTTAAGATCCAATGGATTTATAGCCGCGTGGGTACGAACCCCACTCCTGGTATGGTTTTTAATTTCAGCTTCCAAGATATGTACAATAAAGAATGTCATCAATTAGGGAAAAATAACTGGCAGCAATACATCCTCGATAAAAACATGGTTATGTGAAAGGACAGAAAAAGCAGCTATTTCCATTAAAAAATCAAGAGCAATCGTTATAGTTGTACACATTAAAAATGTTTAATACGTACAATTTCAGTAATTTAAAAGTGACAATGCACATAGAAAAAAATATGAACATTTCAATAGTGCATACCATGATAAACGCTTTGGCTACTTGACTAGGATGGCCGAGTGGTTAAGGTGTTGGGCTTATAATCCAATGGATTTATATCTGCATGGATTCAAACCCCCATTCTGGTGTGGTTTTTAATTTCAGCTTCCAAAAAATGTACAATAAAGAATGTTATCAATTAGGGAAAATTAAAATTGACAGCCATATATCTTTCAACAAAAACATGGTCGTGTGAAATAACAGAGAAAGTAACTATTTCTATTATAAAATCAAGAGCAATCGTTATACCTGTACAGTTTAAAAAATGGTGAATACAATCAATTTCAGTAATTTAAAAATTGACAATCCACATAGAAAAAAACATGAACATTCCATCAGTACTTGTCATGAAAAACACTTTAACTACTGCAGCAGGAAGGTCATACCAAACATACTTTCAGAGATAAGAAGAAATATAGGTATTCTAATATACAAAAATCAGAGCTATGTAGTTATTTAGACTCAAAGCTGTATAATGATTAAAGACAAGTTAACAGAGCATGATGAAAAAAAGATGAACATTTCAATAGTGTTTATCTTGATAAACTCCTTGGCTACTGCACCAGGATGGCCGAGTGGTTAAGGCGTTGGACTTAAGATCCAATGGATTTATATCTGCGTGGGTTCGAACCCCACTCCTGGTATGGTTTTTAATTTCAGCTTCCAAGATATGTACAATAAAGAATGTCATCAATTAGGGAAAAATAACTGACAGCAATACATCCTCGATAAAAACATGGAAAGGACAGAAAAAGCAGCTGTTTCCATTAAAAAATCAAGAGCAATCGTTATAGTTGTACACATTAAAAATGTTTGATACCTACAATTTCAGTAATTTAAAATTGACAATGCACATAGAAAAAAATATGAACATTTCAATATTGCATACCATGATAAACGCTTTGGCTACTGCACCAGGATGGCCAAGTGGTTAAGGTGTTGGGCTTATAATCCAATGGATTTATATCTGCATGGATTCAAACCCCCCTTCTGGTGTGGTTTTTAATTTCAGCTTCCAAAAAATGTACAATAAAGAATGTTATCAATTAGGGAAATTTAAAATTGACAGCCGTATATCTTTCAACAAAAATATGGTCGTGTGAAATTACAGAGAAAATAACTATTTCTATTATAAAATCAAGAGCAATCATTATAGCTGTACACTTTAAAAAATGGTGAATACAAACAATTTCAGTACTTTAAAAATTGACAATCCACATAGAAAAAAACATGAACATTCCATCAGTACTTGTCATGAAAAAGACTTGAACTACTGCAGCAGGAAGGTCATACCAAACATACTTTCAGAGATAAGAAGAAATATAGGTATTCTAATATACAAAAATCAGAGCTATGTAGTTATTTAGACTCAAAGCTGTATAATGATTAAAGACAAGTTAACAGAGCATGATGAAAAAAAGATGAACATTTCAATAGTGTTTATCTTGATAAACTCCTTGGCTACTGCACCAGGATGGCCGAGTGGTTAAGGCGTTGGACTTAAGATCCAATGGATTTATATCTGCGTGGGTTCGAACCCCACTCCTGGTATGGTTTTTAATTTCAGCTTCCAAGATATGTACAATAAAGAATGTCATCAATTAGGGAAAAATAACTGACAGCAATACATCCTCGATAAAAACATGGAAAGGACAGAAAAAGCAGCTGTTTCCATTAAAAAATCAAGAGCAATCGTTATAGTTGTACACATTAAAAATGTTTGATACCTACAATTTCAGTAATTTAAAATTGACAATGCACATAGAAAAAAATATGAACATTTCAATATTGCATACCATGATAAACGCTTTGGCTACTGCACCAGGATGGCCGAGTGGTTAAGGTGTTGGGCTTATAATCCAATGGATTTATATCTGCATGGATTCAAACCCCCCTTCTGGTGTGGTTTTTAATTTCAGCTTCCAAAAAATGTACAATAAAGAATATCAATTAGGGAAATTTAAAATTGACAGCCGTATATCTTTCAACAAAAACATGGTCAAGTGAAATAACAGAGAAAGTAACTATTTCTATTATAAAATCAAGAGCAATCGTTATAGCTGTACACTTTAAAAAATGGTGAATATAATCAATTTCAGTAATTTAAAAATTGACAATCCACATAGAAAAAAACATGAACATTCCATCAGTACTTGTCATGAAAAACACTTTAACTACTGCAGCAGGAAGGTCATACCAAACATACTTTCAGAGATAAGAAGAAATATAGGTATTCTAATATACAAAAATCAGAGCTATGTAGTTATTTAGACTCAAAGCTGTATAATGATTAAAGACAAGTTAACAGAGCATGATGAAAAAAAGATGAACATTTCAATAGTGCTTATCTTGAAAAACTCCTTGGCTACCGCACCAGGATGGCCGAGTGGTTAAGGCGTTGGACTTAAGATCCAATGGATTTATATCTGCGTGGGTTCGAACCCAACTCCTGGTATGGTTTTTAATTTCAGCTTCCAAGATATGTACAATAAAGAATGTCATCAATTAGGGAAAAATAACTGACAGCAATACATCCTCGATAAAAACATGGTTATGTGAAAGGACAGAAAAAGCAGCTATTTCCATTAAAAACTCAAGAGCAATCATTATAGTTGTACACATTAAAAATGTTTAATACCTACAATTTTAGTAATTTAAAATTGACAATGCACATAGAAAAAAATATGAACATTTCAATAGTGCATACCATGATAAACTCCATGGCTACTGCACCAGGATGGCCGAGTGGTTAAGGTGTTGGGCTTATAATCCAATGGATTTATATCTGCATGGATTCAAACCCCCCTTCTGGTGTGGTTTTTAATTTCAGCTTCCAAAAAATGTACAATAAAGAATGTTATCAATTAGGGAAATTTAAAATTGACAGCCGTATATCTTTCAACAAAAACATGGTCGTGTGAAATAACAGAGAAAGTAACTATTTCTATTATAAAATCAAGAGCAATCGTTATAGCTGTACACTTTAAAAAATGGTGAATACAATCAATTTCAGTAATTTAAAAATTGACAATCCACATAGAAAAAAACATGAACATTCCATCAGTACTTGTCATGAAAAACACTTTAACTACTGCAGCAGGAAGGTCATACCAAACATACTTTCAGAGATAAGAAGAAATATAGGTATTCTAATATACAAAAATCAGAGCTATGTAGTTATTTAGACTCAAAGCTGTATAATGATTAAAGACAAGTTAACAGAGCATGATGAAAAAAAGATGAACATTTCAATAGTGCTTATCTTGATAAAGTCCTTGGCTACCGCACCAGGATGGCCGAGTGGTTAAGGCGTTGGACTTAAGATCCAATGGATTTATATCTGCGTGGGTTCGAACCCCACTCCTGGTATGGTTTTTAATTTCAGCTTCCAAGATATGTACAATAAAGAATGTCATCAATTGGGGAAAAATAACTGACAGCAATACATCCTCGATAAAAACATAGTTATGTGAAAGGACAGAAAAAGCAGCTATTTCCATTAAAAAATCAAGAGCAATCGTTATAGTTGTACACATTAAAAATGTTTGATACCTACAATTTCAGTAATTTAAAATTGACAATGCACATAGAAAAAAATATGAACATTTCAATAGTGCATACCATGATAAACGCTTTGGCTACTGCACCAGGATGGCCGAGTGGTTAAGATGTTGGGCTTATAATCCAATGGATTTATATCTGCATGGATTCAAACCCCCCTTCTGGTGTGGTTTTTAATTTCAGCTTCCAAAAAATGTACAATAAAGAATGTTATCAATTAGGGAAATTTAAAATTGACAGCCGTATATCTTTCAACAAAAACATGGTCGTGTGAAATTACAGAGAAAGTAACTATTTCTATTATAAAATCAAGAGCAATCGTTATAGCTGTACAGTTTAAAAAATGGTGAATACAATCAATTTCAGTAATTTAAAAATTGACAATCCACATAGAAAAAAACATGAACATTCCATCAGTACTTGTCATGAAAAACACTTTAACTACTGCAGCAGGAATGTCATACCAAACATACTTTCAGAGATGAGAAGAAATATAGGTATTCTAATATACAAAAATCAGAGCTATGTAGTTATTTAGACTCAAAGCTGTATAATGATTAAAGACAAGTTAACAGAGCATGTTGAAAAAAAGATGAACATTTCAATAGTGCTTATCTTGATAAACTCCTTGGCTACCGCACCAGGATGGCCGAGTGGTTAAGGTGTTGGACTTAAGATCCAATGGATTTATATCCGCGTGGGTTCGAACCTCACTCCTGGTATGGTTTTTAATTTCAGCTTCCAAGATATGTACAATAAAGAATGTCATCAATTAGTGAAAAATAACTGACAGCAATACATCCTCCGTGTTTATGTGAAAGGACAGAAAAAGCAGCTATTTCCATTAAAAAATCAAGAGCAATCGTTATAGTTGTACACATTAAAAATGTTTAATACCTACAATTTTAGTAATTTAAAATTGACAATGCACATAGAAAAAAATATAAACATTTCAATAGTGCATACCATGATAAACTCCATGGCTACTGCACCAGGATGGCCGAGTGGTTAAGGTGTTGGGCTTATAATCCAATGGATTTATATCTGCATGGATTCAAACCCCCCTTCTGGTGTGGTTTTTAATTTCAGCTTCCAAAAAATGTACAATAAAGAATGTTATCAATTAGGGAAATTTAAAATTGACAGCCGTATATCTTTCAACAAAAATATGGTCGTGTGAAATTACAGAGAAAGTAACTATTTCTATTATAAAATCAAGAGCAATCATTATAGCTGTACACTTTAAAAAATGGTGAATACAAACAATTTCAGTACTTTAAAAATTGACAATCCACATAGAAAAAAACATGAACATTCCATCAGTACTTGTCATGAAAAACACTTGAACTACTGCAGCAGGAAGGTCATACCAAACATACTTTCAGAGATAAGAAGAAATATAGGTATTCTAATATACAAAAATCAGAGCTATGTAGTTATTTAGACTCAAAGCTGTATAATGATTAAAGACAAGTTAACAGAGCATGATGAAAAAAAGATGAACATTTCAATAGTGTTTATCTTGATAAACTCCTTGGCTACCGCACCAGGATGGCCGAGTGGTTAAGGCGTTGGACTTAAGATCCAATGGATTTATATCTGCGTGGGTTCGAACCCCACTCCTGGTATGGTTTTTAATTTCAGCTTCCAAGATATGTACAATAAAGAATGTCATCAATTAGGGAAAAATAACTGACAGCAATACATCCTCGATAAAAACATGGTTATGTGAAAGGACAGAAAAAGCAGCTATTTCCATTAAAAAATCAAGAGCAATCGTTATAGTTGTACACATTAAAAATGTTTGATACCTACAATTTCAGTCATTTAAAATTGACAATGCACATAGAAAAAAATATGAACATTTCAATAGTGCATACCATGATAAACGCTTTGGCTACTGCACCAGGATGGCCGAGTGGTTAAAATGTTGGGCTTATAATCTAATGGATTTATATCTGCATGGATTCAAACCCCCCTTCTGGTGTGGTTTTTAATTTCAGCTTCCAAAAAATGTACAATAAAGAATGTTATCAATTAGGGAAATTTAAAATTGACAGCCGTATATCTTTCAACAAAAACATGGTCGTGTGAAATTACAGAGAAAGTAACTATTTCTATTATAAAATCAAGAGCAATCGTTATAGCTGTACAGTTTAAAAAATGGTGAATACAATCAATTTCAGTAATTTAAAAATTGACAATCCACATAGAAAAAAACATGAACATTCCATCAGTACTTGTCATGAAAAACACTTTAACTACTGCAGGAGGAATGTCATACCAAACATACTTTCAGAGATGAGAAGAAATATAGGTATTCTAATATACAAAAATCAGAGCTATGTAGTTATTTAGACTCAAAGCTGTATAATGATTAAAGACAAGTTAACAGAGCATGTTGAAAAAAAGATGAACATTTCAATAGTGCTTATCTTGATAAACTCCTTGGCTACCGCACCAGGATGGCCGAGTGGTTAAGGTGTTGCACTTAAGATCCAATGGATTTATATCCGCGTGGGTTCGAACCTCACTCCTGGTATGGTTTTTAATTTCAGCTTCCAAGATATGTACAATAAAGAATGTCATCAATTAGTGAAAAATAACTGACAGCAATACATCCTCGGTGTTTATGTGAAAGGACAGAAAAAGCAGCTATTTCCATTAAAAAATCAAGAGCAATCGTTATAGTTGTACACATTAAAAATGTTTAATACCTACAATTTCAGTAATTTAAAATTGACAATGCACATAGAAAAAAATATGAACATTTCAATAGTGCATATCATGATAAACGCTTTGGCTACTTGCCTAGGATGGCCGAGTGGTTAAGGTTTTGGGCTTATAATCCAATGGATTTATATCTGCATGGATTCAAACCCCCCTTCTGGTGTGGTTTTTAATTTCAGCTTCCAAAAAATGTACAATAAAGAATGTTATCAATTAGGGAAATTTAAAATTGACAGCCGTATATCTTTCAACAAAAACATGGTCGTGTGAAATAACAGAGAAAGTAACTATTTCTATTATAAAATCAAGAGCAATCGTTATAGCTGTACACTTTAAAAAATGGTGAATACAATCAATTTCAGTAATTTAAAAATTGACAATCCACATAGAAAAAAACATGAACATTCCATCAGTACTTGTCATGAAAAACACTTTAACTACTGCAGCAGGAAGGTCATACCAAACATACTTTCAGAGATAAGAAGAAATATAGGTATTCTAATATACAAAAATCAGAGCTATGAGGTTATTTAGACTCAAAGCTGTATAATGATTAAAGACAAGTTAACAGAGCATGATGAAAAAAAGATGAACATTTCAATAGTGCTTATCTTGATAAAATCCTTGGCTACCGCACCAGGATGGCCGAGTGGTTAAGGCGTTGGACTTAAGATCCAATGGATTTATATCTGCGTGGGTTCGAACCCCACTCCTGGTATGGTTTTTAATTTCAGCTTCCAAGATATGTACAATAAAGAATGTCATCAATTGGGGAAAAATAACTGACAGCAATACATCCTCGATAAAAACATAGTTATGTGAAAGGACAGAAAAAGCAGCTATTTCCATTAAAAAATCAAGAGCAATCGTTATAGTTGTACACATTAAAAATGTTTGATACCTACAATTTCAGTAATTTAAAATTGACAATGCACATAGAAAAAAATATGAACATTTCAATAGTGCATACCATGATAAACGCTTTGGCTACTGCACCAGGATGGCCGAGTGGTTAAGATGTTGGGCTTATAATCCAATGGATTTATATCTGCATGGATTCAAACCCCCCTTCTGGTGTGGTTTTTAATTTCAGCTTCCAAAAAATGTACAATAAAGAATGTTATCAATTAGGGAAATTTAAAATTGACAGCCGTATATCTTTCAACAAAAACATGGTCGTGTGAAATTACAGAGAAAGTAACTATTTCTATTATAAAATCAAGAGCAATCGTTATAGCTGTACAGTTTAAAAAATGGTGAATACAATCAATTTCAGTAATTTAAAAATTGACAATCCACATAGAAAAAAACATGAACATTCCATCAGTACTTGTCATGAAAAACACTTTAACTACTGCAGCAGGAATGTCATACCAAACATACTTTCAGAGATGAGAAGAAATATAGGTATTCTAATATACAAAAATCAGAGCTATGTAGTTATTTAGACTCAAAGCTGTATAATGATTAAAGACAAGTTAACAGAGCATGTTGAAAAAAAGATGAACATTTCAATAGTGCTTATCTTGATAAACTCCTTGGCTACCGCACCAGGATGGCCGAGTGGTTAAGGTGTTGGACTTAAGATCCAATGGATTTATATCCGCGTGGGTTCGAACCTCACTCCTGGTATGGTTTTTAATTTCAGCTTCCAAGATATGTACAATAAAGAATGTCATCAATTAGTGAAAAATAACTGACAGCAATACATCCTCCGTGTTTATGTGAAAGGACAGAAAAAGCAGCTATTTCCATTAAAAAATCAAGAGCAATCGTTATAGTTGTACACATTAAAAATGTTTAATACCTACAATTTTAGTAATTTAAAATTGACAATGCACATAGAAAAAAATATAAACATTTCAATAGTGCATACCATGATAAACTCCATGGCTACTGCACCAGGATGGCCGAGTGGTTAAGGTGTTGGGCTTATAATCCAATGGATTTATATCTGCATGGATTCAAACCCCCCTTCTGGTGTGGTTTTTAATTTCAGCTTCCAAAAAATGTACAATAAAGAATGTTATCAATTAGGGAAATTTAAAATTGACAGCCGTATATCTTTCAACAAAAATATGGTCGTGTGAAATTACAGAGAAAGTAACTATTTCTATTATAAAATCAAGAGCAATCATTATAGCTGTACACTTTAAAAAATGGTGAATACAAACAATTTCAGTACTTTAAAAATTGACAATCCACATAGAAAAAAACATGAACATTCCATCAGTACTTGTCATGAAAAACACTTGAACTACTGCAGCAGGAAGGTCATACCAAACATACTTTCAGAGATAAGAAGAAATATAGGTATTCTAATATACAAAAATCAGAGCTATGTAGTTATTTAGACTCAAAGCTGTATAATGATTAAAGACAAGTTAACAGAGCATGATGAAAAAAAGATGAACATTTCAATAGTGCTTATCTTGATAAACTCCTTGGCTACCGCACCAGGATGGCTGAGTGGTTAAGGCGTTGGACTTAAGATCCAATGGATTTATATCCGCGTGGGTTCGAACCCCACTCCTGGTATGGTTTTTAATTTCAGCTTCCAAGATATGTACAATAAAGAATGTCATCAATTAGTGAAAAATAACTGACAGCAATACATCCTCTATAAAAACATGGTTATGTGAAAGGACAAAAAAAGAAGCTATTTCCATTAAAAAATCAAGAGCAATCGTTATAGTTGTACACTTTAAAAATGTTTAATACCTACAATTTCAGTAATTTAAAATTGACAATGCACATAGAAAAAAATATGAACATTTCAATAGTGCATATCATGATAAACGCTTTGGCTACTGCACCAGGATGGCCGAGTGGTTAAGGTGTTGGGCTTATTATCCAATGGATTTATATCTGCATGGATTCAAACCCCACTTCTGGTGTGGTTTTTAATTTCAGCTTCCAAAAAATGTACAATAAAGAATGTTATCAATTAGGGAAATTTAAAATTGACTGCATCTTTCAACAAAAACATGGTCGTGTGAAATTACAGAGAAAGTAACTATTTCTATTATAAAATCAAGAGCAATCGTTATAGCTGTACAGTTTAAAAAATGGTGAATACAAACAATTTCAGTAATTTAAAAATTGACAATCCACATAGAAAAAAACATGAACATTCCATCAGTACTTGTCATGAAAAACACTTTAACTACTGCAGCAGGAAGGTCATACCAAACATACTTTCAGAGATAAGAAGAAATATAGGTATTCTAATATACAAAAATCAGAGCTATGTAGTTATTTAGACTCAAAGCGGTATAATGATTAAAGACAAGTTAACAGAGCATGATGAAAAAAAGATGAACATTTCAATAGTGCTTATCTTGATAAACTCCTTGGCTACCGCACCAGGATGGCCGAGTGGTTAAGGTGTTGGGCTTATAATCCAATGGATTTATATCTGCATGGATTCAGACCCCCCTTCTGGTGTGGTTTTTAATTTCAGCTTCCAAAAATTGTACAATAAAGAATGTTATCAATTAGGGAAATTTAAAATTGACAGACGTATATCTTTCAACAAAAACATGGTCGTGTGAAATAACAGAGAAAGTAACTATTTCTATTATAAAATCAAGAGCAATCGTTATACCTGTACAGTTTAAAAAATGGTGAATACAATCAATTTCAGTAATTTAAAAATTGACAATCCACATAGAAAAAAACATGAACATTCCATCAGTACTTGTCATGAAAAACACTTTAACTACTGCAGCAGGAAGGTCATACCAAACATACTTTCAGAGATAAGAAAAAATATAGGTATTCTAATATACAAAAATCAGAGCTATGTAGTTATTTAGACTCAAAGCTGTATAATGATTAAAGACAAGTTAACAGAGCATGATGAAAAAAAGATGAACATTTCAATAGTGTTTATCTTGATAATCTCTTTTGCTACCGCACCAGGATGGCCGAGTGGTTAAGGCGTTGGACTTAAGATCCAATGGATTTATATCTGCGTGGGTTCGACCCCCACTCCTGGTATGGTTTTTAATTTCAGCTTCCAAGATATGTACAATAAAGAATGTCATCAATTAGTGAAAAATAACTGACAGCAATACATCCTCGATAAAAACATGGTTATGTGAAAGGACAAAAAAAGAAGCTATTTCCATTAAAAAATCAAGAGCAATCGTTATAGTTGTACTCTTTAAAAATGTTTAATACCTACAATTTCAGTAATTTAAAATTGACAATGCACATAGAAAAAAATATGAACATTTCAATAGTGCATATCATGATAAACGCTTTGGCTACTGCACCAGGATGGCCGAGTGGTTAAGGTGTTGGGCTTATTATCCAATGGATTTATATCTGCATGGATTCAAACCCCACTTCTGGTGTGGTTTTTAATTTCAGCTTCCAAAAAATGTACAATAAAGAATGTTATCAATTAGGGAAATTTAAAATTGACTGCATCTTTCAACAAAAACATGGTCGTGTGAAATTACAGAGAAAGTAACTATTTCTATTATAAAATCAAGAGCAATCGTTATAGCTGTACAGTTTAAAAAATGGTGAATACAATCAATTTCAGTAATTTAAAAATTGACAATCCACATAGAAAAAAACATGAACATTCCATCAGTACTTGTCATGAAAAACACTTTAACTACTGCAGCAGGAAGGTCATACCAAACATACTTTCAGAGATAAGAAGAAATATAGGTATTCTAATATACAAAAATCAGAGCTATGTAGTTATTTAGACTCAAAGCGGTATAATGATTAAAGACAAGTTAACAGAGCATGATGAAAAAAAGATGAACATTTCAATAGTGCTTATCTTGATAAACTCCATGGCTACCGCACCAGGATGGCCGAGTGGTTAAGGTGTTGGGCTTATAATCCAATGGATTTATATCTGCATGGATTCAAACCCCCCTTCTGGTGTGGTTTTTAATTTCAGCTTCCAAAAAATGTACAATAAAGAATGTTATCAATTAGGGAAATTTAAAATTGACAGCTGTATATCTATCAACAAAAACATGGTCGTGTGAAATTACAGAGAATGTAACTATTTCTATTGTAAAATCAAGAGCAATCGTTATAGCTGTACAGTTTAAAAAATGGTGAATACAATCAATTTCAGTAATTTAAAAATTGACAATCCACATTAAAAAAAACATGAACATTCCATCAGTACTTGTCATGAAAAACACTTTAACTACCGCAGCAGGAAGGTCATACCAAACATACTTTCAGAGATGAGAAGAAATATAGGTATTCTAATATACAAAAATCAGAGCTATGTAGTTATTTAGACTCAAAGCTGTATAATGATTAAAGACAAGTTAACAGAGCATGTTGAAAAAAAGATGAACATTTCAATAGTGCTTATCTTGATCAACTCCTTGGCTACCGCACCAGGATGGCCGAGTGGTTAAGGTGTTGGACTTAAGATCCAATGGATTTATAGCCGCGTGGGTACGAACCCCACTCCTGGTATGGTTTTTAATTTCAGCTTCCAAGATATGTACAATAAAGAATGTCATCAATTAGGGAAAAATAACTGGCAGCAATACATCCTCGATAAAAACATGGTTATGTGAAAGGACAGAAAAAGCAGCTATTTCCATTAAAAAATCAAGAGCAATCGTTATAGTTGTACACATTAAAAATGTTTAATACGTACAATTTCAGTAATTTAAAAGTGACAATGCACATAGAAAAAAATATGAACATTTCAATAGTGCATACCATGATAAACGCTTTGGCTACTTGACTAGGATGGCCGAGTGGTTAAGGTGTTGGGCTTATAATCCAATGGATTTATATCTGCATGGATTCAAACCCCCATTCTGGTGTGGTTTTTAATTTCAGCTTCCAAAAAATGTACAATAAAGAATGTTATCAATTAGGGAAAATTAAAATTGACAGCCATATATCTTTCAACAAAAACATGGTCGTGTGAAATAACAGAGAAAGTAACTATTTCTATTATAAAATCAAGAGCAATCGTTATACCTGTACAGTTTAAAAAATGGTGAATACAATCAATTTCAGTAATTTAAAAATTGACAATCCACATAGAAAAAAACATGAACATTCCATCAGTACTTGTCATGAAAAACACTTTAACTACTGCAGCAGGAAGGTCATACCAAACATACTTTCAGAGATAAGAAGAAATATAGGTATTCTAATATACAAAAATCAGAGCTATGTAGTTATTTAGACTCAAAGCTGTATAATGATTAAAGACAAGTTAACAGAGCATGATGAAAAAAAGATGAACATTTCAATAGTGTTTATCTTGATAAACTCCTTGGCTACTGCACCAGGATGGCCGAGTGGTTAAGGCGTTGGACTTAAGATCCAATGGATTTATATCTGCGTGGGTTCGAACCCCACTCCTGGTATGGTTTTTAATTTCAGCTTCCAAGATATGTACAATAAAGAATGTCATCAATTAGGGAAAAATAACTGACAGCAATACATCCTCGATAAAAACATGGAAAGGACAGAAAAAGCAGCTGTTTCCATTAAAAAATCAAGAGCAATCGTTATAGTTGTACACATTAAAAATGTTTGATACCTACAATTTCAGTAATTTAAAATTGACAATGCACATAGAAAAAAATATGAACATTTCAATATTGCATACCATGATAAACGCTTTGGCTACTGCACCAGGATGGCCGAGTGGTTAAGGTGTTGGGCTTATAATCCAATGGATTTATATCTGCATGGATTCAAACCCCCCTTCTGGTGTGGTTTTTAATTTCAGCTTCCAAAAAATGAACAATAAAGAATGTTATCAATTAGGGAAATTTAAAATTGACAGCCGTATATCTTTCAACAAAAATATGGTCGTGTGAAATTACAGAGAAAATAACTATTTCTATTATAAAATCAAGAGCAATCATTATAGCTGTACACTTTAAAAAATGGTGAATACAAACAATTTCAGTACTTTAAAAATTGACAATCCACATAGAAAAAAACATGAACATTCCATCAGTACTTGTCATGAAAAAGACTTGAACTACTGCAGCAGGAAGGTCATACCAAACATACTTTCAGAGATAAGAAGAAATATAGGTATTCTAATATACAAAAATCAGAGCTATGTAGTTATTTAGACTCAAAGCTGTATAATGATTAAAGACAAGTTAACAGAGCATGATGAAAAAAAGATGAACATTTCAATAGTGTTTATCTTGATAAACTCCTTGGCTACTGCACCAGGATGGCCGAGTGGTTAAGGCGTTGGACTTAAGATCCAATGGATTTATATCTGCGTGGGTTCGAACCCCACTCCTGGTATGGTTTTTAATTTCAGCTTCCAAGATATGTACAATAAAGAATGTCATCAATTAGGGAAAAATAACTGACAGCAATACATCCTCGATAAAAACATGGAAAGGACAGAAAAAGCAGCTGTTTCCATTAAAAAATCAAGAGCAATCGTTATAGTTGTACACATTAAAAATGTTTGATACCTACAATTTCAGTAATTTAAAATTGACAATGCACATAGAAAAAAATATGAACATTTCAATATTGCATACCATGATAAACGCTTTGGCTACTGCACCAGGATGGCCGAGTGGTTAAGGTGTTGGGCTTATAATCCAATGGATTTATATCTGCATGGATTCAAACCCCCCTTCTGGTGTGGTTTTTAATTTCAGCTTCCAAAAAATGTACAATAAAGAATATCAATTAGGGAAATTTAAAATTGACAGCCGTATATCTTTCAACAAAAACATGGTCAAGTGAAATAACAGAGAAAGTAACTATTTCTATTATAAAATCAAGAGCAATCGTTATAGCTGTACACTTTAAAAAATGGTGAATATAATCAATTTCAGTAATTTAAAAATTGACAATCCACATAGAAAAAAACATGAACATTCCATCAGTACTTGTCATGAAAAACACTTTAACTACTGCAGCAGGAAGGTCATACCAAACATACTTTCAGAGATAAGAAGAAATATAGGTATTCTAATATACAAAAATCAGAGCTATGTAGTTATTTAGACTCAAAGCTGTATAATGATTAAAGACAAGTTAACAGAGCATGATGAAAAAAAGATGAACATTTCAATAGTGCTTATCTTGAAAAACTCCTTGGCTACCGCACCAGGATGGCCGAGTGGTTAAGGCGTTGGACTTAAGATCCAATGGATTTATATCTGCGTGGGTTCGAACCCAACTCCTGGTATGGTTTTTAATTTCAGCTTCCAAGATATGTACAATAAAGAATGTCATCAATTAGGGAAAAATAACTGACAGCAATACATCCTCGATAAAAACATGGTTATGTGAAAGGACAGAAAAAGCAGCTATTTCCATTAAAAACTCAAGAGCAATCATTATAGTTGTACACATTAAAAATGTTTAATACCTACAATTTTAGTAATTTAAAATTGACAATGCACATAGAAAAAAATATGAACATTTCAATAGTGCATACCATGATAAACTCCATGGCTACTGCACCAGGATGGCCGAGTGGTTAAGGTGTTGGGCTTATAATCCAATGGATTTATATCTGCATGGATTCAAACCCCCCTTCTGGTGTGGTTTTTAATTTCAGCTTCCAAAAAATGTACAATAAAGAATGTTATCAATTAGGGAAATTTAAAATTGACAGCCGTATATCTTTCAACAAAAACATGGTCGTGTGAAATAACAGAGAAAGTAACTATTTCTATTATAAAATCAAGAGCAATCGTTATAGCTGTACACTTTAAAAAATGGTGAATACAATCAATTTCAGTAATTTAAAAATTGACAATCCACATAGAAAAAAACATGAACATTCCATCAGTACTTGTCATGAAAAACACTTTAACTACTGCAGCAGGAAGGTCATACCAAACATACTTTCAGAGATAAGAAGAAATATAGGTATTCTAATATACAAAAATCAGAGCTATGTAGTTATTTAGACTCAAAGCTGTATAATGATTAAAGACAAGTTAACAGAGCATGATGAAAAAAAGATGAACATTTCAATAGTGCTTATCTTGATAAAGTCCTTGGCTACCGCACCAGGATGGCCGAGTGGTTAAGGCGTTGGACTTAAGATCCAATGGATTTATATCTGCGTGGGTTCGAACCCCACTCCTGGTATGGTTTTTAATTTCAGCTTCCAAGATATGTACAATAAAGAATGTCATCAATTGGGGAAAAATAACTGACAGCAATACATCCTCGATAAAAACATAGTTATGTGAAAGGACAGAAAAAGCAGCTATTTCCATTAAAAAATCAAGAGCAATCGTTATAGTTGTACACATTAAAAATGTTTGATACCTACAATTTCAGTAATTTAAAATTGACAATGCACATAGAAAAAAATATGAACATTTCAATAGTGCATACCATGATAAACGCTTTGGCTACTGCACCAGGATGGCCGAGTGGTTAAGATGTTGGGCTTATAATCCAATGGATTTATATCTGCATGGATTCAAACCCCCCTTCTGGTGTGGTTTTTAATTTCAGCTTCCAAAAAATGTACAATAAAGAATGTTATCAATTAGGGAAATTTAAAATTGACAGCCGTATATCTTTCAACAAAAACATGGTCGTGTGAAATTACAGAGAAAGTAACTATTTCTATTATAAAATCAAGAGCAATCGTTATAGCTGTACAGTTTAAAAAATGGTGAATACAATCAATTTCAGTAATTTAAAAATTGACAATCCACATAGAAAAAAACATGAACATTCCATCAGTACTTGTCATGAAAAACACTTTAACTACTGCAGCAGGAATGTCATACCAAACATACTTTCAGAGATGAGAAGAAATATAGGTATTCTAATATACAAAAATCAGAGCTATGTAGTTATTTAGACTCAAAGCTGTATAATGATTAAAGACAAGTTAACAGAGCATGTTGAAAAAAAGATGAACATTTCAATAGTGCTTATCTTGATAAACTCCTTGGCTACCGCACCAGGATGGCCGAGTGGTTAAGGTGTTGGACTTAAGATCCAATGGATTTATATCCGCGTGGGTTCGAACCTCACTCCTGGTATGGTTTTTAATTTCAGCTTCCAAGATATGTACAATAAAGAATGTCATCAATTAGTGAAAAATAACTGACAGCAATACATCCTCCGTGTTTATGTGAAAGGACAGAAAAAGCAGCTATTTCCATTAAAAAATCAAGAGCAATCGTTATAGTTGTACACATTAAAAATGTTTAATACCTACAATTTTAGTAATTTAAAATTGACAATGCACATAGAAAAAAATATAAACATTTCAATAGTGCATACCATGATAAACTCCATGGCTACTGCACCAGGATGGCCGAGTGGTTAAGGTGTTGGGCTTATAATCCAATGGATTTATATCTGCATGGATTCAAACCCCCCTTCTGGTGTGGTTTTTAATTTCAGCTTCCAAAAAATGTACAATAAAGAATGTTATCAATTAGGGAAATTTAAAATTGACAGCCGTATATCTTTCAACAAAAATATGGTCGTGTGAAATTACAGAGAAAGTAACTATTTCTATTATAAAATCAAGAGCAATCATTATAGCTGTACACTTTAAAAAATGGTGAATACAAACAATTTCAGTAATTTAAAAATTGACAATCCACATAGAAAAAAACATGAACATTCCATCAGTACTTGTCATGAAAAACACTTTAACTACTGCAGGAGGAATGTCATACCAAACATACTTTCAGAGATGAGAAGAAATATAGGTATTCTAATATACAAAAATCAGAGCTATGTAGTTATTTAGACTCAAAGCTGTATAATGATTAAAGACAAGTTAACAGAGCATGTTGAAAAAAAGATGAACATTTCAATAGTGCTTATCTTGATAAACTCCTTGGCTACCGCACCAGGATGGCCGAGTGGTTAAGGTGTTGCACTTAAGATCCAATGGATTTATATCCGCGTGGGTTCGAACCTCACTCCTGGTATGGTTTTTAATTTCAGCTTCCAAGATATGTACAATAAAGAATGTCATCAATTAGTGAAAAATAACTGACAGCAATACATCCTCGGTGTTTATGTGAAAGGACAGAAAAAGCAGCTATTTCCATTAAAAAATCAAGAGCAATCGTTATAGTTGTACACATTAAAAATGTTTAATACCTACAATTTCAGTAATTTAAAATTGACAATGCACATAGAAAAAAATATGAACATTTCAATAGTGCATATCATGATAAACGCTTTGGCTACTTGCCTAGGATGGCCGAGTGGTTAAGGTTTTGGGCTTATAATCCAATGGATTTATATCTGCATGGATTCAAACCCCCCTTCTGGTGTGGTTTTTAATTTCAGCTTCCAAAAAATGTACAATAAAGAATGTTATCAATTAGGGAAATTTAAAATTGACAGCCGTATATCTTTCAACAAAAACATGGTCGTGTGAAATAACAGAGAAAGTAACTATTTCTATTATAAAATCAAGAGCAATCGTTATAGCTGTACACTTTAAAAAATGGTGAATACAATCAATTTCAGTAATTTAAAAATTGACAATCCACATAGAAAAAAACATGAACATTCCATCAGTACTTGTCATGAAAAACACTTTAACTACTGCAGCAGGAAGGTCATACCAAACATACTTTCAGAGATAAGAAGAAATATAGGTATTCTAATATACAAAAATCAGAGCTATGAGGTTATTTAGACTCAAAGCTGTATAATGATTAAAGACAAGTTAACAGAGCATGATGAAAAAAAGATGAACATTTCAATAGTGCTTATCTTGATAAAATCCTTGGCTACCGCACCAGGATGGCCGAGTGGTTAAGGCGTTGGACTTAAGATCCAATGGATTTATATCTGCGTGGGTTCGAACCCCACTCCTGGTATGGTTTTTAATTTCAGCTTCCAAGATATGTACAATAAAGAATGTCATCAATTGGGGAAAAATAACTGACAGCAATACATCCTCGATAAAAACATAGTTATGTGAAAGGACAGAAAAAGCAGCTATTTCCATTAAAAAATCAAGAGCAATCGTTATAGTTGTACACATTAAAAATGTTTGATACCTACAATTTCAGTAATTTAAAATTGACAATGCACATAGAAAAAAATATGAACATTTCAATAGTGCATACCATGATAAACGCTTTGGCTACTGCACCAGGATGGCCGAGTGGTTAAGATGTTGGGCTTATAATCCAATGGATTTATATCTGCATGGATTCAAACCCCCCTTCTGGTGTGGTTTTTAATTTCAGCTTCCAAAAAATGTACAATAAAGAATGTTATCAATTAGGGAAATTTAAAATTGACAGCCGTATATCTTTCAACAAAAACATGGTCGTGTGAAATTACAGAGAAAGTAACTATTTCTATTATAAAATCAAGAGCAATCGTTATAGCTGTACAGTTTAAAAAATGGTGAATACAATCAATTTCAGTAATTTAAAAATTGACAATCCACATAGAAAAAAACATGAACATTCCATCAGTACTTGTCATGAAAAACACTTTAACTACTGCAGCAGGAATGTCATACCAAACATACTTTCAGAGATGAGAAGAAATATAGGTATTCTAATATACAAAAATCAGAGCTATGTAGTTATTTAGACTCAAAGCTGTATAATGATTAAAGACAAGTTAACAGAGCATGTTGAAAAAAAGATGAAGATTTCAATAGTGCTTATCTTGATAAACTCCTTGGCTACCGCACCAGGATGGCCGAGTGGTTAAGGTGTTGGACTTAAGATCCAATGGATTTATATCCGCGTGGGTTCGAACCTCACTCCTGGTATGGTTTTTAATTTCAGCTTCCAAGATATGTACAATAAAGAATGTCATCAATTAGTGAAAAATAACTGACAGCAATACATCCTCGGTGTTTATGTGAAAGGACAGAAAAAGCAGCTATTTCCATTAAAAAATCAAGAGCAATCGTTATAGTTGTACACATTAAAAATGTTTAATACCTACAATTTCAGTAATTTAAAATTGACAATGCACATAGAAAAAAATATGAACATTTCAATAGTGCATATCATGATAAACGCTTTGGCTACTGGCCTAGGATGGCCGAGTGGTTAAGGTTTTGGGCTTATAATCCAATGGATTTATATCTGCATGGATTCAAACCCCCCTTCTGGTGTGGTTTTTAATTTCAGCTTCCAAAAAATGTACAATAAAGAATGTTATCAATTAGGGAAATTTAAAATTGACAGCCGTATATCTTTCAACAAAAACATGGTCGTGTGAAATAACAGAGAAAGTAACTATTTCTATTATAAAATCAAGAGCAATCGTTATAGCTGTACACTTTAAAAAATGGTGAATACAATCAATTTCAGTAATTTAAAAATTGACAATCCACATAGAAAAAAACATGAACATTCCATCAGTACTTGTCATGAAAAACACTTTAACTACTGCAGCAGGAAGGTCATACCAAACATACTTTCAGAGATAAGAAGAAATATAGGTATTCTAATATACAAAAATCAGAGCTATGTAGTTATTTAGACTCAAAGCTGTATAATGATTAAAGACAAGTTAACAGAGCATGATGAAAAAAAGATGAACATTTCAATAGTGCTTATCTTGATAAAATCCTTGGCTACCGCACCAGGATGGCCGAGTGGTTAAGGCGTTAGACTTAAGATCCAATGGATTTATATCTGCGTGGGTTCGAACCCCACTCCTGGTATGGTTTTTAATTTCAGCTTCCAAGATATGTACAATAAAGAATGTCATCAATTGGGGAAAAATAACTGACAGCAATACATCCTCGATAAAAACATAGTTATGTGAAAGGACAGAAAAAGCAGCTATTTCCATTAAAAAATCAAGAGCAATCGTTATAGTTGTACACATTAAAAATGTTTGATACCTACAATTTCAGTAATTTAAAATTGACAATGCACATAGAAAAAAATATGAACATTTCAATAGTGCATACCATGATAAACGCTTTGGCTACTGCACCAGGATGGCCGAGTGGTTAAGATGTTGGGCTTATAATCCAATGGATTTATATCTGCATGGATTCAAACCCCCCTTCTGGTGTGGTTTTTAATTTCAGCTTCCAAAAAATGTACAATAAAGAATGTTATCAATTAGGGAAATTTAAAATTGACAGCCGTATATCTTTCAACAAAAACATGGTCGTGTGAAATTACAGAGAAAGTAACTATTTCTATTATAAAATCAAGAGCAATCGTTATAGCTGTACAGTTTAAAAAATGGTGAATACAATCAATTTCAGTAATTTAAAAATTGACAATCCACATAGAAAAAAACATGAACATTCCATCAGTACTTGTCATGAAAAACACTTTAACTACTGCAGCAGGAATGTCATACCAAACATACTTTCAGAGATGAGAAGAAATATAGGTATTCTAATATACAAAAATCAGAGCTATGTAGTTATTTAGACTCAAAGCTGTATAATGATTAAAGACAAGTTAACAGAGCATGTTGAAAAAAAGATGAACATTTCAATAGTGCTTATCTTGATAAACTCCTTGGCTACCGCACCAGGATGGCAGAGTGGTTAAGGTGTTGGACTTAAGATCCAATGGATTTATATCCGCGTGGGTTCGAACCTCACTCCTGGTATGGTTTTTAATTTCAGCTTCCAAGATATGTACAATAAAGAATGTCATCAATTAGTGAAAAATAACTGACAGCAATACATCCTCCGTGTTTATGTGAAAGGACAGAAAAAGCAGCTATTTCCATTAAAAAATCAAGAGCAATCGTTATAGTTGTACACATTAAAAATGTTTAATACCTACAATTTCAGTAATTTAAAATTGACAATGCACATAGAAAAAAATATGAACATTTCAATAGTGCATATCATGATAAACGCTTTGGCTACTTGCCTAGGATGGCCGAGTGGTTAAGGTTTTGGGCTTATAATCCAATGGATTTATATCTGCATGGATTCAAACCCCCCTTCTGGTGTGGTTTTTAATTTCAGCTTCCAAAAAATGTACAATAAAGAATGTTATCAATTAGGGAAATTTAAAATTGACAGCCGTATATCTTTCAACAAAAACATGGTCGTGTGAAATAACAGAGAAAGTAACTATTTCTATTATAAAATCAAGAGCAATCGTTATAGCTGTACACTTTAAAAAATGGTGAATACAATAAATTTCAGTAATTTAAAAATTGACAATCCACATAGAAAAAAACATGAACATTCCATCAGTACTTGTCATGAAAAACACTTTAACTACTGCAGCAGGAAGGTCATACCAAACATACTTTCAGAGATAAGAAGAAATATAGGTATTCTAATATACAAAAATCAGAGCTATGTAGTTATTTAGACTCAAAGCTGTATAATGATTAAAGACAAGTTAACAGAGCATGATGAAAAAAAGATGAACATTTCAATAGTGCTTATCTTGATAAACTCCTTGGCTACCGCACCAGGATGGCCGAGTGGTTAAGGCGTTGGACTTAAGATCCAATGGATTTATATCCAGAAAAAGGACAGAAAAAGCAGCTATTTCCATTAAAAAATCAAGAGCAATTGTTATAGTTGTACACATTAAAAATGTTTAATACCTACAATTTCAGTAATTTAAAATTGACAATGCACATAGAAAAAAATATGAACATTTCAATAGTGCATACCATGATAAACGCTTTGGCTACTGCACCAGGATGGCCGAGTGGTTAAGGTGTTGGGCTTATAATCCAATGGATTTATATCTGCATGGATTCAAACCCCCCTTCTGGTGTGGTTTTTAATTTCAGCTTCCAAAAAATGTACAATAAAGAATGTTATCAATTAGGGAAATTTAAAATTGACAGCCGTATATCTTTCAACAAAAACATGGTTGTGTGAAATTACAGAGAAAGTAACTATTTCTATTATAAAATCAAGAGCAATCATTATAGCTGTACAGTTTAAAACTGGTGAATACAATCAATTTCAGTAATTTAAAAATTGACAATCCACATAGATAAAAACATGAACATTCCATCAGTACTTGTCATGAAAAACACTTTAACTACTGCAGCAGGAAGGTCATACCAAACATACTTTCAGAGATAAGAAGAAATATAGGTATTCTAATATACAAAAATCAGAGCTATGTAGTTATTTAGACTCAAAGCTGTATAATGATTAAAGACAAGTTAACAGAGCATGATGAAAAAAAGATGAACATTTCAATAGTGTTTATCTTGATAAACTCCTTGGCTACCGCACCAGGATGGCCGAGTGGTTAAGGCGTTGGACTTAAGATCCAATGGATTTATATCTGCGTGGGTTCAAACCCCACTCCTGGTATGGTTTTTAATTTCAGCTTCCAAGATATGTACAATAAAGAATGTCATCAATTAGGGAAAAATAACTGACAGCAATACATCCTCGATAAAAACATGGTTATGTGAAAGGACAGAAAAAGCAGCTATTTCCATTAAAAAATCAAGAGCAATCGTTATAGTTGTACACATTAAAAATGTTTGATACCTACAATTTCAGTAATTTAAAATTGACAATGCACATAGAAAAAAATATGAACATTTCAATAGTGCATACCATGATAAACGCTTTGGCTACTGCACCAGGATGGCCGAGTGGTTAAGGTGTTGGGTTTATAATCCAATGGATTTATATCTGCATGGATTCAAACCCCCCTTCTGGTGTGGTTTTTAATTTCAGCTTCCAAAAAATGTACAATAAAGAATGTTATCAATTAGGGAAATTTAAAATTGACAGCCGTATATCTTTCAACAAAAACATGGTCGTGTGAAATTACAGAGAAAGTAACTATTTCTATTATAAAATCAAGAGCAATCGTTATAGCTGTACAGTTTAAAAAATGGTGAATACAATCAATTTCAGTAATTTAAAAATTGACAATCCACATAGAAAAAAACATGAACATTCCATCAGTACTTGTCATGAAAAACACTTTAACTACTGCAGCAGGAATGTCATACCAAACATACTTTCAGAGATGAGAAGAAATATAGGTATTCTAATATACAAAAATCAGAGCTATGTAGTTATTTAGACTCAAAGCTGTATAATGATTAAAGACAAGTTAACAGAGCATGTTGAAAAAAAGATGAACATTTCAATAGTGCTTATCTTGATAAACTCATTGGCTACCGCACCAGGACGGCCGAGTGGTTAAGGTGTTGGACTTAAGATCCAATGGATTTATATCCGCGTGGGTTCGAACCTCACTCCTGGTATGGTTTTTAATTTCAGCTTCCAAGATATGTACAATAAAGAATGTCATCAATTAGTGAAAAATAACTGACAGCAATACATCCTCGGTGTTTATGTGAAAGGACAGAAAAAGCAGCTATTTCCATTAAAAAATCAAGAGCAATCGTTATAGTTGTACACATTAAAAATGTTTAATACCTACAATTTCAGTAATTTAAAATTGACAATGCACATAGAAAAAAATATGAACATTTCAATAGTGCATATCATGATAAACGCTTTGGCTACTTGCCTAGGATGGCCGAGTGGTTAAGGTTTTGGGCTTATAATCCAATGGATTTATATCTGCATGGATTCAAACCCCCCTTCTGGTGTGGTTTTTAATTTCAGCTTCCAAAAAATGTACAATAAAGAATGTTATCAATTAGGGAAATTTAAAATTGACAGCCGTATATCTTTCAACAAAAACATGGTCGTGTGAAATAACAGAGAAAGTAACTATTTCTATTATAAAATCAAGAGCAATCGTTATAGCTGTACACTTTAAAAAATGGTGAATACAATCAATTTCAGTAATTTAAAAATTGACAATCCACATAGAAAAAAACATGAACATTCCATCAGTACTTGTCATGAAAAACACTTTAACTACTGCAGCAGGAAGGTCATACCAAACATACTTTCAGAGATAAGAAGAAATATAGGTATTCTAATATACAAAAATCAGAGCTATGTAGTTATTTAGACTCAAAGCTGTATAATGATTAAAGACAAGTTAACAGAGCATGATGAAAAAAAGATGAACATTTCAATAGTGCTTATCTTGATAATCTCCTTGGCTACCGCACCAGGATGGCCGAGTGGTTAAGGCGTTGAACTTAAGATCCAATGGATTTATATCCGCGTGGGTTCGAACCCCACTCCTGGTATGGTTTTTAATTTCAGCTTCCAAGATATGTACAATAAAGAATGTCATCAATTAGGGAAAAATAACTGACAGCAATACATCCTCGAAAAAAACATGGTTATGTGAAAGGACAGAAAAGCAGCTATTTCCATTAAAAAATCAAGAGCAATCGTTATAGTTGTACACATTAAAAATGTTTAATACCTACAATTTCAGTAATTTAAAATTGACAATGCACATAGAAAAAAATATGAACATTTCAATAGTGCATACCATGATAAACGCTTTGGCTACTGCACCAGGATGGCCGAGTGGTTAAGGTGTTGGGCTTATAATCCAATGGATTTATATCTGCATGGATTCAAACCCCCCTTCTGGTGTGGTTTTTAATTTCAGCTTCCAAAAAATTTACAATAAAGAATGTTATCAATTAGGGAAATTTAAAATTGACAGCCGTATATCTTTCAACAAAAACATGGTCATGTGAAATAACAGAGAAAGTAACTATTTCTATTATAAAATCAAGAGCAATCGTTATAGCTGTACACTTTAAAAAATGGTGAATACACTCAATTTCAGTAATTTAAAAATTGACAATCCACATAGAAAAAAACATGAACATTCCATCAGTACTTGTCATGAAAAACACTTTAACTACTGCAGCAGGAAGGTCTTACCAAACATACTTTCAGAGATGAGAAGAAATATAGGTATTCTAATATACAAAAATCAGAGCTATGTAGTTATTTAGACTCAAAGCTGTATAATGATTAAAGACAAGTTAACAGAGCATATTGAAAAAAAGATGAACATTTCAATAGTGCTTATTTTGATAAACTCCTTGGCTAACGCACCAGGATGGCCGAGTGGTGAAGGAGTTGGACTTAAGATCCCATGGATTTATATCTGCGTGGGTTCGAACCCCTCTCCTGGTATGGTTCTTAATTTCAGTTTCCAAGATATGTACAATAAAGAATGTCATCAATTAGGGAAAAATAACTGACAGCAATACATCCTCGATAAAAACATGGTTATGTGAAAGGACAGAAAAAGCAGCTATTTCCATTAAAAAATCAAGAGCAATCGTAATACCTACAATTTCAGTAATTTAAAATTGACAATGCACATAGAAAAAAATATGAACATTTCAATAGTGCATATCATGATAAACGCTTTGGCTACTGCACCAGGATGGCCGAGTGGTTAAGGTGTTGGGCTTATTATCCAATGGATTTATATCTGCATGGATTCAAACCCCACTTCTGGTGTGCTTTTTAATTTCAGCTTCCAAAAAATGTACAATAAAGAATGTTATCAATTAGGGAAATTTAAAATTGACTGCATCTTTCAACAAAAACATGGTCGTGTGAAATTACAGAGAAAGTAACTATTTCTATTATAAAATCAAGAGCAATCATTATAGCTGTACACTTTAAAAAATGGTGAATACTAACAATTTCAGTACTTTAAAACTTGACAATCCACATAGAAAAAAACATGAACATTCCATCAGTACTTGTCATGAAAAACATTTTAACTTCTGCAGCAGGAAGGTCATACCAAACATACATTTCAGAGATGAGAAGAAATATAGGTATTCTAATATACAAAAATCAGAGCTATATAGTTATTTAGACTCAAAGCTGTATAATGATTAAAGACAAGTTAGCAGTGCATTTTGAAAAAAGATGAACATTTCAATAGTACAGAAAAAGCAGCTATTTCCATCATAAAATCAAGAGCAATCGTTATAGTTGTACACAATAAAAATGTTTAATACCTACAATTTCAGTAATTTAAAATTGACAATGCACATAGAAAAAAATATGAACATTTCAATAGTGCATATCATGATAAACGCTTTGGCTACTACACCAGGATGGCCGAGTGGTTAAGGTGTTGGGCTTATAATCCAATGGATTTATATTCTGGTGTGGTTTTTAATTTCAGCTTCCAAAAAATGTACAATAAAGAATGTTATCAATTAGGGAAATTTAAAATTGACAGCCGTATATCTTTCAACAAAAACATGGTTGTGTGAAATTACAGAGAAAGTAACTATTTCTATTATAAAATCAAGAGCAATCGTTATAGCTGTACAGTTTAAAAAATGGTGAATACAATCAATTACAGTAATTTAAAAATTGACAATCCACATAGAAAAAAACATGAACATTCCATCAGTACTTGTCATGAAAAACACTTTAACTACTGCAGCAGGAAGGTCATACCAAACATACTTTCAGAGATAAGAAGAAATATAGGTATTCTAATATACAAAAATCAGAGCTATGTAGTTATTTAGACTCAAAGCTGTATAATGATTAAAGACAAGTTAACAGAGCATGATGAAAAAAAAAGGTACATTTCAATAGTGCTTATCTTGATAATCTCCTTGGCTACGGCACCAGGATGGCCAAGTGGTTAAGGCGTTGGACTTAAGATCCAATGGATTTATATCTGCGTGGGTTCGAACCCCTCTCCTGGTATGGTTTTTAATTTCAGCTTCCAAGATAAGTACAATAAAGAATGTCATCAATTAGGGAAAAATAACTGACAGCAATACATCCTCGATAAAAACATGGTTATGTGAAAGGACAGAAAAAGCAGCTATTTCCATTAAAAAATCAAGAGCAATCGTTATAGTTGTACACATTAAAAATGTTTAATACCTACAATTTCAGTATTTTAAAATTGACAATGCACATAGAAAAAAAGATGAACATTTCAATAGTGCATACCATGATAAACGCTTTGGCTACTGCACCAGGATGGCCGAGTGGTTAAATTGTTGGGCTTATAATCCAATGGATTTATATCTGCATGGATTCAAACCCCCCTTCTGGTGTGGTTTTTAATTTCAGCTTCCAAAAATGTACAATAAAGAATGTTATCAATTAGGGAAATTTAAAATTGACTGCATCTTTCAACAAAAACATGGTCGTGTGAAATAACAGAGAAAGTAACTATTTCTATTATAAAATCAAGAGCAATCGTTATAGCTGTACACTTTAAAAAATGGTGAATACAATCAATTTCAGTAATTTAAAAATTGACAATCCACATAGAAAAAAACATGAACATTCCATCAGTACTTGTCATGAAAAACACTTTAACTACTGCAGCAGGAAGGTCATACCAAACATACTTTCAGAGATGAGAAGAAATATAGGTATTCTAATATACAAAAATCAGAGCTATGTAGTTATTTAGACTCAAAGCTGTATAATGATTAAACACAAGTTAACAGAGCATATTGAAAAAAAGATGAACATTTCAATAGTGCTTATTTTGATAAACTCCTTGGCTAATGCACCAGGATGGCCGAGTGGTTAAGGAGTTGGACTTAAGATCCCATGGATTTATATCTGCGTGGGTTCGAACCCCTCTCCTGGTATGGTTTTTAATTTCAGTTTCCAAGATATGTACAATAAAGAATGTCATCAATTAGGGAAAAATAACTGACAGCAATACATCCTCGATAAAAACATGGTTATGTGAAAGGACAGAAAAAGCAGCTATTTCCATTAAAAAATCAAGAGCAATCGTTATAGTTGTACACATTAAAAATGTTTAATACCTACAATTTCAGTAATTTAAAATTGACAATGCACATAGAAAAAAATATGAACATTTCAATAGTGCATATCATGATAAACGCTTTGGCTACTGCACCAGGATGGCCGAGTGGTTAAGGTGTTGGGCTTATTATCCAATGGATTTATATCTGCATGGATTCAAACCCCACTTCTGGTGTGGTTTTTAATTTCAGCTTCCAAAAAATGTACAATAAAAAATGTTATCAATTAGGGAAATTTAAAATTGACTGCATCTTTCAACAAAAACATGGTCGTGTGAAATTACAGAGAAAGTAACTATTTCTATTATAAAATCAAGAGCAATCATTATAGCTGTACACTTTAAAAAATGGTGAATACTAACAATTTCAGTACTTTAAAACTTGACAATCCACATAGAAAAAAACATGAACATTCCATCAGTACTTGTCATGAAAAACATTTTAACTTCTGCAGCAGGAAGGTCATACCAAACATACATTTCAGAGATGAGAAGAAATATAGGTATTCTAATATACAAAAATCAGAGCTATGTAGTTATTTAGACTCAAAGCTGTATAATGATTAAAGACAAGTTAACAGAGCATATTGAAAAAAAGATGAACATTTCAATAGTGCTTATTTTGATAAACTCCTTGGCTAACACACCATGATGGCCAAGTGGTTAAGGAGTTGGACTTAAGATCCCATGGATTTATATCTGCGTGGGTTCGAACACCTCTCCTGGTATGGTTTTTAATTTCAGTTTCCAAGATATGTACAATAAAGAATGTCATCAATTAGGGAAAAATAACTGACAGCAATACATCCTCGATAAAAACATGGTTATGGGAAAGGACAGAAAAAGCAGCTATTTCCATTAAAAAATCAAGAGCAATCGTTATAGTTGTACACAATAAAAATGTTTAATACCTACAATTTCAGAAATTTAAAATTGACAATGCACATAGAAAAAAATATGAACATTTCAATAGTGCATATCATGATAAACGCTTTGGCTACTGCACCAGGATGGCCGAGTGGTTAAGGTGTTGGGCTTATTATCCAATGGATTTATATCTGCATGGATTCAAACCCCCCTTCTGGTGTGGTTTTTAATTTCAGCTTCCAAAAAATGTACAATAAAGAATGTTATCAATTAGGGAAATTTAAAATTGACTGCATCTTTCAACAAAAACATGGTCGTGTGAAATTACAGAGAAAGTAACTATTTCTATTATAAAATCAAGAGCAATCATTATAGCTGTACACTTTAAAAAATGGTGAATACTAACAATTTCAGTACTTTAAAACTTGACAATCCACATAGAAAAAAACATGAACATTCCATCAGAACTTGTCATGAAAAACATTTTAACTTCTGCAGCTGGAAGGTCATACCAAACATACATTTCAGAGATGAGAAGAAATATAGGTATTCTAATATACAAAAATCAGAGCTATGTAGTTATTTAGACTCAAAGCTGTATAATGATTAAAGACAAGTTAACAGAGCATGTTGAAAAAAAGATGAACATTTCAATAGTGCTTATCTTGATAAACTCCTTGGCTACCGCACCAGGATGGCAGAGTGGTTAAGGTGTTGGACTTAAGATCCAATGGATTTATATCCGCGTGGGTTCGAACCTCACTCCTGGTATGGTTTTTAATTTCAGCTTCCAAGATATGTACAATAAAGAATGTCATCAATTAGTGAAAAATAACTGACAGCAATACATCCTCCGTGTTTATGTGAAAGGACAGAAAAAGCAGCTATTTCCATTAAAAAATCAAGAGCAATCGTTATAGTTGTACACATTAAAAATGTTTAATACCTACAATTTCAGTAATTTAAAATTGACAATGCACATAGAAAAAAATATGAACATTTCAATAGTGCATATCATGATAAACGCTTTGGCTACTTGCCTAGGATGGCCGAGTGGTTAAGGTTTTGGGCTTATAATCCAATGGATTTATATCTGCATGGATTCAAACCCCCCTTCTGGTGTGGTTTTTAATTTCAGCTTCCAAAAAATGTACAATAAAGAATGTTATCAATTAGGGAAATTTAAAATTGACAGCCGTATATCTTTCAACAAAAACATGGTCGTGTGAAATAACAGAGAAAGTAACTATTTCTATTATAAAATCAAGAGCAATCGTTATAGCTGTACACTTTAAAAAATGGTGAATACAATAAATTTCAGTAATTTAAAAATTGACAATCCACATAGAAAAAAACATGAACATTCCATCAGTACTTGTCATGAAAAACACTTTAACTACTGCAGCAGGAAGGTCATACCAAACATACTTTCAGAGATAAGAAGAAATATAGGTATTCTAATATACAAAAATCAGAGCTATGTAGTTATTTAGACTCAAAGCTGTATAATGATTAAAGACAAGTTAACAGAGCATGATGAAAAAAAGATGAACATTTCAATAGTGCTTATCTTGATAAACTCCTTGGCTACCGCACCAGGATGGCCGAGTGGTTAAGGCGTTGGACTTAAGATCCAATGGATTTATATCCAGAAAAAGGACAGAAAAAGCAGCTATTTCCATTAAAAAATCAAGAGCAATTGTTATAGTTGTACACATTAAAAATGTTTAATACCTACAATTTCAGTAATTTAAAATTGACAATGCACATAGAAAAAAATATGAACATTTCAATAGTGCATACCATGATAAACGCTTTGGCTACTGCACCAGGATGGCCGAGTGGTTAAGGTGTTGGGCTTATAATCCAATGGATTTATATCTGCATGGATTCAAACCCCCCTTCTGGTGTGGTTTTTAATTTCAGCTTCCAAAAAATGTACAATAAAGAATGTTATCAATTAGGGAAATTTAAAATTGACAGCCGTATATCTTTCAACAAAAACATGGTTGTGTGAAATTACAGAGAAAGTAACTATTTCTATTATAAAATCAAGAGCAATCATTATAGCTGTACAGTTTAAAACTGGTGAATACAATCAATTTCAGTAATTTAAAAATTGACAATCCACATAGATAAAAACATGAACATTCCATCAGTACTTGTCATGAAAAACACTTTAACTACTGCAGCAGGAAGGTCATACCAAACATACTTTCAGAGATAAGAAGAAATATAGGTATTCTAATATACAAAAATCAGAGCTATGTAGTTATTTAGACTCAAAGCTGTATAATGATTAAAGACAAGTTAACAGAGCATGATGAAAAAAAGATGAACATTTCAATAGTGTTTATCTTGATAAACTCCTTGGCTACCGCACCAGGATGGCCGAGTGGTTAAGGCGTTGGACTTAAGATCCAATGGATTTATATCTGCGTGGGTTCAAACCCCACTCCTGGTATGGTTTTTAATTTCAGCTTCCAAGATATGTACAATAAAGAATGTCATCAATTAGGGAAAAATAACTGACAGCAATACATCCTCGATAAAAACATGGTTATGTGAAAGGACAGAAAAAGCAGCTATTTCCATTAAAAAATCAAGAGCAATCGTTATAGTTGTACACATTAAAAATGTTTGATACCTACAATTTCAGTAATTTAAAATTGACAATGCACATAGAAAAAAATATGAACATTTCAATAGTGCATACCATGATAAACGCTTTGGCTACTGCACCAGGATGGCCGAGTGGTTAAGGTGTTGGGTTTATAATCCAATGGATTTATATCTGCATGGATTCAAACCCCCCTTCTGGTGTGGTTTTTAATTTCAGCTTCCAAAAAATGTACAATAAAGAATGTTATCAATTAGGGAAATTTAAAATTGACAGCCGTATATCTTTCAACAAAAACATGGTCGTGTGAAATTACAGAGAAAGTAACTATTTCTATTATAAAATCAAGAGCAATCGTTATAGCTGTACAGTTTAAAAAATGGTGAATACAATCAATTTCAGTAATTTAAAAATTGACAATCCACATAGAAAAAAACATGAACATTCCATCAGTACTTGTCATGAAAAACACTTTAACTACTGCAGCAGGAATGTCATACCAAACATACTTTCAGAGATGAGAAGAAATATAGGTATTCTAATATACAAAAATCAGAGCTATGTAGTTATTTAGACTCAAAGCTGTATAATGATTAAAGACAAGTTAACAGAGCATGTTGAAAAAAAGATGAACATTTCAATAGTGCTTATCTTGATAAACTCATTGGCTACCGCACCAGGACGGCCGAGTGGTTAAGGTGTTGGACTTAAGATCCAATGGATTTATATCCGCGTGGGTTCGAACCTCACTCCTGGTATGGTTTTTAATTTCAGCTTCCAAGATATGTACAATAAAGAATGTCATCAATTAGTGAAAAATAACTGACAGCAATACATCCTCGGTGTTTATGTGAAAGGACAGAAAAAGCAGCTATTTCCATTAAAAAATCAAGAGCAATCGTTATAGTTGTACACATTAAAAATGTTTAATACCTACAATTTCAGTAATTTAAAATTGACAATGCACATAGAAAAAAATATGAACATTTCAATAGTGCATATCATGATAAACGCTTTGGCTACTTGCCTAGGATGGCCGAGTGGTTAAGGTTTTGGGCTTATAATCCAATGGATTTATATCTGCATGGATTCAAACCCCCCTTCTGGTGTGGTTTTTAATTTCAGCTTCCAAAAAATGTACAATAAAGAATGTTATCAATTAGGGAAATTTAAAATTGACAGCCGTATATCTTTCAACAAAAACATGGTCGTGTGAAATAACAGAGAAAGTAACTATTTCTATTATAAAATCAAGAGCAATCGTTATAGCTGTACACTTTAAAAAATGGTGAATACAATCAATTTCAGTAATTTAAAAATTGACAATCCACATAGAAAAAAACATGAACATTCCATCAGTACTTGTCATGAAAAACACTTTAACTACTGCAGCAGGAAGGTCATACCAAACATACTTTCAGAGATAAGAAGAAATATAGGTATTCTAATATACAAAAATCAGAGCTATGTAGTTATTTAGACTCAAAGCTGTATAATGATTAAAGACAAGTTAACAGAGCATGATGAAAAAAAGATGAACATTTCAATAGTGCTTATCTTGATAATCTCCTTGGCTACCGCACCAGGATGGCCGAGTGGTTAAGGCGTTGAACTTAAGATCCAATGGATTTATATCCGCGTGGGTTCGAACCCCACTCCTGGTATGGTTTTTAATTTCAGCTTCCAAGATATGTACAATAAAGAATGTCATCAATTAGGGAAAAATAACTGACAGCAATACATCCTCGAAAAAAACATGGTTATGTGAAAGGACAGAAAAGCAGCTATTTCCATTAAAAAATCAAGAGCAATCGTTATAGTTGTACACATTAAAAATGTTTAATACCTACAATTTCAGTAATTTAAAATTGACAATGCACATAGAAAAAAATATGAACATTTCAATAGTGCATACCATGATAAACGCTTTGGCTACTGCACCAGGATGGCCGAGTGGTTAAGGTGTTGGGCTTATAATCCAATGGATTTATATCTGCATGGATTCAAACCCCCCTTCTGGTGTGGTTTTTAATTTCAGCTTCCAAAAAATTTACAATAAAGAATGTTATCAATTAGGGAAATTTAAAATTGACAGCCGTATATCTTTCAACAAAAACATGGTCATGTGAAATAACAGAGAAAGTAACTATTTCTATTATAAAATCAAGAGCAATCGTTATAGCTGTACACTTTAAAAAATGGTGAATACACTCAATTTCAGTAATTTAAAAATTGACAATCCACATAGAAAAAAACATGAACATTCCATCAGTACTTGTCATGAAAAACACTTTAACTACTGCAGCAGGAAGGTCTTACCAAACATACTTTCAGAGATGAGAAGAAATATAGGTATTCTAATATACAAAAATCAGAGCTATGTAGTTATTTAGACTCAAAGCTGTATAATGATTAAAGACAAGTTAACAGAGCATATTGAAAAAAAGATGAACATTTCAATAGTGCTTATTTTGATAAACTCCTTGGCTAACGCACCAGGATGGCCGAGTGGTGAAGGAGTTGGACTTAAGATCCCATGGATTTATATCTGCGTGGGTTCGAACCCCTCTCCTGGTATGGTTCTTAATTTCAGTTTCCAAGATATGTACAATAAAGAATGTCATCAATTAGGGAAAAATAACTGACAGCAATACATCCTCGATAAAAACATGGTTATGTGAAAGGACAGAAAAAGCAGCTATTTCCATTAAAAAATCAAGAGCAATCGTAATACCTACAATTTCAGTAATTTAAAATTGACAATGCACATAGAAAAAAATATGAACATTTCAATAGTGCATATCATGATAAACGCTTTGGCTACTGCACCAGGATGGCCGAGTGGTTAAGGTGTTGGGCTTATTATCCAATGGATTTATATCTGCATGGATTCAAACCCCACTTCTGGTGTGCTTTTTAATTTCAGCTTCCAAAAAATGTACAATAAAGAATGTTATCAATTAGGGAAATTTAAAATTGACTGCATCTTTCAACAAAAACATGGTCGTGTGAAATTACAGAGAAAGTAACTATTTCTATTATAAAATCAAGAGCAATCATTATAGCTGTACACTTTAAAAAATGGTGAATACTAACAATTTCAGTACTTTAAAACTTGACAATCCACATAGAAAAAAACATGAACATTCCATCAGTACTTGTCATGAAAAACATTTTAACTTCTGCAGCAGGAAGGTCATACCAAACATACATTTCAGAGATGAGAAGAAATATAGGTATTCTAATATACAAAAATCAGAGCTATATAGTTATTTAGACTCAAAGCTGTATAATGATTAAAGACAAGTTAGCAGTGCATTTTGAAAAAAGATGAACATTTCAATAGTACAGAAAAAGCAGCTATTTCCATCATAAAATCAAGAGCAATCGTTATAGTTGTACACAATAAAAATGTTTAATACCTACAATTTCAGTAATTTAAAATTGACAATGCACATAGAAAAAAATATGAACATTTCAATAGTGCATATCATGATAAACGCTTTGGCTACTACACCAGGATGGCCGAGTGGTTAAGGTGTTGGGCTTATAATCCAATGGATTTATATTCTGGTGTGGTTTTTAATTTCAGCTTCCAAAAAATGTACAATAAAGAATGTTATCAATTAGGGAAATTTAAAATTGACAGCCGTATATCTTTCAACAAAAACATGGTTGTGTGAAATTACAGAGAAAGTAACTATTTCTATTATAAAATCAAGAGCAATCGTTATAGCTGTACAGTTTAAAAAATGGTGAATACAATCAATTACAGTAATTTAAAAATTGACAATCCACATAGAAAAAAACATGAACATTCCATCAGTACTTGTCATGAAAAACACTTTAACTACTGCAGCAGGAAGGTCATACCAAACATACTTTCAGAGATAAGAAGAAATATAGGTATTCTAATATACAAAAATCAGAGCTATGTAGTTATTTAGACTCAAAGCTGTATAATGATTAAAGACAAGTTAACAGAGCATGATGAAAAAAAAAGGTACATTTCAATAGTGCTTATCTTGATAATCTCCTTGGCTACGGCACCAGGATGGCCAAGTGGTTAAGGCGTTGGACTTAAGATCCAATGGATTTATATCTGCGTGGGTTCGAACCCCTCTCCTGGTATGGTTTTTAATTTCAGCTTCCAAGATAAGTACAATAAAGAATGTCATCAATTAGGGAAAAATAACTGACAGCAATACATCCTCGATAAAAACATGGTTATGTGAAAGGACAGAAAAAGCAGCTATTTCCATTAAAAAATCAAGAGCAATCGTTATAGTTGTACACATTAAAAATGTTTAATACCTACAATTTCAGTATTTTAAAATTGACAATGCACATAGAAAAAAAGATGAACATTTCAATAGTGCATACCATGATAAACGCTTTGGCTACTGCACCAGGATGGCCGAGTGGTTAAATTGTTGGGCTTATAATCCAATGGATTTATATCTGCATGGATTCAAACCCCCCTTCTGGTGTGGTTTTTAATTTCAGCTTCCAAAAATGTACAATAAAGAATGTTATCAATTAGGGAAATTTAAAATTGACTGCATCTTTCAACAAAAACATGGTCGTGTGAAATAACAGAGAAAGTAACTATTTCTATTATAAAATCAAGAGCAATCGTTATAGCTGTACACTTTAAAAAATGGTGAATACAATCAATTTCAGTAATTTAAAAATTGACAATCCACATAGAAAAAAACATGAACATTCCATCAGTACTTGTCATGAAAAACACTTTAACTACTGCAGCAGGAAGGTCATACCAAACATACTTTCAGAGATGAGAAGAAATATAGGTATTCTAATATACAAAAATCAGAGCTATGTAGTTATTTAGACTCAAAGCTGTATAATGATTAAACACAAGTTAACAGAGCATATTGAAAAAAAGATGAACATTTCAATAGTGCTTATTTTGATAAACTCCTTGGCTAATGCACCAGGATGGCCGAGTGGTTAAGGAGTTGGACTTAAGATCCCATGGATTTATATCTGCGTGGGTTCGAACCCCTCTCCTGGTATGGTTTTTAATTTCAGTTTCCAAGATATGTACAATAAAGAATGTCATCAATTAGGGAAAAATAACTGACAGCAATACATCCTCGATAAAAACATGGTTATGTGAAAGGACAGAAAAAGCAGCTATTTCCATTAAAAAATCAAGAGCAATCGTTATAGTTGTACACATTAAAAATGTTTAATACCTACAATTTCAGTAATTTAAAATTGACAATGCACATAGAAAAAAATATGAACATTTCAATAGTGCATATCATGATAAACGCTTTGGCTACTGCACCAGGATGGCCGAGTGGTTAAGGTGTTGGGCTTATTATCCAATGGATTTATATCTGCATGGATTCAAACCCCACTTCTGGTGTGGTTTTTAATTTCAGCTTCCAAAAAATGTACAATAAAAAATGTTATCAATTAGGGAAATTTAAAATTGACTGCATCTTTCAACAAAAACATGGTCGTGTGAAATTACAGAGAAAGTAACTATTTCTATTATAAAATCAAGAGCAATCATTATAGCTGTACACTTTAAAAAATGGTGAATACTAACAATTTCAGTACTTTAAAACTTGACAATCCACATAGAAAAAAACATGAACATTCCATCAGTACTTGTCATGAAAAACATTTTAACTTCTGCAGCAGGAAGGTCATACCAAACATACATTTCAGAGATGAGAAGAAATATAGGTATTCTAATATACAAAAATCAGAGCTATGTAGTTATTTAGACTCAAAGCTGTATAATGATTAAAGACAAGTTAACAGAGCATATTGAAAAAAAGATGAACATTTCAATAGTGCTTATTTTGATAAACTCCTTGGCTAACACACCATGATGGCCAAGTGGTTAAGGAGTTGGACTTAAGATCCCATGGATTTATATCTGCGTGGGTTCGAACACCTCTCCTGGTATGGTTTTTAATTTCAGTTTCCAAGATATGTACAATAAAGAATGTCATCAATTAGGGAAAAATAACTGACAGCAATACATCCTCGATAAAAACATGGTTATGGGAAAGGACAGAAAAAGCAGCTATTTCCATTAAAAAATCAAGAGCAATCGTTATAGTTGTACACAATAAAAATGTTTAATACCTACAATTTCAGAAATTTAAAATTGACAATGCACATAGAAAAAAATATGAACATTTCAATAGTGCATATCATGATAAACGCTTTGGCTACTGCACCAGGATGGCCGAGTGGTTAAGGTGTTGGGCTTATTATCCAATGGATTTATATCTGCATGGATTCAAACCCCCCTTCTGGTGTGGTTTTTAATTTCAGCTTCCAAAAAATGTACAATAAAGAATGTTATCAATTAGGGAAATTTAAAATTGACTGCATCTTTCAACAAAAACATGGTCGTGTGAAATTACAGAGAAAGTAACTATTTCTATTATAAAATCAAGAGCAATCATTATAGCTGTACACTTTAAAAAATGGTGAATACTAACAATTTCAGTACTTTAAAACTTGACAATCCACATAGAAAAAAACATGAACATTCCATCAGAACTTGTCATGAAAAACATTTTAACTTCTGCAGCTGGAAGGTCATACCAAACATACATTTCAGAGATGAGAAGAAATATAGGTATTCTAATATACAAAAATCAGAGCTATGTAGTTATTTAGACTCAAAGCTGTATAATGATTAAAGACAAGTTAACAGTGCATTTTGAAAAAAGATGAACATTTCAATAGTACAGAAAAAGCAGCTATTTCCATCATAAAATCAAGAGCAATCATTATAGTTGTACACAATAAAAATGTTTAATACCTACAATTTCAGTAATTTAAAATTGACAATGCACATAGAAAAAAATATGAACATTTCAATAGTGCATATCATGATAAACGCTTTGGCTACTACACCAGGATGGCCTAGTGGTTAAGGTGTTGGGCTTATAATCCAATGGATTTATATCTGCATGGATTCAAACCCCTCTTCTGGTGTGGTTTTTAATTTCAGCTTCCAAAAAATGTACAATAAAGAATGTTATCAATTAGGGAAATTTAAAATTGACAGCCGTATATCTTTCAACAAAAACATGGTCGTGTGAAATTACAGAGAAAGTAACTATTTCTATTATAAAATCAAGAGCAATCATTATAGCTGTACACTTTAAAAAATGGTGAATACAAACAATTTCAGTACTTTAAAAATTGACAATCCACATAGAAAAAAACATGAACATTCCATCAGTACTTGTCATGAAAAACACTTTAACTACTGCAGCAGGAAGGTCATACCAAACATACTTTCAGAGATGAGAAGAAATATAGGTATTCTAATATACAAAAATCAGAGCTATGTAGTTATTTAGACTCAAAGCTGTATAATGATTAAAGACAAGTTAACAGAGCATGATGAAAAAAAGATGAACATTTCAATAGTGCTTATATTGATAAACTCCTTGGCTAGCGCACCAGGATGGCCGAGTGGTTAAGGCGTTGAACTTAAGATCCAATGGATTTATATCTGCGTGGGTTCGAACCCCACTCCTGGTATGGTTTTTAATTTCAGCTTCCAAGATATGTACAATAAAGAATGTCATCAATTAGGGAAAAATAACTGACAGCAATACATCCTCGAAAAAAACATGGTTATGTGAAAGGACAGAAAAGCAGCTATTTCCATTAAAAAATCAAGAGCAATCGTTATAGTTGTACACATTAAAAATGTTTAATACCTACAATTTCAGTAATTTAAAATTGACAATGCACATAGAAAAAAATATGAACATTTCAATAATGCATACCATGATAAACGCTTTGGCTACTGCACCAGGATGGCCGAGTGGTTAAGGTGTTGGGCTTATAATCCAATGGATTTATATCTGCATGGATTCAAACCCCCCTTCTGGTGTGGTTTTTAATTTCAGCTTCCAAAAAATGTACAATAAAGAATGTTATCAATTAGGGAAATTTAAAATTGACCGCCGTATATCTTTCAAAAAAAACATGGTCGTGTGAAATAACAGAGAAAGTAACTATTTCTATTATAAAATCAAGAGCAATCATTATAGCTGTACACTTTAAATAATGGTGAATACAATCAATTTCAGTAATTTAAAAATTGACAATCCACATAGAAAAAAACATGAACATTCCATCAGTACTTGTCATGAAAAACACTTTAACTACTGCAGCAGGAAGGTCATACCAAACATACTTTCAGAGATGAGAAGAAATATAGGTATTCTAATATACAAAAATCAGAGCTATGTAGTTATTTAGACTCAAAGCTGTATAATGATTAAAGACAAGTTAACAGAGCATATTGAAAAAAAGATGAACATTTCAATAGTGCTTATTTTGATAAAATTCTTGGCTAACGCACCAGGATAGCCAAGTGGTTAAGGAGTTAGACTTAAGATCCCATGGATTTATATCTGCGTGGGTTCGAACACATCTCCTGGTATGGTTTTTAATTTCAGTTTCCAAGATATGTACAATAAAGAATGTCATCAATTAGGGAAAAATAACTGACAGCAATACATCCTCGATAAAAACATGGTTATGTGAAAGGACAGAAAAAGCAGCTATTTCCATTAAAAAATCAAGAGCAATCGTTATAGTTGTACACAATAAAAATGTTTAATACCTACAATTTCAGTAATTTAAAATTGACAATGCACATAGAAAAAAATATGAACATTTCAATAGTGCATATCATGATAAACGCTTTGGCTACTGCACCAGGATGGCCGAGTGGTTAAGGTGTTGGGCTTATTATCCAATGGATTTATATCTGCATGGATTCAAACCCCCCTTCTGGTGTGGTTTTTAATTTCAGCTTCCAAAAAATGTACATAAAGAATGTTATCAATTAGGGAAATTTAAAATTGACTGCATCTTTCAACAAAAACATGGTCGTGTGAAATTACAGAGAAAGTAACTATTTCTATTATAAAATCAAGAGCAATCATTATAGCTGTACACTTTAAAAAATGGTGAATACAAACAATTTCAGTACTTTAAAAATTGACAATCCACATAGAAAAAAACATGAACATTCCATCAGTACTTGTCATGAAAAACACTTTAACTACTGCAGCAGGAAGGTCATACCAAACATACTTTCAGAGATGAGAAGAAATATAGGTATTCTAATATACAAAAATCAGAGCTATGAAGTTATTTAGACTCAAAGCTGTATAATGATTAAAGACAAGTTAACAGTGCATTTTAAAAAAAAGATGAACATTTCCATAGTACAGAAAAAGCAGCTATTTCCATCATAAAATCAAGAGCAATCGTTATAGTTGAACACAATAAAAATGTTTAATACCTACAATTTCAGTAATTTAAAATTGACAATGCACATAGAAAAAAATATGAACATTTCAATAGTGCATATCATGATAAACGCTTTGGCTACTACACCAGGATGGCCAAGTGGTTAAGGTGTTGGGCTTATAATCCAATGGATTTATATCTGCATGGATTCAAACCCCTCTTCTGGTGTGGTTTTTAATTTCAGCTTCCAAAAAATGTACAATAAAGAATGTTACCAATTAGGGAAATTTAAAATTGACAGCCGTATATCTTTCAAGAAATACATGGTCGTGTGAAATTACAGAGAAAGTAACTATTTCTATTATAAAATCAAGAGCAATCATTATAGCTGTACACTTTAAAAAATGGTGAATACAAACAATTTCAGTACTTTAAAAATTGACAATCCACATAGAAAAAAACATGAACATTCCATCAGTACTTGTCATGAAAAACACTTTAACTACTGCAGCAGGAATGTCATACCAAACATACTTTCAGAGATGAGAAGAAATATAGGTATTCTAATATACAAAAATCAGAGCTATGTAGTTATTTAGACTCAAAGCTGTATAATGATTAAAGACAAGTTAACAGAGCATGTTGAAAAAAAGATGAACATTTCAATAGTGCTTATCTTGATAAACTCCTTGGCTACCGCACCAGGATGGCCGAGTGGTTAAGGTGTTGGACTTAAGATCCAATCGAGTTATATCCACGTGGGTTCGAACCTCACTCCTGGTATGGTTTTTAATTTCAGCTTCCAAGATATGTACAATAAAGAATGTCATCAATTAGTGAAAAATAACTGACAGCAATACATCCTCGGTGTTTATGTGAAAGGACAGAAAAAGCAGCTATTTCCATTAAAAAATCAAGAGCAATCGTTATAGTTGTACACATTAAAAATGTTTAATACCTACAATTTCAGTAATTTAAAATTGACAATGCACATAGAAAAAAATATGAACATTTCAATAGTGCATATCATGATAAACGCTTTGGCTACTTGCCTAGGATGGCCGAGTGGTTAAGGTTTTGGGCTTATAATCCAATGGATTTATATCTGCAAGGATTCAAACCCCCCTTCTGGTGTGGTTTTTAATTTCAGCTTCCAAAAAATGTACAATAAAGAATGTTATCAATTAGGGAAATTTAAAATTGACAGCCGTATATCTTTCAACAAAAACATGGTCGTGTGAAATAACAGAGAAAGTAACTATTTCTATTATAAAATCAAGAGCAATCGTTATAGCTGTACACTTTAAAAAATGGTGAATACAATCAATTTCAGTAATTTAAAAATTGACAATCCACATAGAAAAAAACATGAACATTCCATCAGTACTTGTCATGAAAAACACTTTAACTACTGCAGCAGGAAGGTCATACCAAACATACTTTCAGAGATAAGAAGAAATATAGGTATTCTAATATACAAAAATCAGAGCTATGTAGTTATTTAGACTCAAAGCTGTATAATGATTAAAGACAAGTTAACAGAGCATGATGAAAAAAAGATGAACATTTCAATAGTGCTTATCTTGATAAACTCCTTGGCTACCGCACCAGGATGGCCGAGTGGTTAAGGCGTTGGACTTAAGATCCAATGGATTTATATCCAGAAAAAGGACAGAAAAAGCAGCTATTTCCATTAAAAAATCAAGAGCAATTGTTATAGTTGTACACATTAAAAATATTTAATACCTACAATTTCAGTAATTTAAAATTGACAATGCACATAGAAAAAAATATGAACATTTCAATAGTGCATACCATGATAAACGCTTTGGCTACTGCACCAGGATGGCCGAGTGGTTAAGGTGTTGGGCTTATAATCCAATGGATTTATATCTGCATGGATTCAAACCCCCCTTCTGGTGTGGTTTTTAATTTCAGCTTCCAAAAAATGTACAATAAAGATTGTTATCAATTAGGGAAATTTAAAATTGACAGCCGTATATCTTTCAACAAAAACATAGTCGTGTGAAATTACAGAGAAAGTAACTATTTCTATTATAAAATCAAGAGCAATCGTTATAGCTGTACAGTTTAAAAAATGGTGAATACAATCAATTACAGTAATTTAAAAATTGACAATCCACATAGAAAAAAACATGAACATTCCATCAGTACTTGTCATGAAAAACACTTTAACTACTGCAGCAGGAAGGTCATACCAAACATACTTTCAGAGATGAGAAGAAATATAGGTATTCTAATATACAAAAATCAGAGCTATGTAGTTATTTAGACTCAAAGCTGTATAATGATTAAAGACAAGTTAACAGAGCATGATGAAAAAAAGATGAACATTTCAATAGTGCTTATCTTGATAAACTCCTTGGCTAGCGCACCAGGATGGCCGAGTGGTTAAGGCGTTGAACTTAAGATCCAATGGATTTATATCCGCGTGGGTTCGAACCCCACTCCTGGTATGGTTTTTAATTTCAGCTTCCAAGATATGTACAATAAAGAATGTCATCAATTAGGGAAAAATAACTGACAGCAATACATCCTCGAAAAAAACATGGTTATGTGAAAGGACAGAAAAGCAGCTATTTCCATTAAAAAATCAAGAGCAATCGTTATAGTTGTACACATTAAAAATGTTTAATACCTACAATTTCAGTAATTTAAAATTGACAATGCACATAGAAAAAAATATGAACATTTCAATAATGCATACCATGATAAACGCTTTGGCTACTGCACCAGGATGGCCGAGTGGTTAAGGTGTTGGGCTTATAATCCAATGGATTTATATCTGCATGGATTCAAACCCCACTTCTGGTGTGGTTTTTAATTTCAGCTTCCAAAAAATGTACAATAAAGAATGTTATCAATTAGGGAAATTTAAAATTGACCGCCGTATATCTTTCAACAAAAACATGGTCGTGTGAAATAACAGAGAAAGTAACTATTTCTATTATAAAATCAAGAGCAATCATTATAGCTGTACACTTTAAATAATGGTGAATACAATCAATTTCAGTAATTTAAAAATTGACAATCCACATAGAAAAAAACATGAACATTCCATAAGTACTTGTCATGAAAAACACTTTAACTACTGCAGCAGGAAGGTCATACCAAACATACTTTCAGAGATGAGAAGAAATATAGGTATTCTAATATACAAAACTCAGAGCTATGTAGTTATTTAGACTCAAAGCTGTATAATGATTAAAGACAAGTTAACAGAGCATATTGAAAAAAAGATGAACATTTCAATAGTGCTTATTTTGATAAAATTCTTGGCTAACGCACCAGGATAGCCAAGTGGTTAAGGAGTTGGACTTAAGATCCCATGGATTTATATCTGCGTGGGTTCGAACACATCTCCTGGTATGGTTTTTAATTTCAGTTTCCAAGATATGTACAATAAAGAATGTCATCAATTAGGGAAAAATAACTGACAGCAATACATCCTCGATAAAAACATGGTTATGTGAAAGGACAGAAAAAGCAGCTATTTCCATTAAAAAATCAAGAGCAATCGTTATAGTTGTACACAATAAAAATGTTTAATACCTACAATTTCAGTAATTTAAAATTGACAATGCACATAGAAAAAAATATGAACATTTCAATAGTGCATATCATGATAAACACTTTGGCTACTGCACCAGGATGGCCGAGTGGTTAAGGTGTTGGGCTTATTATCCAATGGATTTATATCTGCATGGATTCAAACCCCCCTTCTGGTGTGGTTTTTAATTTCAGCTTCCAAAAAATGTACATAAAGAATGTTATCAATTAGGGAAATTTAAAATTGACTGCATCTTTCAACAAAAACATGGTCGTGTGAAATTACAGAGAAAGTAACTATTTCTATTATAAAATCAAGAGCAATCATTATAGCTGTACACTTTAAAAAATGGTGAATACAAACAATTTCAGTACTTTAAAAATTGACAATCCACATAGAAAAAAACATGAACATTCCATCAGTACTTGTCATGAAAAACACTTTAACTACTGCAGCAGGAAGGTCATACCAAACATACTTTCAGAGATGAGAAGAAATATAGGTATTCTAATATACAAAAATCAGAGCTATGAAGTTATTTAGACTCAAAGCTGTATAATGATTAAAGACAAGTTAACAGTGCATTTTAAAAAAAAGATGAACATTTCCATAGTACAGAAAAAGCAGCTATTTCCATCATAAAATCAAGAGCAATCGTTATAGTTGAACACAATAAAAATGTTTAATACCTACAATTTCAGTAATTTAAAATTGACAATGCACATAGAAAAAAATATGAACATTTCAATAGTGCATATCATGATAAACGCTTTGGCTACTACACCAGGATGGCCAAGTGGTTAAGGTGTTGGGCTTATAATCCAATGGATTTATATCTGCATGGATTCAAACCCCTCTTCTGGTGTGGTTTTTAATTTCAGCTTCCAAAAAATGTACAATAAAGAATGTTACCAATTAGGGAAATTTAAAATTGACAGCCGTATATCTTTCAAGAAATACATGGTCGTGTGAAATTACAGAGAAAGTAACTATTTCTATTATAAAATCAAGAGCAATCATTATAGCTGTACACTTTAAAAAATGGTGAATACAAACAATTTCAGTACTTTAAAAATTGACAATCCACATAGAAAAAAACATGAACATTCCATCAGTACTTGTCATGAAAAACACTTTAACTACTGCAGCAGGAATGTCATACCAAACATACTTTCAGAGATGAGAAGAAATATAGGTATTCTAATATACAAAAATCAGAGCTATGTAGTTATTTAGACTCAAAGCTGTATAATGATTAAAGACAAGTTAACAGAGCATGTTGAAAAAAAGATGAACATTTCAATAGTGCTTATCTTGATAAACTCCTTGGCTACCGCACCAGGATGGCCGAGTGGTTGAGGTGTTGGACTTAAGATCCAATGGATTTATATCCGCGTGGGTTCGAACCTCACTCCTGGTATGGTTTTTAATTTCAGCTTCCAAGATATGTACAATAAAGAATGTCATCAATTAGTGAAAAATAACTGACAGCAATACATCCTCGGTGTTTATGTGAAAGGACATAAAAAGCAGCTATTTCCTTTAAAAAATCAAGAGCAATTGTTATAGTTGTACACATTAAAAATGTTTAATACCTACAATTTCAGTAATTTAAAATTGACAATGCACATAGAAAAAAATATGAACATTTCAATAGTGCATATCATGATAAACGCTTTGGCTACTTGCCTAGGATGGCCGAGTGGTTAAGGTTTTGGGCTTATAATCCAATGGATTTATATCTGCATGGATTCAAACCCCCCTTCTGGTGTGGTTTTTAATTTCAGCTTCCAAAAAATGTACAATAAAGAATGTTATCAATTAGGGAAATTTAAAATTGACAGCCGTATATCTTTCAACAAAAACATGGTCGTGTGAAATAACAGAGAAAGTAACTATTTCTATTATAAAATCAAGAGCAATCGTTATAGCTGTACACTTTAAAAAATGGTGAATACAATCAATTTCAGTAATTTAAAAATTGACAATCCACATAGAAAAAAACATGAACATTCCATCAGTACTTGTCATGAAAAACACTTTAACTACTGCAGCAGGAAGGTCATACCAAACATACTTTCAGAGATAAGAAGAAATATAGGTATTCTAATATACAAAAATCAGAGCTATGTAGTTATTTAGACTCAAAGCTGTATAATGATTAAAGACAAGTTAACAGAGCATGATGAAAAAAAGATGAACATTTCAATAGTGCTTATCTTGATAAACTCCTTGGCTACCGCACCAGGATGGCCGAGTGGTTAAGGCGTTGGACTTAAGATCCAATGGATTTATATCCAGAAAAAGGACAGAATAAGCAGCTATTTCCATTAAAAAATCAAGAGCAATTGTTATAGTTGTACACATTAAAAATATTTAATACCTACAATTTCAGTAATTTAAAATTGACAATGCACATAGAAAAAAATATGAACATTTCAATAGTGCATACCATGATAAACGCTTTGGCTACTGCACCAGGATGGCCGAGTGGTTAAGGTGTTGGGCTTATAATCCAATGGATTTATATCTGCATGGATTCAAACCCCCCTTCTGGTGTGGTTTTTAATTTCAGCTTCCAAAAAATGTACAATAAAGATTGTTATCAATTAGGGAAATTTAAAATTGACAGCCGTATATCTTTCAACAAAAACATAGTCGTGTGAAATTACAGAGAAAGTAACTATTTCTATTATAAAATCAAGAGCAATCGTTATAGCTGTACAGTTTAAAAAATGGTGAATACAATCAATTACAGTAATTTAAAAATTGACAATCCACATAGAAAAAAACATGAACATTCCATCAGTACTTGTCATGAAAAACACTTTAACTACTGCAGCAGGAAGGTCATACCAAACATACTTTCAGAGATAAGAAGAAATATAGGTATTCTAATATACAAAAATCAGAGCTATGTAGTTATTTATACTCAAAGCTGTATAATGATTAAAGACAAGTTAACAGAGCATGATGAAAAAAAGAGGTACATTTCAATAGTGCTTATCTTGATAATCTTCTTGGCTACCGCACCAGGATGGCTGAGTGGTTAAGGCGTTGGACTTAAGATCCAATGGATTTATATCTGCGTGGGTTCGAACCCCACTACTGGTATGGTTCTTAATTTCAGTTTCCAAGATATGTACAATAAAGAATGTCATCAATTAGGGAAAAATAACTGACAGCAATACATCCTCGATAAAAACATGGTTATGTGAAAGGACAGAAAAAGCAGCTATTTCCATTAAAAAATCAAGAGCAATCGTAATACCTGCAATTTCAGTAATTTAAAATTGACAATGCACATAGAAAAAAATATGAACATTTCAATAGTGCATATCATGATAAACGCTTTGGCTACTGCACCAGGATGGCCGAGTGGTTAAGGTGTTGGGCTTATTATCCAATGGATTTATATCTGCATGGATTCAAACCCCACTTCTGGTGTGGATTTTTAATTTCAGCTTCCAAAAAATGTACAATAAAGAATGTTATCAATTAGGGAAATTTAAAATTGACTGCATCTTTCAACAAAAACATGGTCGTGTGAAATTACAGAGAAAGTAACTATTTCTATTATAAAATCAAGAGCAATCATTATAGCTGTACACTTTAAAAAATGGTGAATACTAACAATTTCAGTACTTTAAAACTTGACAATCCACATAGAAAAAAACATGAACATTCCATCAGTACTTGTCATGAAAAACATTTTAACTTCTGCAGCAGGAAGGTCATACCAAACATACATTTCAGAGATGAGAAGAAATATAGGTATTCTAATATACAAAAATCAGAGCTATGTAGTTATTTAGACTCAAAGCTGTATAATGATTAAAGACAAGTTAACAGTGCATTTTAAAAAAAAGATGAACATTTCCATAGTACAGAAAAAGCAGCTATTTCCATCATAAAATCAAGAGCAATCGTTATAGTTGTACACAATAAAAATGTTTAATACCTACAATTTCAGTAATTTAAAATTGACAATGCACATAGAAAAAAATATGAACATTTCAATAGTGCATATCATGATAAACGCTTTGGCTACTACACCAGGATGGCCGAGTGGTTAAGGTGTTGGGCTTATAATCCAATGGATTTATATCTGCATGGATTCAAACCCCTCTTCTGGTGTGGTTTTTAATTTCAGCTTCCAAAAAATGTACAATAAAGAATGTTATCAATTAGGGAAATTTAAAATTGACAGCCGTATATCTTTCAACAAAAACATGGTCGTGTGAAATAACAGAGAAAGTAACTATTTCTATTATAAAATCAAGAGCAATCGTTATAGCTGTACACTTTAAAAAATGGTGAATACAATCAATTTCAGTAATTTAAAAGTTGACAATCCACATAGAAAAAAACATGAACATTCCATCAGTACTTGTCATGAAAAACACTTTAACTACTGCAGCAGGAAGGTCATACCAAACATACTTTCAGAGATGAGAAGAAATATAGGTATTCTAATATACAAAAATCAGAGCTATGTAGTTATTTAGACTCAAAGCTGTATAATGATTAAAGACAAGTTAACAGAGCATGATGAAAAAAAGATGAACATTTCAATAGTGCTTATCTTGATAAACGCCTTGGCTAGCGCACCAGGATGGCCGAGTGGTAAAGGCGTTGAACTTAAGATCCAATGGATTTATATCCACGTGGGTTCGAACCCCACTCCTGGTATGGTTTTTAATTTCAGCTTCCAAGATATGTACAATAAAGAATGTCATCAATGAGCGAAAAATAACTGACAGCAATACATCCTCGATAAAAACATGGTTATGTGAAAGGACAGAAAAAGCAGCTATTTCCATTAAAAAATCAAGAGCAATCGTTATAGTTGTACACATTAAAAATGTTTAATACCTACAATTTCAGTAATTTAAAATTGACAATGCACATAGAAAAAAATATGAACATTTCAATAGTGCATACCATGATAAACGCTTTGGCTACTGCACCAGGATGGCCGAGTGGTTAAGGTGTTGGGCTTATAATCCAATGGATTTATATCTGCATGGATTCAAACCCCCCTTCTGGTGTGGTTTTTAATTTCAGCTCCAAAAAATGTACAATAAAGAATGTTATCAATTAGGGAAATTTAAAATTGACAGCCGTATATCTTTCAACAAAAACATGGTCATGTGAAATAACAGAGAAAGTAACTATTTCTATTATAAAATCAAGAGCAATCGTTATAGCTGTACACTTTAAAAAATGGTGAATACAATCAATTTCAGTAATTTAAAAATTGACAATCCACATAGAAAAAAACATGAACATTTCATCAGTACTTGTCATGAAAAACACTTTAACTACTGCAGCAGGAAGGTCATACCAAACATACTTTCAGAGATGAGAAGAAATATAGGTATTCTAATATACAAAAATCAGAGCTATGTAGTTATTTAGAATCAAAGCTGTATAATGATTAAAGACAAGTTAACAGAGTATATTGAAAAAAAGATGAACATTTCAATAGTGCTTATTTTGATAAACTCCTTGGCTAACGCACCAGGATGGCCGAGTGGTTAAGGAGTTGGACTTAAGATCCCATGGATTTATATCTGCGTGGGTTCGAACCCCTCTCCTGGTATGGTTCTTAATTTCAGTTTCCAAGATATGTACAACAAAGAATGTCATCAATTAGGGAAAAATAACTGACAGCAATACATCCTCGATAAAAACATGGTTATGTGAAAGGACAGAAAAAGCAGCTATTTCCATTAAAAAATCAAGAGCAATCGTTATAGTTGTACACATTAAAAATGTTTAATACCTACAATTTCAGTAATTTAAAATTGACAATGCACATAGAAAAAAATATGAACATTTCAATAGTGCATATCATGATAAACGCTTTGGCTACTGCACCAGGATGGCCGAGTGGTTAAGGTGTTGGGCTTATTATCCAATGGATTTATATCTGCATGGATTCAAACCCCACTTCTGGTGTGGTTTTTAATTTCAGCTTCCAAAAAATGTACAATAAAGAATGTTATCAATTAGGGAAATTTAAAATTGACTGCATCTTTCAACAAAAACATGGTCGTGTGAAATTACAGAGAAAGTAACTATTTCTATTATAAAATCAAGAGCAATCATTATAGCTGTACACTTTAAAAAATGGTGAATACTAACAATTTCAGTACTTTAAAACTTGACAATCCACATAGAAAAAAACATGAACATTCCATCAGTACTTGTCATGAAAAACATTTTAACTTCTGCAGCAGGAAGGTCATACCAAACATACATTTCAGAGATGAGAAGAAATATAGGTATTCTAATATACAAAAATCAGAGCTATATAGTTATTTAGACTCAAAGCTGTATAATGATTAAAGACAAGTTAGCAGTGCATTTTGAAAAAAGATGAACATTTCAATAGTACAGAAAAAGCAGCTATTTCCATCATAAAATCAAGAGCAATCGTTATAGTTGTACACAATAAAAATGTTTAATACCTACAATTTCAGTAATTTAAAATTGACAATGCACATAGAAAAAAATATGAACATTTCAATAGTGCATATCATGATAAACGCTTTGGCTACTATACCAGGATGGCCGAGTGGTTAAGGTGTTGGGCTTATAATCCAATGGATTTATATCTGCATGGATTCAAACCCCTCTTCTGGTGTGGTTTTTAATTTCAGCTTCCAAAAAATGTACAATAAAGAATGTTATCAATTAGGGAAATTTAAAATTGACAGCCGTATATCTTTCAACAAAAACATGGTCGTGTGAAATTACAGAGAAAGTAACTATTTCTATTATAAAATCAAGAGCAATCGTTATAGCTGTACAGTTTAAAAAATGGTGAATACAATCAATTACAGTAATTTAAAAATTGACAATCCACATAGAAAAAAACATGAACATTCCATCAGTACTTGTCATGAAAAACACTTTAACTACTGCAGCAGGAAGGTCATACCAAACATACTTTCAGAGATAAGAAGAAATATAGGTATTCTAATATACAAAAATCAGAGCTATGTAGTTATTTAGACTCAAAGCTGTATAATGATTAAAGACAAGTTAACAGAGCATGATGAAAAAAAAAGGTACATTTCAATAGTGCTTATCTTGATAATCTCCTTGGCTACCGCACCAGGATGGCCAAGTGGTTAAGGCGTTGGACTTAAGATCCAATGGATTTATATCTGCGTGGGTTCGAACCCCTCTCCTGGTATGGTTTTTAATTTCAGCTTCCAAGATAAGTACAATAAAGAATGTCATCAATTAGGGAAAAATAACTGACAGCAATACATCCTCGATAAAAACATGGTTATGTGAAAGGACAGAAAAAGCAGCTATTTCCATTAAAAAATCAAGAGCAATCGTTATAGTTGTACACATTAAAAATGTTTAATACCTACAATTTCAGTATTTTAAAATTGACAATGCACATAGAAAAAAAGATGAACATTTCAATAGTGCATACCATGATAAACGCTTTGGCTACTGCACCAGGATGGCCGAGTGGTTAAGTTGTTGGGCTTATAATCCAATGGATTTATATCTGCATGGATTCAAACCCCCCTTCTGGTGTGGTTTTTAATTTCAGCTTCCAAAAATGTACAATAAAGAATGTTATCAATTAGGGAAATTTAAAATTGACTGCATCTTTCAACAAAAACATGGTCGTGTGAAATAACAGAGAAAGTAACTATTTCTATTATAAAATCAAGAGCAATCGTTATAGCTGTACACTTTAAAAAATGGTGAATACAATCAATTTCAGTAATTTAAAAATTGACAATCCACATAGAAAAAAACATGAACATTCCATCAGTACTTGTCATGAAAAACACTTTAACTACTGCAGCAGGAAGGTCATACCAAACATACTTTCAGAGATGAGAAGAAATATAGGTATTCTAATATACAAAAATCAGAGCTATGTAGTTATTTAGACTCAAAGCTGTATAATGATTAAACACAAGTTAACAGAGCATATTGAAAAAAAGATGAACATTTCAATAGTGCTTATTTTGATAAACTCCTTGGCTAATGCACCAGGATGGCCGAGTGGTTAAGGAGTTGGACTTAAGATCCCATGGATTTATATCTGCGTGGGTTCGAACCCCTCTCCTGGTATGGTTTTTAATTTCAGTTTCCAAGATATGTACAATAAAGAATGTCATCAATTAGGGAAAAATAACTGACAGCAATACATCCTCGATAAAAACATGGTTATGGGAAAGGACAGAAAAAGCAACTATTTCCATTAAAAAATCAAGAGCAATCGTTATAGTTGTACACAATAAAAATGTTTAATACCTACAATTTCAGAAATTTAAAATTGACAATGCACATAGAAAAAAATATGAACATTTCAATAGTGCATATCATGATAAACGCTTTGGCTACTGCACCAGGATGGCCGAGTGGTTAAGGTGTTGGGCTTATTATCCAATGGATTTATATCTGCATGGATTCAAACCCCCATTCTGGTGTGGTTTTTAATTTCAGCTTCCAAAAAATGTACAATAAAGAATGTTATCAATTAGGGAAATTTAAAATTGACTGCATCTTTCAACAAAAACATGGTCGTGTGAAATTACAGAGAAAGTAACTATTTCTATTATAAAATCAAGAGCAATCATTATAGCTGTACACTTTAAAAAATGGTGAATACTAACAATTTCAGTACTTTAAAACTTGACAATCCACATAGAAAAAAACATGAACATTCCATCAGAACTTGTCATGAAAAACATTTTAACTTCTGCAGCAGGAAGGTCATACCAAACATACATTTCAGAGATGAGAAGAAATATAGGTATTCTAATATACAAAAATCAGAGCTATGTAGTTATTTAGACTCAAAGCTGTATAATGATTAAAGACAAGTTAACAGTGCATTTTGAAAAAAGATGAACATTTCAATAGTACAGAAAAAGCAGCTATTTCCATCATAAAATCAAGAGCAATCATTATAGTTGTACACAATAAAAATGTTTAATACCTACAATTTCAGTAATTTAAAATTGACAATGCACATAGAAAAAAATATGAACATTTCAATAGTGCATATCATGATAAACGCTTTGGCTACTACACCAGGATGGCCTAGTGGTTAAGGTTTTGGGCTTATAATCCAATGGATTTATATCTGCATGGATTCAAACCCCTCTTCTGGTGTGGTTTTTAATTTCAGCTTCCAAAAAATGTACAATAAAGAATGTTATCAATTAGGGAAATTTAAAATTGACAGCCGTATATCTTTCAACAAAAACATGGTCGTGTGAAATTACAGAGAAAGTAACTATTTCTATTATAAAATCAAGAGCAATCATTATAGCTGTACACTTTAAAAAATGGTGAATACAAACAATTTCAGTACTTTAAAAATTGACAATCCACATAGAAAAAAACATGAACATTCCATCAGTACTTGTCATGAAAAACACTTTAACTACTGCAGCAGGAAGGTCATACCAAACATACTTTCAGAGATGAGAAGAAATATAGGTATTCTAATATACAAAAATCAGAGCTATGTAGTTATTTAGACTCAAAGCTGTATAATGATTAAACACAAGTTAACAGAGCATATTGAAAAAAAGATGAACATTTCAATAGTGCTTATTTTGATAAACTCCTTGGCTAATGCACCAGGATGGCCGAGTGGTTAAGGAGTTGGACTTAAGATCCCATGGATTTATATCTGCGTGGGTTCGAACCCCTCTCCTGGTATGGTTTTTAATTTCAGTTTCCAAGATATGTACAATAAAGAATGTCATCAATTAGGGAAAAATAACTGACAGCAATACATCCTCGATAAAAACATGGTTATGGGAAAGGACAGAAAAAGCAACTATTTCCATTAAAAAATCAAGAGCAATCGTTATAGTTGTACACAATAAAAATGTTTAATACCTACAATTTCAGAAATTTAAAATTGACAATGCACATAGAAAAAAATATGAACATTTCAATAGTGCATATCATGATAAACGCTTTGGCTACTGCACCAGGATGGCCGAGTGGTTAAGGTGTTGGGCTTATTATCCAATGGATTTATATCTGCATGGATTCAAACCCCCCTTCTGGTGTGGTTTTTAATTTCAGCTTCCAAAAAATGTACAATAAAGAATGTTATCAATTAGGGAAATTTAAAATTGACTGCATCTTTCAACAAAAACATGGTCGTGTGAAATTACAGAGAAAGTAACTATTTCTATTATAAAATCAAGAGCAATCATTATAGCTGTACACTTTAAAAAATGGTGAATACTAACAATTTCAGTACTTTAAAACTTGACAATCCACATAGAAAAAAACATGAACATTCCATCAGAACTTGTCATGAAAAACATTTTAACTTCTGCAGCAGGAAGGTCATACCAAACATACATTTCGGAGATGAGAAGAAATATAGGTATTCTAATATACAAAAATCAGAGCTATGTAGTTATTTAGACTCAAAGCTGTATAATGATTAAAGACAAGTTAACAGTGCATTTTGAAAAAAGATGAACATTTCAATCGTACAGAAAAAGCAGCTATTTCCATCATAAAATCAAGAGCAATCATTATAGTTGTACACAATAAAAATGTTTAATACCTACAATTTCAGTAATTTAAAATTGACAATGCACATAGAAAAAAATATGAACATTTCAATAGTGCATATCATGATAAACGCTTTGGCTACTACACCAGGATGGCCTAGTGGTTAAGGTGTTGGGCTTATAATCCAATGGATTTATATCTGCATGGATTCAAACCCCTCTTCTGGTGTGGTTTTTAATTTCAGCTTCCAAAAAATGTACAATAAAGAATGTTATCAATTAGGGAAATTTAAAATTGACAGCCGTATATCTTTCAACAAAAACATGGTCGTGTGAAATTACAGAGAAAGTAACTATTTCTATTATAAAATCAAGAGCAATCATTATAGCTGTACACTTTAAAAAATGGTGAATACAAACAATTTCAGTACTTTAAAAATTGACAATCCACATAGAAAAAAACATGAACATTCCATCAGTACTTGTCATGAAAAACACTTTAACTACTGCAGCAGGAAGGTCATACCAAACATACTTTCAGAGATGAGAAGAAATATAGGTATTCTAATATACAAAAATCAGAGCTATGTAGTTATTTAGACTCAAAGCTGTATAATGATTAAAGACAAGTTAACAGAGCATGATGAAAAAAAGATGAACATTTCAATAGTGCTTATCTTGATAAACTCCTTGGCTAGCGCACCAGGATGGCCGAGTGGTTAAGGCGTTGAACTTAAGATCCAATGGATTTATATCCGCGTGGGTTCGAACCCCACTCCTGGTATGGTTTTTAATTTCAGCTTCCAAGATATGTACAATAAAGAATGTCATCAATTAGGGAAAAATAACTGACAGCAATACATCCTCGAAAAAAACATGGTTATGTGAAAGGACAGAAAAGCAGCTATTTCCATTAAAAAATCAAGAGCAATCGTTATAGTTGTACACATTAAAAATGTTTAATACCTACAATTTCAGTAATTTAAAATTGACAATGCACATAGAAAAAAATATGAACATTTCAATAATGCATACCATGATAAACGCTTTGGCTACTGCACCAGGATGGCCGAGTGGTTAAGGTGTTGGGCTTATAATCCAATGGATTTATATCTGCATGGATTCAAACCCCCCTTCTGGTGTGGTTTTTAATTTCAGCTTCCATTAAATGTACAATAAAGAATGTTATCAATTAGGGAAATTTAAAATTGACCGCCGTATATCTTTCAACAAAAACATGGTCGTGTGAAATAACAGAGAAAGTAACTATTTCTATTATAAAATCAAGAGCAATCATTATAGCTGTACACTTTAAATAATGGTGAATACAATCAATTTCAGTAATTTAAAAATTGACAATCCACATAGAAAAAAACATGAACATTCCATCAGTACTTGTCATGAAAAACACTTTAACTACTGCAGCAGGAAGGTCATACCAAACATACTTTCAGAGATGAGAAGAAATATAGGTATTCTAATATACAAAAATCAGAGCTATGTAGTTATTTAGACTCAAAGCTGTATAATGATTAAAGACAAGTTAACAGAGCATATTGAAAAAAAGATGAACATTTCAATAGTGCTTATTTTGATAAAATTCTTGGCTAATGCACCAGGATAGCCAAGTGGTTAAGGAGTTGGACTTAAGATCCCATGGATTTATATCTGCGTGGGTTCGAACACATCTCCTGGTATGGTTTTTAATTTCAGTTTCCAAGATATGTACAATAAAGAATGTCATCAATTAGGGAAAAATAACTGACAGCAATACATCCTCGATAAAAACATGGTTATGTGAAAGGACAGAAAAAGCAGCTATTTCCATTAAAAAATCAAGAGCAATCGTTATAGTTGTACACAATAAAAATGTTTAATACCTACAATTTCAGTAAGTTAAAATTGACAATGCACATAGAAAAAAATATGAACATTTCAATAGTGCATATCATGATAAACGCTTTGGCTACTGCACCAGGATGGCCGAGTGGTTAAGGTGTTGGGCTTATTATCCAATGGATTTATATCTGCATGGATTCAAACCCCCCTTCTGGTGTGGTTTTTAATTTCAGCTTCCAAAAAATGTACATAAAGAATGTTATCAATTAGGGAAATTTAAAATTGACTGCATCTTTCAACAAAAACATGGTCGTGTGAAATTACAGAGAAAGTAACTATTTCTATTATAAAATCAAGAGCAATCATTATAGCTGTACACTTTAAAAAATGGTGAATACAAACAATTTCAGTACTTTAAAAATTGACAATCCACATAGAAAAAAACATGAACATTCCATCAGTACTTGTCATGAAAAACACTTTAACTACTGCAGCAGGAAGGTCATACCAAACATACTTTCAGAGATGAGAAGAAATATAGGTATTCTAATATACAAAAATCAGAGCTATGAAGTTATTTAGACTCAAAGCTGTATAATGATTAAAGACAAGTTAACAGTGCATTTTAAAAAAAAGATGAACATTTCCATAGTACAGAAAAAGCAGCTATTTCCATCATAAAATCAAGAGCAATCGTTATAGTTGAACACAATAAAAATGTTTAATACCTACAATTTCAGTAATTTAAAATTGACAATGCACATAGAAAAAAATATGAACATTTCAATAGTGCATATCATGATAAACGCTTTGGCTACTACACCAGGATGGCCAAGTGGTTAAGGTGTTGGGCTTATAATCCAATGGATTTATATCTGCATGGATTCAAACCCCTCTTCTGGTGTGGTTTTTAATTTCAGCTTCCAAAAAATGTACAATAAAGAATGTTACCAATTAGGGAAATTTAAAATTGACAGCCGTATATCTTTCAAGAAATACATGGTCGTGTGAAATTACAGAGAAAGTAACTATTTCTATTATAAAATCAAGAGCAATCATTATAGCTGTACACTTTAAAAAATGGTGAATACAAACAATTTCAGTACTTTAAAAATTGACAATCCACATAGAAAAAAACATGAACATTCCATCAGTACTTGTCATGAAAAACACTTTAACTACTGCAGCAGGAAGGTCATACCAAACATACTTTCAGAGATGAGAAGAAATATAGGTATTCTAATATACAAAAATCAGAGCTATGTAGATATTTAGACTCAAAGCTGTATAATGATTAAAGACAAGTTGACAGTGCATTTTAAAAAAAAGATGAACATTTCCATAGTACAGAAAAAGCAGCTATTTCCATCATAAAATCAAGAGCAATCGTTATAGTTGAACACAATAAAAATGTTTAATACCTACAATTTCAGTAATTTAAAATTGACAATGCACATAGAAAAAAATATGAACATTTCAATAGTGCATATCATGATAAACGCTTTGGCTACTACACCAGGATGGCTGAGTGGTTAAGGTGTTGGGCTTATAGTCCAATGGATTTATATCTGCATGGATTCAAACCCCTCTTCTGGTGTGGTTTTTAATTTCAGCTTCCAAAAAATGTACAATAAAGAATGTTACCAATTAGGGAAATTTAAAATTGACAGCCGTATATCTTTCAAGAAAAACATGGTCGTGTGAAATTACAGAGAAAGTAACTATTTCTATTATAAAATCAAGAGCAATCATTATAGCTGTACACTTTAAAAAATGGTGAATACAAACAATTTCAGTACTTTAAAAATTGACAATCCACATAGAAAAAAACATGAACATTCCATCAGTACTTGTCATGAAAAACACTTTAACTACTGCAGCAAGAAGGTCATACCAAACATACTTTCAGAGATGAGAAGAAATATAGGTATTCTAATATACAAAAATCAGAGCTATATAGTTATTTAGACTCAAAGCTGTATAATGATTAAAGACAAGTTAACAGAGCATGATGAAAAAAAGATGAACATTTCAATAGTGCTTATCTTGATAAACTCCTTGGCTACCGCACCGGGATGGCCGAGTGGTTAAGGTGTTGGGTTTATAATCCAATGGATTTATTTCTGCATGGATTCAAACCCCCCTTCTGGTGTGGTTTTTAATTTCAGCTTCCAAAAAATGTACAATAAAGAATGTTATCAATTAGGGAAATTTAAAATTGACAGCCGTATATCTTTCAACAAAGACATGGTCATGTGAAATTACAGAGAAAGTAACTATTTCTATTATAAAATCAAGAGCAATCATTATAGCTGTACAGTTTAAAAAATGGTGAATACAATCAATTTCAGTAATTTAAAAATTGACAATCCACATAGAAAAAAACTTCAACATTCCATCAGTACTTGTCATGAAAAACACTTTAACTACTGCAGCAGGAAGCTCATACCAAACATACTTTCAGAGATGAGAAGAAATATAGGTATTCTAATATACAAAAATCAGAGCTATGTAGTTATTTAGACTGAAACCTGTATAATGATTAAAGACAAGTTAACAGAGCATGATGAAAAAAAGAGGTACATTTCAATAGTGCTTATCTTGATAATCTCCTTGGCTACCGCACCAGGATGGCCGAGTGGTTAAGGCGTTGGACTTAAGATCCAATGGATTTATATCCGCGTGGGTTCGAACCTCACTCCTGGTATGGTTTTTAATTTCAGCTTCCAAGATATGTACAATAAAGAATGTCATCAATTAGGGAAAAATAACTGACAGCAATACATCCTCGATAAAAACATGGTTATGTGAAAGGACAGAAAAAGCTGCTATTTCCATTAAAAAATCAAGAGCAATCGTTATAGTTGTACACATTAAAAATGTTTAATACCTACAATTTCAGTAATTTAAAATTGACAATGCACATAGAAAAAAATATGAACATTTCAATAGTGCATACCATGATAAACGCTTTGGCTACTGCACCAGGTGGTTAAGGTGTTGGTCTTATAATCCAATGGATTTATATCTGCATGGATTCAAACCCCCCTTCTGGTGTGGTTTGTAATTTCAGCTTCCAAAAAATGTACAATAAAGAATGTTATCAATTAGGGAAATTTAAAATTGACAGCCGTATATCTTTCAACAAAAACATGGTCGTGTGAAATAACAGAGAAAGTAACTATTTCTATTATAAAATCAAGAGCAATCGTTATAGCTGTACACTTTAAAAAATGGTGAATACAATCAATTTCAGTAATTTAAAAATTGACAATCCACATAGAAAAAAACATGAACATTCCATCAGTACTTGTCATGAAAAACACTTTAACTACTGCAGCAGGAAGGTCATACCAAACATACTTTCAGAGATGAGAAGAAATATAGGTATTCTAATATACAAAAATCAGAGCTATGTAGTTATTTAGACTCAAAGCTGTATAATGATTAAAGACAAGTTAACAGAGCATATTGAAAAAAAGATGAACATTTCAATAGTGCTTATTTTGATAAACTCCTTGGCTAGCGCACCATGATGGCTGAGTGGTTAAGGAGTTGGATTTAAGATCCCATGGATTTATATCTGCGTGGGTTCGAACCCCTCTCCTGGTATGGTTTTTAATTTCAGTTTCCAAGATATGTACAATAAAGAATGTCATCAATTAGGGAAAAATAACTGACAGCAATACATCCTCGATAAAAACATGGTTATGTGAAAGGACAGAAAAAGCAGCTATTTCCATTAAAAAATCAAGAGCAATCGTTATAGTTGTACACAATAAAAATGTTTAATACCTACAATTTCAGTAATTTAAAATTGACAATGCATATAGAAAAAAATATGAACATTTCAATACTGCATATCATGATAAACGCTTTGGCTACTGCACCAGGATGGCCGAGTGGTTAAGGTGTTGGGCTTATTATCCAATGGATTTATATCTGCATGGATTCAAACCCCCCTTCTGGTGTGGTTTTTAATTTCAGCTTCCAAAAAATGTACATAAAGAATGTTATCAATTAGGGAAATTTAAAATTGACTGCATCTTTCAACAAAAACATGGTCGTGTGAAATTACAGAGAAAGTAACTATTTCTATTATAAAATCAAGAGCAATCATTATAGCTGTACACTTTAAAAAATGGTGAATACAAACAATTTCAGTACTTTAAAAATTGACAATCCACATAGAAAAAAACATGAACATTCCATCAGTACTTGTCATGAAAAACACTTTAACTACTGCAGCAGGAAGGTCATACCAAACATACTTTCAGAGATGAGAAGAAATATAGGTATTCTAATATACAAAAATCAGAGCTATGAAGTTATTTAGACTCAAAGCTGTATAATGATTAAAGACAAGTTAACAGTGCATTTTAAAAAAAAGATGAACATTTCCATAGTACAGAAGAAGCAGCTATTTCCATCATAAAATCAAGAGCAATCGTTATAGTTGAACACAATAAAAATGTTTAATACCTACAATTTCAGTAATTTAAAATTGACAATGCACATAGAAAAAAATATGAACATTTCAATAGTGCATATCATGATAAACGCTTTGGCTACTACACCAGGATGGCCGAGTGGTTAAGGTGTTGGGCTTATAATCCAATGGATTTATATCTGCATGGATTCAAACCCCTCTTCTGGTGTGGTTTTTAATTTCAGCTTCCAAAAAATGTACAATAAAGAATGTTACCAATTAGGGAAATTTAAAATTGACAGCCGTATATCTTTCAAGAAAAACATGGTCGTGTGAAATTACAGAGAAAGTAACTATTTCTATTATAAAATCAAGAGCAATCATTATAGCTGTACACTTTAAAAAATGGTGAATACAAACAATTTCAGTACTTTAAAAATTGACAATCCACATAGAAAAAAACATGAACATTCCATCAGTACTTGTCATGAAAAACACTTTAACTACTGCAGCAGGAAGGTCATACCAAACATACTTTCAGAGATGAGAAGAAATATAGGTATTCTAATATACAAAAATCAGAGCTATGTAGATATTTAGACTCAAAGCTGTATAATGATTAAAGACAAGTTGACAGTGCATTTTGAAAAAAAGATGAACATTTCAATAGTACAGAAAAAGCAGCTATTTCCAACATAAAATAAAGAGCAATCGTTATAGTTGTACACATTAAAAATGTTTAATACCTACAATTTCAGTAATTTAAAATTGACATTGCACATAGAAAAAAATATGAACATTTCAATAGTGCATATCATGATAAACGCTTTGGCTACTTGCCTAGGATGGCCGAGTGGTTAAGGTTTTGGTCTTATAATCCAATGGATTTATATCTGCATGGATTCAAACCCCCCTTCTGGTGTGGTTTTTAATTTCAGCTTCCAAAAAATGTACAATAAAGAATGTTATCAATTAGGGAAATTTAAAATTGACAGCCGTATATCTTTCAACAAAAACATGGTTGTGTGAAATTACAGAGAAAGTAACTATTTCTATTATAAAATCAAGAGCAATCATTATAGCTGTACACTTTAAAAAATGGTGAATACAAACAATTTCAGTACTTTAAAAATTGACAATCCACATAGAAAAAAACATGAACATTCCATCAGTACTTGTCATGAAAAACACTTTAACTACTGCAGCAAGAAGGTCATACCAAACATACTTTCAGAGATGAGAAGAAATATAGGTATTCTAATATACAAAAATCAGAGCTATATAGTTATTTAGACTCAAAGCTGTATAATGATTAAAGACAAGTTAACAGAGCATGATGAAAAAAAGATGAACATTTCAATAGTGCTTATCTTGATAAACTCCTTGGCTACCGCACCAGGATGGCCGAGTGGTTAAGGTGTTGGGCTTATAATCCAATGGATTTATATCTGCATGGATTCAAACCCCCCTTCTGGTGTGGTTTTTAATTTCAGCTTCCAAAAAATGTACAATAAAGAATGTTATCAATTAGGGAAATTTAAAATTGACAGCCGTATATCTTTCAACAAAAACATGGTTGTGTGAAATTACAGAGAAAGTAACTATTTCTATTATAAAATCAAGAGCAATCATTATAGCTGTACACTTTAAAAAATGGTGAATACAAACAATTTCAGTACTTTAAAAATTGACAATCCACATAGAAAAAAACATGAACATTCCATCAGTACTTGTCATGAAAAACACTTTAACTACTGCAGCAAGAAGGTCATACCAAACATACTTTCAGAGATGAGAAGAAATATAGGTATTCTAATATACAAAAATCAGAGCTATATAGTTATTTAGACTCAAAGCTGTATAATGATTAAAGACAAGTTAACAGAGCATGATGAAAAAAAGATGAACATTTCAATAGTGCTTATCTTGATAAACTTCATGGCTACCGCACCAGGATGGCCGAGTGGTTAAGGTGTTGGGCTTATAATCCAATGGATTTATATCTGCATGGATTCAAACCCCCCTTCTGGTGTGGTTTTTAATTTCAGCTTCCAAAAAATGTACAATAAAGAATGTTATCAATTAGGGAAATTTAAAATTGACAGCCGTATATCTTTCAACAAAAACATGGTCGTGTGAAATTACAGAGAAAGTAACTATTTCTATTATAAAATCAAGAGCAATCGTTATAGCTGTACAGTTTAAAAAATGGTGAATACAATCAATTTCAGTAATTTAAAAATTGACAATCCACATAGAAAAAAACATGAACATTCCATCAGTACTTGTCATGAAAAACACTTTAACTACTGCAGCAGGAAGGTCATACCAAACATACTTTCAGAGATGAGAAGAAATATAGGTATTCTAATATACAAAAATCAGAGCTATGTAGTTATTTAGACTCAAAGTTGTATAATGATTAAAGACAAGTTAACAGAGCATGTTGAAAAAAAGATGAACATTTCAATAGTGCTTATCTTGATAAACTCCTTGGCTACCGCACCAGGATGGCCGAGTAGTTAGGGTGTAGGACTTAAGATCCAATGGATTTATATGCGTGTGGGTTCGAACCCCACTCCTGGTATGGTTTATAATTTCAGCTTCCAAGATATGTACAATAAAGAATGTCATCAATTAGAGAAAAATAACTGACAGCAATACATCCTCGATAAAAACATGGTTATGTGAAAGGACAGAAAAAGCAGCTATTTCCATTAAAAAATCAAGAGCAATCGTTATAGTTGTACACATTAAAAATGTTTAATACCTACAATTTCAGTAATTTAAAATTGACAATGCACATAGAAAAAAATATGAACATTTCAATAGTACATATCATGATAAACGCTTTGGCTACTTGCCTAGGATGGCCGAGTGGTTAAGGTGTTGGGCTTATAATCCAATGGATTTATATCTGCATGGATTCAAACCCCCCTTCTGGTGTGGTTTTTAATTTCAGCTTCCAAAAAATGTACAATAAAGAATGTTATCAATTAGGGAAATTTAAAATTGACAGCCGTATATCTTTCAACAAAAACATGGTCATGTGAAATTACAGAGAAAGTAACTATTTCTATTATAAAATCAAGAGCAATCATTATAGCTGTACAGTTTAAAAAATGGTGAATACAATCAATTTCAGTAATTTAAAAATTGACAATCCACATAGAAAAAAACTTGAACATTCCATCAGTACTTGTCATGAAAAACACTTTAACTACTGCAGCAGGAAGGTCATACCAAACATACTTTCAGAGATGAGAAGAAATATAGGTATTCTAATATACAAAAATCAGAGCTATGTAGTTATTTAGACTCAAAGCTGTATAATGATTAAAGACAAGTTAACAGAGCATGATGAAAAAAAGATGAACATTTCAATAGTGCTTATCTTGATAAACTCCTTGGCTACCGCACCAGGATTGCCGAGTGGTTAAGGCGTTGGACTTAAGATCCAATGGATTTATATCCGGGTGGGTTCGAACCCCACTCCTGGTATGGATTTTAATTTCAGCTTCCAAGATATGTACAATAAAGAATGTCATCAATTAGGGAAAAATAACTGACAGCAATACATCCTCGAAAAAAACATGGTTATGTGAAAGGACAGAAAAAGCAGCTATTTCCATAAAAAAATCAAGAGCAATCGTTATAGTTGTACACATTAAAAATGTTTAATACCTAAATTTCAGTAATTTAAAATTGACAATGCACATAGAAAAAAATATGAACATTTCAATAGTGCATACCATGATAAACGCTTTGGCTACTGCACCAGGTGGTTAAGGTGTTGGTCTTATAATCCAATGGATTTATATCTGCATGGATTCAAACCCCCCTTCTGGTGTGGTTTTTAATTTCAGCTTCCAAAAAATGTACAATAAAGAATGTTATCAATTAGGGAAATTTAAAATTGACAGCCGTATATCTTTCAACAAAAACATGGTCGTGTGAAATAACAGAGAAAGTAACTATTTCTATTATAAAATCAAGAGCAATCGTTGTAGCTGTACACTTTAAAAAATGGTGAATACAATCAATTTCAGTAATTTAAAAATTGACAATCCACATAGAAAAAAACATGAACATTCCATCAGTACTTGTCATGAAAAACACTTTAACTACTGCAGCAGGAAGGTCATACCAAACATACTTTCAGAGATGAGAAGAAATATAGGTATTCTAATATACAAAAATCAGAGCTATGTAGTTATTTAGACTCAAAGCTGTATAATGATTAAAGACAAGTTAACAGAGCATATTGAAAAAAAGATGAACATTTCAATAGTGCTTATTTTGATAAACTCCTTGGCTAGCGCACCAGGATGGCTGAGTGGTTAAGGAGTTGGACTTAAGATCCCATGGATTTATATCTGCGTGGGTTCGAACCCCTCTCCTGGTATGGTTTTTAATTTCAGTTTCCAAGATATGTACAATAAAGAATGTCATCAATTAGGGAAAAATAACTGACAGCAATACATCCTCGATAAAAACATGGTTATGTGAAAGGACAGAAAAAGCAGCTATGTCCATTAAAAAATCAAGAGCAATCGTTATAGTTGTACACATTAAAAATGTTTAATACCTACAATTTCAGTAATTTAAACTTGACAATGCACATAGAATAAAATATGAACATTTCAATAATGCATACCATGATTAACGCTTTGGCTACTGCACCAGGATGGCCAAGTGGTTAAGGTGTTGGGCTTATAATCCAATGGATTTATATCTGCATGGATTCAAACCCCTCTTCTGGTGTGGCTTTTAATTTCAGCTTCCAAAAAATGTACAATAAAGAATGTTATCAATTAGGGAAATTTAAAATTGACAGCCGTATATATTTCAACAAAAACATGGTCGTGTGAAATAACAGAGAAAGTAACTATTTCTATTATAAAATCAAGAGCAATTGTTATAGCTGTACACTTTAAATAATGGTGAATACAATCAATTTCAGTAATTTAAAAATTGACAATCCACATAGAAAAAAACATGAACATTCCATCAGTACTTGTCATGAAAAACACTTTAACTACTGCAGCAAGAAGGTCATACCAAACATACTTTCAGAGATGAGAAGAAATATAGGTATTCTAATATACAAAAATCAGAGCTATGTAGTTATTTAGACTCAAAGCTGTATAATGATTAAAGACAAGTTAACAGAGCATATTGAAAAAAAGATGAACATTTCAATAGTGCTTATTTTAATAAACTCCTTGGCTAACGCACCAGGATGGCCAAGTGGTTAAGGAGTTGGACTTAAGATCCCATGGATTTATATCTGCGTGGGTTCGAACACCTCTTCTGGTATGGTTTTTAATTTCAGTTTCCAAGATATGTACAATAAAGAATGTCATCAATTTGGGAAAAATAACTGACAGCAATACATCCTCGATAAAAACATGGTTATGTGAAAGGACAGAAAAAGCAGCTATTTCCATTAAAAAATCAAGAGCAATCGTTATAGTTGTACACAATAAAAATGTTTAATACCTACAATTTCAGTAATTTAAAATTGACAATGCACATAAAAAAAAATATGAACATTTCAATAGTGCATATCATGATAAACGCTTTGGCTACTGCACCAGGATGGCCGAATGGTTAAGGTGTTGGGCTTATAATCCAATGGATTTATATCTGCATGGATTCAAACCCCCCTTCTGGTGTGGTTTTTAATTTCAGCTTCCAAAAAATGTACATAAAGAATGTTATCAATTAGGGAAATTTAAAATTGACTGCATCTTTCAACAAAAACATGGTCGTGTGAAATTACAGAGAAAGTAACTATTTCTATTATAAAATCAAGAGCAATCATTATAGCTGTACACTTTAAAAAATGGTGAATACAAACAATTTCAGTACTTTAAAAATTGACAATCCACATAGAAAAAAACATGAACATTCCATCAGTACTTGTCATGAAAAACACTTTAACTACTGCAGCAGGAAGGTCATACCAAACATACTTTCAGAGATGAGAAGAAATATAGGTATTCTAATATACAAAAATCAGAGCTATGAAGTTATTTAGACTCAAAGCTGTATAATGATTAAAGACAAGTTAACAGTGCATTTTAAAAAAAAGATGAACATTTCCATAGTACAGAAAAAACAGCTATTTCCATCATAAAATCAAGAGCAATCGTTATAGTTGTACACAATAAAAATGTTTAATACCTACAATTTCAGTAATTTAAAATTGACAATGCACATAGAAAAAAATATGAACATTTCAATAGTGCATATCATGATAAACGCTTTGGCTACTACACCAGGATGGCCGAGTGGTTAAGGTGTTGGGCTTATAATCCAATGGATTTATATCTGCATGGATTCAAACCCCTCTTCTGGTGTGGTTTTTATTTTCAGCTTCCAAAAAATGTACAATAAAGAATGTTATCAATTAGGGAAATTTAAAATTGACAGCCGTATATCTTTCCAGAAAAACATGGTCGTGTGAAATTACAGAGAAAGTAACTATTTCTATTATAAAATCAAGAGCAATCATTATAGCTGTACACTTTAAAAAATGGTGAATACAAACAATTTCAGTACTTTAAAAATTGACAATCCACATAGAAAAAAACATGAACATTCCATCAGTACTTGTCATGAAAAACACTTTAACTACTGCAGCAGGAAGGTCATACCAAACATACTTTCAGAGATGAGAAGAAATATAGGTATTCTAATATACAAAAATCAGAGCTATGAAGTTATTTAGACTCAAAGCTGTATAATGATTAAAGACAAGTTAACAGTGCATTTTAAAAAAAAGATGAACATTTCAATAGTGCTTATTTTGATAAACTCCTTGGCTAACGCACCAGGATGGCTGAGTGGTTAAGGAGTTGGACTTAAAATCCCATGGATTTATATCTGCGTGGGTTCGAACCCCTCTCCTGGTATGGTTTTTAATTTCAGTTTCCAAGATATGTACAATAAAGAATGTCATCAATTAGGGAAAAATAACTGACAGCAGTACATCCTCGATAAAAACATGGTTATGTGAAAGGACAGAAAAAGCAGCTATTTCCATTAAAAAATCAAGAGCAATCGTTATAGTTGTACACATTAAAAATGTTTAATACCTACAATTTCAGTAATTTAAACTTGACAATGCACATAGAAAAAAATATGAACATTTCAATAATGCATACCATGATTAACGCTTTGGCTACTGCACCAGGATGGCCAAGTGGTTAAGGTGTTGGGCTTATAATCCAATGGATTTATATCTGCATGGATTCAAACCCCTCTTCTGGTGTGGCTTTTAATTTCAGCTTCCAAAAAATGTACAATAAAGAATGTTATCAATTAGGGAAATTTAAAATTGACAGCCGTATATATTTCAACAAAAACATGGTCGTGTGAAATAACAGAGAAAGTAACTATTTCTATTATAAAATCAAGAGCAATTGTTATAGCTGTACACTTTAAATAATGGTGAATACAATCAATTTCAGTAATTTAAAAATTGACAATCCACATAGAAAAAAACATGAACATTCCATCAGTACTTGTCATGAAAAACACTTTAACTACTGCAGCAAGAAGGTCATACCAAACATACTTTCAGAGATGAGAAGAAATATAGGTATTCTAATATACAAAAATCAGAGCTATGTAGTTATTTAGACTCAAAGCTGTATAATGATTAAAGACAAGTTAACAGAGCATATTGAAAAAAAGATGAACATTTCAATAGTGCTTATTTTGATAAACTCCTTGGCTAACGCACCAGGATGGCCAAGTGGTTAAGGAGTTGGACTTAAGATCCCATGGATTTATATCTGCGTGGGTTCGAACACCTCTTCTGGTATGGTTTTTAATTTCAGTTTCCAAGATATGTACAATAAAGAATGTCATCAATTTGGGAAAAATAACTGACAGCAATACATCCTCGATAAAAACATGGTTATGTGAAAGGACAGAAAAAGCAGCTATTTCCATTAAAAAATCAAGAGCAATCGTTATAGTTGTACACAATAAAAATGTTTAATACCTACAATTTCAGTAATTTAAAATTGACAATGCACATAAAAAAAAATATGAACATTTCAATAGTGCATATCATGATAAACGCTTTGGCTACTGCACCAGGGTGGCCGAGTGGTTAAGGTGTTGGGCTTATTATCCAATGGATTTATATCTGCATGGATTCAAACCCCCCTTCTGGTGTGGTTTTTAATTTCAGCTTCCAAAAAATGTACATAAAGAATGTTATCAATTAGGGAAATTTAAAATTGACTGCATCTTTCAACAAAAACATGGTCGTGTGAAATTACAGAGAAAGTAACTATTTCTATTATAAAATCAAGAGCAATCATTATAGCTGTACACTTTAAAAAATGGTGAATACAAACAATTTCAGTACTTTAAAAATTGACAATCCACATAGAAAAAAACATGAACTTTCCATCAGTACTTGTCATGAAAAACACTTTAACTACTGCAGCAGGAAGGTCATACCAAACATACTTTCAGAGATGAGAAGAAATATAGGTATTCTAATATACAAAAATCAGAGCTATGAAGTTATTTAGACTCAAAGCTGTATAATGATTAAAGACAAGTTAACAGTGCATTTTAAAAAAAAGATGAACATTTCCATAGTACAGAAAAAACAGCTATTTCCATCATAAAATCAAGAGCAATCGTTATAGTTGTACACAATAAAAATGTTTAATACCTACAATTTCAGTAATTTAAAATTGACAATGCACATAGAAAAAAATATGAACATTTCAATAGTGCATATCATGATAAACGCTTTGGCTACTACACCAGGATGGCCGAGTGGTTAAGGTGTTGGGCTTATAATCCAATGGATTTATATCTGCATGGATTCAAACCCCTCTTCTGGTGTGGTTTTTATTTTCAGCTTCCAAAAAATGTACAATAAAGAATGTTATCAATTAGGGAAATTTAAAATTGACAGCCGTATATCTTTCCAGAAAAACATGGTCGTGTGAAATTACAGAGAAAGTAACTATTTCTATTATAAAATCAAGAGCAATCATTATAGCTGTACACTTTAAAAAATGGTGAATACAAACAATTTCAGTACTTTAAAAATTGACAATCCACATAGAAAAAAACATGAACATTCCATCAGTACTTGTCATGAAAAACACTTTAACTACTGCAGCAGGAAGGTCATACCAAACATACTTTCAGAGATGAGAAGAAATATAGGTATTCTAATATACAAAAATCAGAGCTATGAAGTTATTTAGACTCAAAGCTGTATAATGATTAAAGACAAGTTAACAGTGCATTTAAAAAAAAAAGATGAACATTTCCATAGTACGGAAAAAGCAGCTATTTCCATCATAAAATCAAGAGCAATCGTTATAGTTGTACACAATAAAAATGTTTAATACCTACAATTTCAGTAATTTAAAATTGACAATGCACATAGAAAAAAATATGAACATTTCAATAGTGCTTATCTTGATAATCTCCTTGGGTACCGCACCAGGATGGCCGAGTGGTTAAGGCGTTGGACCTAAGATCCAATGGATTTATATCTGCGTGGGTTCGAACCCCACTCCTGGTATGGTTTTTAATTTCAGATTCCAAGATAAGTACAATAAAGAATGTCATCAATTAGGGAAAAATAACTGACAGCAATACATCCTCGATAAAAACATGGTTATGTGAAAGGACAGAAAAAGCAGCTATTTCCATTAAAAAATCAAGAGCAATCGTTATAGTTGTACACATTAAAAATGTTTAATACCTACAATTTCAGTAATTTAAAATTGACAATGCACATAGAAAAAAATATGAACATTTCAATAGTGCATACCATGATAAACGCTTTGGCTACTGCACCAGGATGGCCGAGTGGTTAAGGTGTTGGGCTTATAATCCAATGGATTTATATCTGCATGGATTCAAACCCCCCTTCTGGTGTGGTTTTTAATTTCAGCTTCCAAAAAATGTACAATAAAGAATGTTATCAATTAGGGAAATTTAAAATTGACAGCCGTATATCTTTCAACAAAAACATGGTCGTGTGAAATAACAGAGAAAGTAACTATTTCTATTATAAAATCAAGAGCAATTGTTATAGCTGTACACTTTAAATAATGGTGAATACAATCAATTTCAGTAATTTAAAAATTGACAATCCACATAGAAAAAAACATGAACATTCCATCAGTACTTGTCATGAAAAACACTTTAACTACTGCAGCAAGAAGGTCATACCAAACATACTTTCAGAGATGAGAAGAAATATAGGTATTCTAATATACAAAAATCAGAGCTATGTAGTTATTTAGACTCAAAGCTGTATAATGATTAAAGACAAGTTAACAGAGCATATTGAAAAAAAGATGAACATTTCAATAGTGCTTATTTTGATAAACTCCTTGGCTAACGCACCAGGATGGCCAAGTGGTTAAGGAGTTGGACTTAAGATCCCATGGATTTATATCTGCGTGGGTACGAACACCTCTCCTGGTCTGGTTTTTAATTTCAGTTTCCAAGATATGTACAATAAAGAATGTCATCAATTTGGGAAAAATAACTGACAGCAATACATCCTCGATAAAAACATGGTTATGTGAAAGGACAGAAAAAGCAGCTATTTCCATTAAAAAATCAAGAGCAATCGTTATAGTTGTACACAATAAAAATGTTTAATACCTACAATTTCAGTAATTTAAAATTGACAATGCACATAGAAAAAAATATGAACATTTCAATAGTGCATATCATGATAAACGCTTTGGCTACTGCACCAGGATGGCCGAGTGGTTAAGGTGTTGGGCTTATTATCCAATGGATTTATATCTGCATGGATTCAAACCCCCCTTCTGGTGTGGTTTTTAATTTCAGCTTCCAAAAAATGTACATAAAGAATGTTATCAATTAGGGAAATTTAAAATTGACTGCATCTTTCAACAAAAACATGGTCGTGTGAAATTACAGAGAAAGTAACTATTTCTATTATAAAATCAAGAGCAATCATTATAGCTGTACACTTTAAAAAATGGTGAATACAAACAATTTCAGTACTTTAAAAATTGACAATCCACATAGAAAAAAACATGAACATTCCATCAGTACTTGTCATGAAAAACACTTTAACTACTGCAGCAGGAAGGTCATACCAAACCTACTTTCAGAGATGAGAAGAAATATAGGTATTCTAATATACAAAATCAGAGCTATGAAGTTATTTAGACTCAAAGCTGTATAATGATTAAAGACAAGTTAACAGTGCATTTTAAAAAAAAGATGAACATTTCCATAGTACAGAAAAAGCAGCTATTTCCATCATAAAATCAAGAGCAATCATTATAGTTGTACACAATAAAAATGTTTAATACCTACAATTTCAGTAATTTAAAATTGACAATGCACATAGAAAAAAATATGAACATTTCAATAGTGCATATCATGATAAACGCTTTGGCTACTACACCAGGATGGCCGAGTGGTTAAGGTGTTGGGCTTATAATCCAATGGATTTATATCTGCATGGATTCAAACCCCTCTTCTGGTGTGGTTTTTAATTTCAGCTTCCAAAAAATGTACAATAAAGAATGTTATCAATTAGGGAAATTTAAAATTGACAGCCGTATATCTTTCAACAAAAACATGGTCGTGTGAAATTACAGAGAAAGTAACTATTTCTATTATAAAATCAAGAGCAATCATTATAGCTGTACACTTTAAAAAATGGTGAATACAAACAATTTCAGTACTTTAAAAATTGACAATCCACATAGAAAAAAACATGAACATTCCATCAGTACTTGTCATGAAAAACACTTTAACTACTGCAGCAGGAAGGTCATACCAAACATACTTTCAGAGATGAGAAGAAATATAGGTATTCTAATATACAAAAATCAGAGCTATGTAGTTATTTAGACTCAAAGCTGTATAATGATTAAAGACAAGTTAACAGTGCATTTTGAAAAAAGATGAACATTTCAATAGTACAGAAAAAGCAGCTATTTCCATCATAAAATCAAGAGCAATCGTTATAGTTGTACACAATAAAAATGTTTAATACCTACAATTTCAGTAATTTAAAATTGACAATGCACATAGAAAAAAATATGAACATTTCAATAGTGCATATCATGATAAATGCTTTGGCTACTACACCAGGATGGCCGAGTGGTTAAGGTGTTGGGCTTATAATCCAATGGATATATATCTGCATGGATTCAAACCCCTCTTCTGGTGTGGTTTTTAATTTCAGCTTCCAAAAAATGTACAATAAAGAATGTTATCAATTAGGGAAATTTAAAATTGACAGCCGTATGTCTTTCAACAAAAACATGGTCGTGTGAAAGTACAGAGAAAGTAACTATTTCTATTATAAAATCAAGAGCAATCATTATAGCTGTACACTTTAAAAAATGGTGAATACAAACAATTTCAGTACTTTAAAAATTGACAATCCACATAGAAAAAAACATGAACATTCCATCAGTACTTGTCATGAAAAACACTTTAACTACTGCAGCAGGAAGGTCATACCAAACATACTTTCAGAGATGAGAAGAAATATAGGTATTCTAATATACAAAAATCAGAGCTATGTAGTTATTTAGACTCAAAGCTGTATAATGATTAAAGACAAGTTAACAGAGCATGATGAAAAAAAGATGAACATTTCAATAGTGCTTATCTTGATAAACTTCTTGGCTAGCGCACCAGGATGGCCGAGTGGTTAAGGCGTTGAACTTAAAATCCAATGGATTTATATCCGCGTGGGTTCGAACCCCACTCCTGGTATGGTTTTTAATTTCAGCTTCCAAGATATGTACAATAAAGAATGTCATCAATTAGGGAAAAATAACTGACAGCAATACATCCTCGATAAAAACATGGTTATGTGAAAGGACAGAAAAAGCAGCTATTTCCATTAAAAAATCAAGAGCAATCGTTATAGTTGTACACATTAAAAATGTTTAATACCTACAATTTCAGTAATTTAAAATTGACAATGCACATAGAAAAAAATATGAACATTTCAATAATGCATACCATGATTAACGCTTTGGCTACTGCACCAGGATGGCCGAGTGGTTAAGGTGTTGGGCTTATAATCCAATGGATTTATATCTGCATGGATTCAAACCCCCCTTCTGGTGTGGCTTTTAATTTCAGCTTCCAAAAAATGTACAATAAAGAATGTTATCAATTAGGGAAATTTAAAATTGACAGCCGTATATCTTTCAACAAAAACATGGTCGTGTGAAATAACAGAGAAAGTAACTATTTCTATTATAAAATCAAGAGCAATTGTTATAGCTGTACACTTTAAATAATGGTGAATACAATCAATTTCAGTAATTTAAAAATTGACAATCCACATAGAAAAAAACATGAACATTCCATCAGTACTTGTCATGAAAAACACTTTAACTACTGCAGCAGGAAGGTCATACCAAACATACTTTCAGAGATGAGAAGAAATATAGGTATTCTAATATACAAAAATCAGAGCTATGTAGTTATTTAGACTCAAAGCTGTATAATGATTAAAGACAAGTTAACAGAGCATATTGAAAAAAAGATGAACATTTCAATAGTGCTTATTTTGATAAACTCCTTGGCTAACGCACCAGGATGGCCAAGTGGTTAAGGAGTTGGACTTAAGATCCCATGGATTTATATCTGCGTGGGTTCGAACACCTCTCCTGGTATGGTTTTTAATTTCAGTTTCCAAGATATGTACAATAAAGAATGTCATCAATTTGGGAAAAATAACTGACAGCAATACATCCTCGATAAAAACATGGTTATGTGAAAGGACAGAAAAAGCAGCTATTTCCATTAAAAAATCAAGAGCAATCTTTATAGTTGTACACAATAAAAATGTTTAATACCTACAATTTCAGTAATTTAAAATTGACAATGCACATAGAAAAAAATATGAACATTTCAATAGTGCATATCATGATAAACGCTTTGGCTACTGCACCAGGATGGCCGAGTGGTTAAGGTGTTGGGCTTATTATCCAATGGATTTATATCTGCATGGATTCAAACCCCCCTTCTGGTGTGGTTTTTAATTTCAGCTTCCAAAAAATGTACATAAAGAATGTTATCAATTAGGGAAATTTAAAATTGACTGCATCTTTCAACAAAAACATGGTCGTGTGAAATTACAGAGAAAGTAACTATTTCTATTATAAAATCAAGAGCAATCATTATAGCTGTACACTTTAAAAAATGGTGAATACAAACAATTTCAGTACTTTAAAAATTGACAATCCACATAGAAAAAAACATGAACATTCCATCAGTACTTGTCATGAAAAACACTTTAACTACTGCAGCAGGAAGGTCATACCAAATATACTTTCAGAGATGAGAAGAAATATAGGTATTCTAATATACAAAAATCAGAGCTATGAAGTTATTTAGACTCAAAGCTGTATAATGATTAAAGACAAGTTAACAGTGCATTTTAAAAAAAAGATGAACATTTCCATAGTACAGAAAAGCAGCTATTTCCATCATAAAATCAAGAGCAATCGTTATAGTTGTACACATTAAAAATGTTTAATACCTACAATTTCAGTAATTTAAAATTGACAATGCACATAGAAAAAAATATGAACATTTCAATAGTGCTTACCATGATAAACGCTTTGGCTACTGCACCAGGATGGCCGAGTGGTTAAGGTGTTGGGCTTATAATCCAATGGATTTATATCTGCATGGATTCAAACCCCCCTTCTGGTGTGGTTTTTAATTTCAGCTTCCAAAAAATGTTCAATAAAGAATGTTTTCAATTAGGGAAATTTAAAATTGACAGCCGTATATCTTTCAACAAAAACATGGTCGTGTGAAATAACAGAGAAAGTAACTATTTCTATTATAAAATCAAGAGTAATCGTTATAGCTGTACACTTTAAAAAATGGTGAATACAATCAATTTCAGTAATTTAAAAATTGACAATCCACATAGAAAAAAACATGAACATTCCATCAGTACTTGTCATGAAAAACACTTTAACTACTGCAGCAGGAAGGTCATACCAAACATACTTTCAGAGATGAGAAGAAATATAGGTATTCTAATATACAAAAATCAGAGCTATGTAGTTATTTAGACTCAAAGCTGTATAATGATTAAAGACAAGTTAACAGAGCATATTGAAAAAAAGATGAACATTTCAATAGTGCTTATTTTGATAAACTCCTTGGCTAACGCAACAGGATGGCCGAGTGGTTAAGGAGTTGGACTTAAGATCCCATGGATTTATATCTGCGTGGGTTCGAACCCCTCTCCTGGTATGGTTTTTAATTTCAGTTTCCAAGATATGTACAATAAAGAATGTCATCAATTAGGGAAAAATAACTGACAGCAATACATCCTCGATAAAAACATGGTTATGTGAAAGGACAGAAAAAGCAGCTATTTCCATTAAAAAATCAAGAGCAATCGTTATAGTTGTACACATTAAAAATGTTTAATACCTACAATTTCAGTAATATAAAATTGACAATGCACATAGAAAAAAATATGAACATTTCAATAGTGCATATCATGATAAACGCTTTGGCTACTGCACCAGGATGGCCGAGTGGTTAAGGTGTTGGGCTTATAATCCAATGGATTTATATCTGCATGGATTTAAACCCCCCTTCTGGTGTGGTTTTTAATTTCAGCTTCCAAAAAATGTACAATAAAGAATGTTATCAATTAGGGAAATTTAAAATTGACAGCCGTATATCTTTCAACAAAAACATGGTCATGTGAAATAACAGAGAAAGTAACTATTTCTATTATAAAATCAATAGCAATTGTTATAGCTGTACACTTTAAATAATGGTGAATACAATCAATTTCAGTAATTTAAAAATTGACAATCCACATAGAAAAAAACATGAACATTCCATCAGTACTTGTCATGAAAAACACTTTAACTACTGCAGCAAGAAGGTCATACCAAACATACTTTCAGAGATGAGAAGAAATATAGGTATTCTAATATACAAAAATCAGAGCTATGTAGTTATTTAGACTCAAAGCTGTATAATGATTAAAGACAAGTTAACAGAGCATATTGAAAAAAAGATGAACATTTCAATAGTGCTTATTTTGATAAACTCCTTGGCTAACGCACCAGGATGGCCAAGTGGTTAAGGAGTTGGACTTAAGATCCCATGGATTTATATCTGCGTGGGTTCGAACACCTCTCCTGGTATGGTTTTTAATTTCAGTTTCCAAGATATGTACAATAAAGAATGTCATCAATTTGGGAAAAATAACTGACAGCAATACATCCTCGATAAAAACATGGTTATGTGAAAGGACAGAAAAAGCAGCTATTTCCATTAAAAAATCAAGAGCAATCGTTATAGTTGTACACAATAAAAATGTTTAATACCTACAATTTCAGTAATTTAAAATTGACAATGCACAGAGAAAAAAATATGAACATTTCAATAGTGCATATCATGATAAACGCTTTGGCTACTGCACCAGGATGGCCGAGTGGTTAAGGTGTTGGGCTTATTATCCAATGGATTTATATCTGCATGGATTCAAACCCCCCTTCTGGTGTGGTTTTTAATTTCAGCTTCCAAAAAATGTACATAAAGAATGTTATCAATTAGGGAAATTTAAAATTGACTGCATCTTTCAACAAAAACATGGTCGTGTGAAATTACAGAGAAAGTAACTATTTCTATTATAAAATCAAGAGCAATCGTTATAGCTGTACACTTTAAAAAATGGTGAATACAAACAATTTCAGTACTTTAAAAATTGACAATCCACATAGAAAAAAACATGAACATTCCATCAGTACTTGTCATGAAAAACACTTTAACTACTGCAGCAGGAAGGTCATACCAAACATACTTTCAGAGATGAGAAGAAATATAGGTATTCTAATATACAAAAATTAGAGCTATGAAGTTATTTAGACTCAAAGCTGTATAATGATTAAAGACAAGTTAACAGTGCATTTTAAAAAAAAGATGAACATTTCCATAGTACAGAAAAAGCAGCTATTTCCATCATAAAATCAAGAGCAATCGTTATAGTTGTACACAATAAAAATGTTTAATACCTACAATTTCAGTAATTTAAAATTGACAATGCACATAGAAAAAAATATGAACATTTCAATAGTGCTTATCTTGATAATCTCCTTGGTTACCGCACCAGGATGGCAGAGTGGTTAAGGCGTTGGACTTAAGATCCAATGGATTTATATCTGCGTGGGTTCGAACCCCACTCCTGGTATGGTTTTTAATTTCAGCTTCCAAGATAAGTACAATAAAGAATGTCATCAATTAGGGAAAAATAACTGACAGCAATACATCCTCGATAAAAACATGGTTATGTGAAAGGACAGAAAAAGCAGCTATTTCCATTAAAAAATCAAGAGCAATCGTTATAGTTGTACACATTAAAAATGTTTAATACCTACAATTTCAGTAATTTAAAATTGACAATGCACATAGAAAAAAATATGAACATTTCAATAGTGCATACCATGATAAACGCTTTGGCTACTGCACCAGGATGGCCGAGTGGTTAAGGTGTTGGGCTTATAATCCAATGGATTTATATCTGCATGGATTCAAACCCCCCTTCTGGTGTGGTTTTTAATTTCAGCTTCCAAAAAATGTACAATAAAGAATGTTATCAATTAGGGAAATTTAAAATTGACAGCCGTATATCTTTCAACAAAAACATGGTCGTGTGAAATAACAGAGAAAGTAACTATTTCTATTATAAAATCAAGAGCAATCGTTATAGCTGTACACTTTAAAAAATGGTGAATACAATCAATTTCAGTAATTTAAAAATTGACAATCCACATAGAAAAAAACATGAACATTCCATCAGTACTTGTCATGAAAAACACTTTAACTACTGCAGCAGGAAGGTCATACCAAACATACTTTCAGAGATGAGAAGAAATATAGGTATTCTAATATACAAAAATCAGAGCTATGTAGTTATTTAGACTCAAAGCTGTATAATGATTAAAGACAAGTTAACAGAGCATATTGAAAAAAAGATGAACATTTCAATAGTGCTTATTTTGATAAACTCCTTGGCTAACGCACCAGGATGGCCAAGTGGTTAAGGAGTTGGACTTAAAATCCCATGGATTTATATCTGCGTGGGTTTGAACCCCTCTCCTGGTATGGTTTTTAATTTCAGTTTCCAAGATATGTACAATAAAGAATGTCATCAATTAGGGAAAAATAACTGACAGCAATACATCCTCGATAAAAACATGGTTATGTGAAAGGACAGAAAAAGCAGCTATTTCCATTAAAAAATCAAGAGCAATCGTTATAGTTGTACACATTAAAAATGTTTAATACCTACAATTTCAGTAATATAAAATTGACAATGCACATAGAAAAAAATATGAACATTTCAATAGTGCATATCATGATAAACGCTTTGGCTACTGCACCAGGATGGCCGAGTGGTTAAGGTGTTGGGCTTATTATCCAATGGATTTATATCTGCATGGATTCAAACCCCACTTCTGGTGTGGTTTTTAATTTCAGCTTCCAAAAAATGTACAATAAAGAATGTTATCAATTAGGGAAATTTAAAATTGACTGCATCTTTCAACAAAAACATGGTCGTGTGAAATTACAGAGAAAGTAACTATTTCTATTATAAAATCAAGAGCAATCATTATAGCTGTACACTTTAAAAAATGGTGAATACTAACAATTTCAGTACTTTAAAACTTGACAATCCACATAGAAAAAAACATGAACATTCCATCAGTACTTGTCATGAAAAACAATTTAACTTCTGCAGCAGGAAGGTCATACCAAACATACATTTCAGAGATGAGAAGAAATATAGGTATTCTAATATACAAAAATCAGAGCTATGTAGTTATTTAGACTCAAAGCTGTATAATGATTAAAGACAAGTTAACAGTGCATTTTGAAAAAAGATGAACATTTCAATAGTACAGAAAAAGCAGCTATTTCCATCATAAAATCAAGAGCAATCGTTATAGTTGTACACAATAAAAATGTTTAATACCTACAATTTCAGTAATTTAAAATTGACAATGCACATAGAAAAAAATATGAATATTTCAATAGTGCATATCATGATAAACGCTTTGGCTACTACACCAGGATGGCCGAGTGGTTAATTTGTTGGGTTTATAATCCAATGGATTTATATCTGCATGGATTCAAACCCCTCTTCTGGTGTGGTTTTTAATTTCAGCTTCCAAAAAATGTACAATAAAGAATGTTATCAATTAGGGAAATTTAAAATTGACAGCCGTATATCTTTCAACAAAAACATGGTCGTGTGAAAATACAGAGAAAGTAACTATTTCTATTATAAAATCAAGAGCAATCGTTATAGCTGTACACTTTAAATAATGGTGAATACAATCAATTTCAGTAATTTAAAAATTGACAATCCACATAGAAAAAAACATGAACATTCCATCAGTACTTGTCATGAAAAACACTTTAACTACTGCAGCAGGAAGGTCATACCAAACATACTTTCAGAGATGAGAAGAAATATAGGTATTCTAATATTCAAAAATCAGAGCTATGTAGTTATTTAGACTCAAAGCTGTATAATGATTAAAGACAAGTTAACAGAGCATATTCAAAAAAAGATGAACATTTCAATAGTGCTTATTTTGATAAATTCCTTGGCTAACGCACCAGGATGGCCAAGTGGTTAAGGAGTTGGACTTAAGATCCCATGGATTTATATCTGCGTGGGTTCGAACACCTCTCCTGGTATGGTTTTTAATTTCAGTTTCCAAGATATGTACAATAAAGAATGTCATCAATTAGGGAAAAATAACTGACAGCAATACATCCTCGATAAAAACATGGTTATGTGAAAGGACAGAAAAAGCAGCTATTTCCATTAAAAAATCAAGAGCAATCGTTATAGTTGTACACAATAAAAATGTTTAATACCTACAATTTCAGTAATTTAAAATTGACAATGCACATAGAAAAAAATATGAACATTTCAATAGTGCATATCATGATAAACACTTTGGCTACTACACCAGGATGGCCGAGTGGTTAAGGTGTTGGGCTTATAATCCAATGGATTTATATCTGCAAGGATTCAAACCCCCCTTCTGGTATGGTTTTTAATTTCAGCTTCCAAAAAATGTACAATAAAGAATGTTATCAATTAGGGAAATTTAAAATTGACAGCCGTATATCTTTCAACAAAAACATGGTTGTGTGAAATTACAGAGAAAGTAACTATTTCTATTATAAAATCAAGAGCAATCATTATAGCTGTACACTTTAAAAAATGGTGAATACAAACAATTTCAGTACTTTAAAAATTGACAATCCACATAGAAAAAAACATGAACATTCCATCAGTACTTGTCATGAAAAACACTTTAACTACTGCAGCAAGAAGGTCATACCAAACATACTTTCAGAGATGAGAAGAAATATAGGTATTCTAATATACAAAAATCAGAGCTATATAGTTATTTAGACTCAAAGCTGTATAATGATTAAAGACAAGTTAACAGAGCATGATGAAAAAAAGATGAACATTTCAATAGTGCTTATCTTGATAAACTCCTTGGCTACCGCACCAGGATGGCCGAGTGGTTAAGGTGTTGGGCTTATAATCCAATGGATTTATATCTGCATGGATTCAAACCCCCCTTCTGGTGTGGTTTTTAATTTCAGCTTCCAAAAAATGTACAATAAAGAATGTTATCAATTAGGGAAATTTAAAATTGACAGCCGTATATCTTTCAACAAAAACATGGTCATGTGAAATTACAGAGAAAGTAACTATTTCTATTATAAAATCAAGAGCAATCATTATAGCTGTACAGTTTAAAAAATGGTGAATACAATCAATTTCAGTAATTTAAAAATTGACAATCCACATAGAAAAAAACATGAACATTCCATCAGTACTTGTCATGAAAAACACTTTAACTACTGCAGCAGGAAGGTCATACCAAACATACTTTCAGAGATGAGAAGAAATATAGGTATTCTAATATACAAAAATCAGAGCTATGTAGTTATTTAGACTCAAAGCTGTATAATGATTAAAGACAAGTTAACAGAGCATGATGAAAAAAAGATGAACATTTCAATAGTGCTTATCTTGATAAACTCCTTGGCTACCGCACCAGGATTGCCGAGTGGTTAAGGCGTTGGACTTAAGATCCAATGGATTTATATCCGGGTGGGTTCGAACCCCACTCCTGGTATGGTTTTTAATTTCAGCTTCCAAGATATGTACAATAAAGAATGTCATCAATTAGGGAAAAATAACTGACAGCAATACATCCTCGAAAAAAACATGGTTATGTGAAAGGACAGAAAAAGCAGCTATTTCCATAAAAAAATCAAGAGCAATCGTGATAGTTGTACACATTAAAAATGTTTAATACCTACAATTTCAGTAATTTAAAATTGACAATGCACATAGAAAAAAATATGAACATTTCAATAGTACATATCATGATAAACGCTTTGGCTACTTGCCTAGGATGGCCGAGTGGTTAAGGTGTTGGGCTTATAATCCAATGGATTTATATCTGCATAGATTCAAACCCCCCTTCTGGTGTGGTTTTTAATTTCAGCTTCCAAAAAATGTACAATAAAGAATGTTATCAATTAGGGAAATTTAAAATTGACAGCCGTATAGTTATCAACAAAAACATGGTCATGTGAAATTACAGAGAAAGTAACTATTTCTATTATAAAATCAAGAGCAATCATTATAGCTGTACAGTTTAAAAAATGGTGAATACAATCAATTTCAGTAATTTAAAAATTGACAATCCACATAGAAAAAAACATGAACATTCCATCAGTACTTGTCATGAAAAACACTTTAACTACTGCAGCAGGAAGGTCATACCAAACATACTTTCAGAGATGAGAAGAAATATAGGTATTCTAATATACAAAAATCAGAGCTATGTAGTTATTTAGACTCAAAGCTGTATAATGATTAAAGACAAGTTAACAGAGCATATTGAAAAAAAGATGAACATTTCAATAGTGCTTATTTTGATAAACTCTTTGGCTAACGCACCAGGATGGCCAAGTGGTTAAGGAGTTGGACTTAAGATCCCATGGATTTATATCTGCGTGGGTTCGAACCCCTCTCCTGGTATGGTTTTTAATTTCAGTTTCCAAGATATGTACAATAAAGAATGTCATCAATTAGGGAAAAATAACTGACAGCAATACATCCTCGATAAAAACATGGTTATGTGAAAGGACAGAAAAAGCAGCTATTTCATTAAAAAATCAAGAGCAATCGTTATAGTTGTACACAATAAAAATGTTTAATACCTACAATTTCAGTAATTTAAAATTGACAATGCACATAGAAAAAAATATGAACATTTCAATAGTGCATATCATGATAAATGCTTTGGCTACTGCACCAGGATGGCCGAGTGGTTAAGGTGTTGGGCTTATAATCCAATGGATTTATATCTGCATGGATTCAAACCCCACTTCTGGTGTGGTTTTTAATTTCAGCTTCCAAAAAATGTACATAAAGAATGTTATCAATTAGGGAAATTTAAAATTGACTGCATCTTTCAAAAAAACATGGTCGTGTGAAATTACAGAGAAAGTAACTATTTCTATTATAAAATCAAGAGCAATCATTATAGCTGTACACTTTAAAAAATGGTGAATACAAACAATTTCAGTACTTTAAAAATTGACAATCCACATAGAAAAAAACATGAACATTCCATCAGTACTTGTCATGAAAAACACTTTAACTACTGCAGCAGGAAGGTCATACCAAACATACTTTCAGAGATGAGAAGAAATATAGGTATTCTAATATACAAAAATCAGAGCTATGAAGTTATTTAGACTCAAAGCTGTATAATGATTAAAGACAAGTTAACAGTGCTTTTTGAAAAAAAGATGAACATTTCCATAGTACAGAAAAAGCAGCTATTTCCATCATAAAATCAAGAGCAATCATTATAGTTGTACACAATAAAAATGTTTAATACCTACAATTTCAGTAATTTAAAATTGACAATGCACATAGAAAAAAATATGAACATTTCAATAGTGCATATCATGATAAACGCTTTGGCTACTACACCAGGATGGCCGAGTGGTTAAGGTGTTGGGCTTATAATCCAATGGATTTATATCTGCATGGATTCAAACCCCTCTTCTGGTGTGGTTTTTAATTTCAGCTTCCAAAAAATGTACAATAAAGAATGTTATCAATTAGGGAAATTTAAAATTGACAGCCGTATATCTTTCAAGAAAAACATGGTCGTGTGAAATTACAGAGAAAGTAACTATTTCTATTATAAAATCAAGAGCAATCATTATAGCTGTACACTTTAAAAAATGGTGAATACAAACAATTTCAGTACTTTAAAAATTGACAATCCACATAGAAAAAAACATGAACATTCCATCAGTACTTGTCATGAAAAACACTTTAACTACTGCAGCAGGAAGGTCATACCAAACATACTTTCAGAGATGAGAAGAAATATAGGTATTCTAATATACAAAAATCAGAGCTATGTAGTTATTTAGACTCAAAGCTGTATAATGATTAAAGACAAGTTGACAGTGCATTTTGAAAAAAAGATGAACATTTCAATAGTACAGAAAAAGCAGCTATTTCCAACATAAAATCAAGAGCAATCATTATAGTTGTACACATTAAAAATGTTTAATACCTACAATTTCAGTAATTTAAAATTGACATTGCACATAGAAAAAAATATGAACATTTCAATAGTGCATATCATGATAAACGCTTTGGCTACTTGCCTAGGATGGCTGAGTGGTTAAGGTTTTGGGCTTATAATCCAATGGATTTATATCTGCATGGATTCAAACCCCCCTTCTGGTGTGGTTTTTAATTTCAGCTTCCAAAAAATGTACAATAAAGAATGTTATCAATTAGGGAAATTTAAAATTGACAGCCGTATATCTTTCAACAAAAACATGGTTGTGTGAAATTACAGAGAAAGTAACTATTTCTATTATAAAATCAAGAGCAATCATTATAGCTGTACACTTTAAAAAATGGTGAATACAAACAATTTCAGTACTTTAAAAATTGACAATCCACATAGAAAAAAACATGAACATTCCAAAAGGTACTTGTCATGAAAAACACTTTAACTACTGCAGCAAGAAGGTCATACCAAACATACTTTCAGAGATGAGAAGAAATATAGGTATTCTAATATAAAAAATCAGAGCAATATAGTTATTTAGACTCAAAGCTGTATAATGATTAAAGACAAGTTAACAGAGCAGGATGAAAAAAAGATGAACATTTCAATAGTGCTTATCTTGATAAACTCCTTGGCTACCGCACCAGGATGGCCGAGTGGTTAAGGTGTTGGTCTTATAATCCAATGGATTTATATCTGCATGGATTCAAACCCCCCTTCTGGTGTGGTTTTTAATTTCAGCTTCCAAAAAATGTACAATAAAGAATGTTATCAATTAGGGAAATTTAAAATTGACAGCCATATATCTTTCAACAAAAACATGGTCATGTGAAATTACAGAGAAAGTAACTATTTCTATTATAAAATCAAGAGCAATCATTATAGCTGTACAGTTTAAAAAATGGTGAATACAATCAATTTCAGTAATTTAAAAATTGACAATCCACATAGAAAAAAACATGAACATTCCATCAGTACTTGTCATGAAAAACACTTTAACTACTGCAGCAGGAAGGTCATACCAAACATACTTTCAGAGATGAGAAGAAATATAGGTATTCTAATATACAAAAATCAGAGCTATGTAGTTATTTAGACTCAAAGCTGTATAATGATTAAAGACAAATTAACAGAGCATGATGAAAAAAAGATGAACATTTCAATAGTGCTTATCTTGATAAACTCCTTGGCTACCGCACCAGGATTGCCGAGTGGTTAAGGCGTTGGACTTAAGATCCAATAGATTTATATCCGGGTGGGTTCGAACCCCACTCCTGGTATGGTTTTTAATTTCAGCTTCCAAGATATGTACAATAAAGAATGTCATCAATTAGGGAAAAATAACTGACAGCAATACATCCTCGAAAAAAACATGGTTATGTGAAAGGACAGAAAAAGCAGCTATTTCCATAAAAAAATCAAGAGCAATCGTGATAGTTGTACACATTAAAAATGTTTAATACCTACAATTTCAGTAATTTAAAATTGACAATGCACATAGAAAAAAATATGAACATTTCAATAGTACATATCATGATAAACGCTTTGGCTACTTGCCTAGGATGGCCGAGTGGTTAAGGTGTTGGGCTTATAATCCAATGGATTTATATCTGCATGGATTCAAACCCCCCTTCTGGTGTGGTTTTTAATTTCAGCTTCCAAAAAATGTACAATAAAGAATGTTATCAATTAGGGAAATTTAAAATTGACAGCCGTATAGTTTTCAACAAAAACATGGTCATGTGAAATTACAGAGAAAGTAACTATTTCTATTATAAAATCAAGAGCAATCATTATAGCTGTACACTTTAAAAAATGGTGAATACAATCAATTTCAGTAATTTAAAAATTGACAATCCACATAGAAAAAAACATGAACATTCCATCAGTACTTGTCATGAAAAACACTTTAACTACTGCAGCAGGAAGGTCATACCAAACATACTTTCAGAGATGAGAAGAAATATAGGTATTCTAATAAACAAAAATCAGAGCTATGTAGTTATTTAGACTCAAAGCTGTATAATGATTAAAGACAAGTTAACAGAGCATATTGAAAAAAAGATGAACATTTCAATAGTGCTTATTTTGATAAACTCTTTGGCTAACGCACCAGGATGGCCAAGTGGTTAAGGAGTTGGACTTAAGATCCCATGGATTTATATCTGCGTGGGTTCGAACCCCTCTCCTGGTATGGTTTTTAATTTCAGTTTCCAAGATATGTACAATAAAGAATGTCATCAATTAGGGAAAAATAACTGACAGCAATACATCTTCGATAAAAACATGGTTATGTGAAAGGACAGAAAAAGCAGCTATTTCATTAAAAAATCAAGAGCAATCGTTATAGTTGTACACAATAAAAATGTTTAATACCTACAATTTCAGTAATTTAAAATTGACAATGCACATAGAAAAAAATATGAACATTTCAATAGTGCATATCATGATAAATGCTTTGGCTACTGCACCAGGATGGCCGAGTGGTTAAGGTGTTGGGCTTATAATCCAATGGATTTATATCTGCATGGATTCAAACCCCACTTCTGGTGTGGTTTTTAATTTCAGCTTCCAAAAAATGTACATAAAGAATGTTATCAATTAGGGAAATTTAAAATTGACTGCATCTTTCAAAAAAACATGGTCGTGTGAAATTACAGAGAAAGTAACTATTTCTATTATAAAATCAAGAGCAATCATTATAGCCGTACATTTTAAAAAATGGTGAATACAATCAATTTCAGTAATTTAAAAATTGACAATCCACATAGAAAAAAACATGAACATTCCATCAGTACTTGTCATGAAAAACACTTTAACTACTGCAGCAGGAAGGTCATACCAAACATACTTTCAGAGATGAGAAGAAATATAGGTATTCTAATATACAAAAATCAGAGCTATGTAGTTATTTAGACTCAAAGCTGTATAATGATTAAAGACAAGTTAACAGAGCATGATGAAAAAAAGATGAACATTTCAATAGTGCTTATCTTCATAAACTCCTTGGCTACCGCACCAGGATGGCCGAGTGGTTAAGGTGTTGGGCTTATAATCCAATGGATTTATATCTGCATGGATTCAAACCCCCCTTCTGGTGTGGTTTTTAATTTCAGCTTCCAAAAAATGTACAATAAAGAATGTTATCAATTAGGGAAATTTAAAATTGACAGCCATATATCTTTCAACAAAAACATGGTCATGTGAAATTACAGAGAAAGTAACTATTTCTATTATAAAATCAAGAGCAATCATTATAGCTGTACAGTTTAAAAAATGGTGAATACAATCAATTTCAGTAATTTAAAAATTGACAATCCACATAGAAAAAAACATGAACATTCCATCAGTACTTGTCATGAAAAACACTTTAACTACTGCAGCAGGAAGGTCATACCAAACATACTTTCAGAGATGAGAAGAAATATAGGTATTCTAATATACAAAAATCAGAGCTATGTAGTTATTTAGACTCAAAGCTGTATAATGATTAAAGACAAGTTAACAGAGCATGATGAAAAAAAGATGAACATTTCAATAGTGCTTATCTTGATAAACTCCTTGGCTACCGCACCAGGATTGCCGAGTGGTTAAGGCGTTGGACTTAAGATCCAATGGATTTATATCCGGGTGGGTTCGAACCCCACTCCTGGTATGGTTTTTAATTTCAGCTTCCAAGATATGTACAATAAAGAATGTCATCAATTAGGGAAAAATAACTGACAGCAATACATCCTCGAAAAAAACATGGTTATGTGAAAGGACAGAAAAAGCAGCTATTTCCATAAAAAAATCAAGAGCAATTGTGATAGTTGTACACATTAAAAATGTTTAATACCTACAATTTCAGTAATTTAAAATTGACAATGCACATAGAAAAAAATATGAACATTTCAATAGTACATATCATGATAAACGCTTTGGCTACTTGCCTAGGATGGCCGAGTGGTTAAGGTGTTGGCCTTATAATCCAATGGATTTATATCTGCATGGATTCAAACCCCCCTTCTGGTGTGGTTTTTAATTTCAGCTTCCAAAAAATGTACAATAAAGAATGTTATCAATTAGGGAAATTTAAAATTGACAGCCTTATAGTTTTCAACAAAAACATGGTCATGTGAAATTACAGAGAAAGTAACTATTTCTATTATAAAATCAAGAGCAATCATTATAGCTGTACACTTTAAAAAATGGTGAATACAATCAATTTCAGTAATTTAAAAATTGACAATCCACATAGAAAAAAACATGAACATTCCATCAGTACTTGTCATGAAAAACACTTTAACTACTGCAGCAGGAAGGTCATACCAAACATACTTTCAGAGATGAGAAGAAATATAGGTATTCTAATATACAAAAATCAGAGCTATGAAGTTATTTAGACTCAAAGCTGTATAATGATTAAAGACAAGTTAACAGTGCTTTTTGAAAAAAAGATGAACATTTCCATAGTACAGAAAAAGCAGCTATTTCCATCATAAAATCAAGAGCAATCATTATAGTTGTACACAATAAAAATGTTTAATACCTACAATTTCAGTAATTTAAAATTGACAATGCACATAGAAAAAAATATGAACATTTCAATAGTGCATATCATGATAAACGCTTTGGCTACTACACCAGGATGGCCGAGTGGTTAAGGTGTTGGGCTTATAATCCAATGGATTTATATCTGCATGGATTCAAACCCCTCTTCTGGTGTGGTTTTTAATTTCAGCTTCCAAAAAATGTACAATAAAGAATGTTATCAATTAGGGAAATTTAAAATTGACAGCCGTATATCTTTCAACAAAAACATGGTCGTGTGAAATTACAGAGAAAGTAACTATTTCTATTATAAAATCAAGAGCAATCATTATAGCTGTACACTTTAAAAAATGGTGAATACAAACAATTTCAGTACTTTAAAAATTGACAATCCACATAGAAAAAAACATGAACATTCAATCAGTACTTGTCATGAAAAACACTTTAACTACTGCAGCAGGAAGGTCATACCAAACATACTTTCAGAGATGAGAAGAAATATAGGTATTCTAATATACAAAAATCAGAGCTATGTAGTTATTTAGACTCAAAGCTGTATAATGATTAAAGACAAGTTAACAGAGCATGATGAAAAAAAGATGAACATTTCAATAGTGCTTATCTTGATAAACTCCTTGGCTAGCGCACCAGGATGGCCGAGTGGTTAAGGCGTTGAACTTAAGATCCAATGGATTTATATCCGCGTGGGTTCGAAACCCACTCCTGGTATGGTTTTTAATTTCAGCTTCCAAGATATGTACAATAAAGAATGTCATCAATTAGGGAAAAATAACTGACAGCAATACATCCTCGAAAAAAACATGGTTATGTGAAAGGACAGAAAAAGCAGCTATTTCCATAAAAAAATCAAGAGCAATCGTTATAGTAGTACACATTAAAAATGTTTAATACCTACAATTTCAGTAATTTAAAATTGACAATGCACATAGAAAAAAATATGAACATTTCAATAATGCATACCATGATAAACGCTTTGGCTACTGCACCAGGATGGCCGAGTGGTTAAGGTGTTGGGCTTATAATCCAATGGATTTATATCTGCATGGATTCAAACCCCCCTTCTGGTGTGGTTTTTAATTTCAGCTTCCAAAAAATGTACAATAAAGAATGTTATCAATTAGGGAAATTTAAAATTGACAGCCGTATATCTTTCAACAAAAACATGGTCGTGTGAAAAAACAGAGAAAGTAACTATTTCTATTATAAAATCAAGAGCAATCGTTATAGCTGTACACTTTAAATAATGGTGAATACAATCAATTTCAGTAATTTAAAAATTGACAATCCACATAGAAAAAAACATGAACATTCCATCAGTACTTGTCATGAAAAACACTTTAACTACTGCAGCAGGAAGGTCATACCAAACATACTTTCAGAGATGAGAAGAAATATAGGTATTCTAATATTCAAAAATCAGAGCTATGTAGTTATTTAGACTCAAAGCTGTATAATGATTAAAGACAAGTTAACAGAGCATATTGAAAAAAAGATGAACATTTCAATAGTGCTTATTTTGATAAACTCCTTGGCTAACGCACCAGGATGGCCAAGTGGTTAAGGAGTTGGACTTAAGATCCCATGGATTTATATCTGCGTGGGTTCGAACACCTCTCCTGGTATGGTTTTTAATTTCAGTTTCAAAGATATGTACAATAAAGAATGTCATCAATTAGGGAAAAATAACTGACAGCAATACATCCTCGATAAAAACATGGTTATGTGAAAGGACAGAAAAAGCAGCTATTTCCATTAAAAAATCAAGAGCAATCGTTATAGTTGTACACAATAAAAATGTTTAATACCTACAATTTCAGTAATTTAAAATTGACAATGCACATAGAAAAAAATATGAACATTTCAATAGTGCATATCATGATAAACGCTTTGGCTACTACACCAGGATGGCCTAGTGGTTAAGGTGTTGGGCTTATAATCCAATGGATTTATATCTGCATGGATTCAAACCCCTCTTCTGGTGTGGTTTTTAATTTCAGCTTCCAAAAAATGTACAATAAAGAATGTTATCAATTAGGGAAATTTAAAATTGACAGCCGTATATCTTTCAACAAAAACATGGTCGTGTGAAATTACAGAGAAAGTAACTATTTCTATTATAAAATCAAGAGCAATCATTATAGCTGTACACTTTAAAAAATGGTGAATACAAACAATTTCAGTACTTTAAAAATTGACAATCCACATAGAAAAAAACATGAACATTCCATCAGTACTTGTCATGAAAAACACTTTAACTACTGCAGCAGGAAGGTCATACCAAACATACTTTCAGAGATGAGAAGAAATATAGGTATTCTAATATACAAAAATCAGAGCTATGAAGTTATTTAGACTCAAAGCTGTATAATGATTAAAGACAAGTTAACAGTGCTTTTTGAAAAAAAGATTAACATTTCCATAGTACAGAAAAAGCAGCTATTTCCATCATAAAATCAAGAGCAATCATTATAGTTGTACACAATAAAAATGTTTAATACCTACAATTTCAGTAATTTAAAATTGACAATGCACATAGAAAAAAATATGAACATTTCAATAGTGCATATCATGATAAACGCTTTGGCTACTACACCAGGATGGCCGAGTGGTTAAGGTGTTGGGCTTATAATCCAATGGATTTATATCTGCATGGATTCAAACCCCTCTTCTGGTGTGGTTTTTAATTTCAGCTTCCAAAAAATGTACAATAAAGAATGTTATCAATTAGGGAAATTTAAAATTGACAGCCGTATATCTTTCAACAAAAACATGGTCGTGTGAAATTACAGAGAAAGTAACTATTTCTATTATAAAATCAAGAGCAATCATTATAGCTGTACACTTTAAAAAATGGTGAATACAAACAATTTCAGTACTTTAAAAATTGACAATCCACATAGAAAAAAACATGAACATTCCATCAGTACTTGTCATGAAAAACACTTTAACTACTGCAGCAGGAAGGTCATACCAAACATACTTTCAGAGATGAGAAGAAATATAGGTATTCTAATATACAAAAATCAGAGCTATGTAGTTATTTAGACTCAAAGCTGTATAATGATTAAAGACAAGTTAACAGAGCATGATGAAAAAAAGATGAACATTTCAATAGTGCTTATCTTGATAAACTCCTTGGCTAGCGCACCAGGATGGCCGAGTGGTTAAGGCGTTGAACTTAAGATCCAATGGATTTATATCCGCGTGGGTTCGAACCCCACTCCTGGTATGGTTTTTAATTTCAGCTTCCAAGATATGTACAATAAAGAATGTCATCAATTAGGGAAAAATAACTGACAGCAATACATCCTCGAAAAAAACATGGTTATGTGAAAAGACAGAAAAAGCAGCTATTTCCATAAAAAAATCAAGAGCAATCGTTATAGTTGTACACATTAAAAATGTTTAATACCTACAATTTCAGTAATTTAAAATTGACAATGCACATAGAAAAAAATATGAACATTTCAATAATGCATACCATGATAAACGCTTTGGCTACTGCACCAGGATGGCCGAGTGGTTAAGGTGTTGGGCTTATAATCCAATGGATTTATATCTGCATGGATTCAAACCCCACTTCTGGTGTGGTTTTTAATTTCAGCTTCCAAAAAATGTACATAAAGAATGTTATCAATTAGGGAAATTTAAAATTGACTGCATCTTTCAAAAAAACATGGTCGTGTGAAATTACAGAGAAAGTAACTAATTCTATTATAAAATCAAGAGCAATCATTATAGCTGTACACTTTAAAAAATGGTGAATACAAACAATTTCAGTACTTTAAAAATTGACAATCCACATAGAAAAAAACATGAACATTCCATCAGTACTTGTCATGAAAAACACTTTAACTACTGCAGCAGGAAGGTCATACCAAACATACTTTCAGAGATGAGAAGAAATATAGGTATTCTAATATACAAAAATCAGAGCTATGAAGTTATTTAGACTCAAAGCTGTATAATGATTAAAGACAAGTTAACAGTGCTTTTTGAAAAAAAGATGAACATTTCCATAGTACAGAAAAAGCAGCTATTTCCATCATAAAATCAAGAGCAATCATTATAGTTGTACACAATAAAAATGTTTAATACCTACAATTTCAGTAATTTAAAATTGACAATGCACATAGAAAAAAATATGAACATTTCAATAGTGCATATCATAATAAATGCTTTGGCTACTACACCAGGATGGCTGAGTGGTTAAGGTGTTGGGCTTATAATCCAATGGATTTATATCTGCATGGATTCAAACCCCTCTTCTGGTGTGGTTTTTAATTTCAGCTTCCAAAAAATGTACAATAAAGAATGTTATCAATTAGGGAAATTTAAAATTGACAGCCGTATATCTTTCAACAAAAACATGGTCGTGTGAAATTACAGAGAAAGTAACTATTTCTATTATAAAATCAAGAGCAATCATTATAGCTGTACATTTTAAAAAATTGTGAATACAAACAATTTCAGTACTTTAAAAATTGACAATCCACATAGAAAAAAACATGAACATTCCATCAGTACTTGTCATGAAAAACACTTTAACTACTGCAGCAGGAAGGTCATACCAAACATACTTTCAGAGATGAGAAGAAATATAGGTATTCTAATATACAAAAATCAGAGCTATGTAGTTATTTAGACTCAAAGCTGTATAATGATTAAAGACAAGTTAACAGAGCATGATGAAAAAAAGATGAACATTTCAATAGTGCTTATCTTGATAAACTCCTTGGCTAGCGCACCAGGATGGCCGAGTGGTTAAGGCGTTGAACTTAAGATCCAATGGATTTATATCCGCGTGGGTTCGAACCCCACTCCTGGTATGGTTTTTAATTTCAGCTTCCAAGATATGTACAATAAAGAATGTCATCAATTAGGGAAAAATAACTGACAGCAATACATCCTCGAAAAAAACATGGTTATGTGAAAGGACAGAAAAAGCAGCTATTTCCATAAAAAAATCAAGAGCAATCGTTATAGTTGTACACATTAAAAATGTTTAATACCTACAATTTCAGTAATTTAAAATTGACAATGCACATAGAAAAAAATATGAACATTTCAATAATGCATACCATGATAAACGCTTTGGCTACTGCACCAGGACGGCCGAGTGGTTAAGGTGTTGGGCTTATAATCCAATGGATTTATATCTGCATGGATTCAAACCCCCCTTCTGGTGTGGTTTTTAATTTCAGCTTCCAAAAAATGTACAATAAAGAATGTTATCAATTAGGGAAATTTAAAATTGACAGCCGTATATCCTTCAACAAAAACATGGTCGTGTGAAATAACAGAGAAAGTAACTATTTCTATTATAAAATTAAGAGCAATCGTTATAGCTGTACACTTTAAATAATGGTGAATACAATCAATTTCAGTAATTTAAAAATTGACAATCCACATAGAAAAAAACATGAACATTCCATCAGTACTTGTCATGAAAAACACTTTAACTACTGCAGCAGGAAGGTCATACCAAACATACTTTCAGAGATGAGAAGAAATATAGGTATTCTAATATTCAAAAATCAGAGCTATGTAGTTATTTAGACTCAAAGCTGTATAATGATTAAAGACAAGTTAACAGAGCATATTGACAAAAAGATGAACATTTCAATAGTGCTTATTTTGATAAACTCCTTGGCTAACGCACCAGGATGGCCAAGTGGTTAAGGAGTTGGACTTAAGATCCCATGGATTTATATCTGCGTGGGTTCGAACACCTCTCCTGGTATGGTTTTTAATTTCAGTTTCCAAGACATGTACGATAAAGAATGTCATCAATTAGGGAAAAATAACTGACAGCAATACATCCTCGATAAAAACATGGTTATGTGAAAGGACAGAAAAAGCAGCTATTTCCATTAAAAAATCAAGAGCAATCGTTATAGTTGTACACAATAAAAATGTTTAATACCTACAATTTCAGTAATTTAAAATTGACAATGCACATAGAAAAAAATATGAACATTTCAATAGTGCATATCATGATAAACGCTTTGGCTACTGCACCAGGATGGCCGAGTGGTTAAGGTGTTGGGCTTATTATCCAATGGATTTATATCTGCATGGATTCAAACCCCCCTTCTGGTGTGGTTTTTAATTTCAGCTTCCAAAAAATGTACATAAAGAATGTTATCAATTAGGGAAATTTAAAATTGACTGCATCTTTCAACAAAAACATGGTCGTGTGAAATTACAGAGAAAGTAACTATTTCTATTATAAAATCAAGAGCAATCATTATAGCTGTACACTTTAAAAAATGGTGAATACAAACAATTTCAGTACTTTAAAAATTGACAATCCACATAGAAAAAAACATGAACATTCCATCAGTACTTGTCATGAAAAACACTTTAACTACTGCAGCAGGAAGGTCATACCAAACATACTTTCAGAGATGAGAAGAAATATAGGTATTCTAATATACAAAAATCAGAGCTATGAAGTTATTTAGACTCAAAGCTGTATAATGATTAAAGACAAGTTAACAGTGCTTTTTGAAAAAAAGATGAACATTTCCATAGTACAGAAAAAGCAGCTATTTCCATCATAAAATCAAGAGCAATCGTTATAGTTGTACACAATAAAAATGTTTAATACCTACAATTTCAGTAATTTAAAATTGACAATGCACATAGAAAAAAATATGAACATTTCAATAGTGCATATCATGATAAACACTTTGGCTACTACACCAGGATGGCCGAGTGGTTAAGGTGTTGGGCTTATAATCCAATGGATTTATATCTGCATGGATTCAAACCCCTCTTCTGGTGTGGTTTTTAATTTCAGCTTCCAAAAAATGTACAATAAAGAATGTTATCAATTAGGGAAATTTAAAATTGACAGCCGTATATCTTTCAAGAAAAACATAGTCGTGTGAAATTACAGAGAAAGTAACTATTTCTATTATAAAATCAAGAGCAATCATTATAGCTGTACACTTTAAAAAAAGGTGAATACAAACAATTTCAGTACTTTAAAAATTGACAATCCACATAGAAAAAAACATGAACATTCCATCAGTACTTGTCATGAAAAACACTTTAACTACTGCAGCAGGAAGGTCATACCAAACATACTTTCAGAGATGAGAAGAAATATAGGTATTCTAATATACAAAAATCAGAGCTATGAAGTTATTTAGACTCAAAGCTGTATAATGATTAAAGACAAGTTAACAGTGCTTTTTGAAAAAAAGATGAACATTTCCATAGTACAGAAAAAGCAGCTATTTCCATCATAAAATCAAGAGCAATCATTATAGTTGTACACAATAAAAATGTTTAATACCTACAATTTCAGTAATTTAAAATTGACAATGCACAAAGAAAAAAATATGAACATTTCAATAGTGCATATCATGATAAACGCTTTGGCTACTACACCAGGATGGCCGAGTGGTTAAGGTGTTGGGCTTATAATCCAATGGATTTATATCTGCATGGATTCAAACCCCTCTTCTGGTGTGGTTTTTAATTTCAGCTTCCAAAAAATGTACATAAAGAATGTTATCAATTAGGGAAATTTAAAATTGACAGCCGTATATCTTTCAAGAAAAACATGGTTGTGTGAAATTACAGAGAAAGTAACTATTTCTATTATAAAATCAAGAGCAATCATTATAGCTGTACACTTTAAAAAATGGTGAATACAAACAATTTCAGTACTTTAAAAATTGACAATCCACATAGAAAAAAACATGAACATTCCATCAGTACTTGTCATGAAAAACACTTTAACTACTGCAGCAGGAAGGTCATACCAAACATACTTTCAGAGATGAGAAGAAATATAGGTATTCTAATATACAAAAATCAGAGCTATGTAGTTATTTAGACTCAAAGCTGTATAATGATTAAAGACAAGTTGACAGTGCATTTTGAAAAAAAGATGAACATTTCAATAGTACAGAAAAAGCAGCTATTTCCAACATAAAATCAAGAGCAATCGTTACAGTTGTACACATTAAAAATGTTTAATACCTACAATTTCAGTAATTTAAAACTGACAATGTACCTAGAAAAAAAACTGAACATTTCAAAAGTGCTTATCATGATAAACGCTTTGGCCACTGCACCAGGATGGCCGAGTGGTTAAGGCGTTGGACTTAAGATCCAATGGATTTATATCTGCGTGGGTTCGAACCCCACTCCTGGTATGGTTTTTAATTTCAGCTTCCAAGATATGTACAATAAAGAATGTCATCAATTAGTGAAAAATAACTGACAGCAATACATCCTCGATAAAAACATGGTTATGTGAAAGGACTGAAAACGCAGCTATTTCCATTAAAAAATCAAGAGCAATCGTTATAGTTGTACACATTAAAAATGTTTAATACCTACAATTTCAGTAATTTAAAATTGACAATGCACATAGAAAAAAATATGAACATTTCAATAGTACATATCATGATAAACGCTTTGGCTACTTGCCTAGGATGGCCAAATGGTTAAGGAGTTGGGCTTATAATCCAATGGATTTATATCTGCATGGATTCAAACCCCCCTTCTGGTGTGGTTTTTAATTTCAGCTTCCAAAAAATGTACAATAAAGAATGTTATCAATTAGGGAAATTTAAAATTGACAGCCGTATATCTTTCAACAAAAACATGGTCATGTGAAATTACAGAGAAAGTAACTATTTCTATTATAAAATCAAGAGCAATCATTATAGCTGTACAGTTTAAAAAATGGTGAATACAATCAATTTCAGTAATTTAAAAATTGACAATCCACATAGAAAAAAACATGAACATTCCATCAGTACTTGTCATGAAAAACACTTTAACTACTGCAGCAGGAAGGTCATACCAAACATACTTTCAGAGATGAGAAGAAATATAGGTATTCTAATATACAAAAATCAGAGCTATGTAGTTATTTAGACTCAAAGCTGTATAATGATTAAAGACAAGTTAACAGAGCATGATGAAAAAAAGATGAACATTTCAATAGTGCTTATCTTGATAAACTCCTTGGCTACCGCACCAGGATGGCTGAGTGGTTAAGGCGTTGGACTTAAGATCCAATGGATTTATATCTGCGTGGGTTCGAACCCCACTCCTGGTATGGTTTTTAATTTCACCTTCCAAGATATGTACAATAAAGAATGTCATCAATTAGAGAAAAATAACTGACAGCAATACATCCTCGAAAAAACCAGGTTATGTGAAAGGAAAGAAAAAGCAGCTATTTCCATTAAAAAATCAAGAGCAATCGTTATAGTTGTACACATTAAAAATGTTTAATACCTACAATTTCAGTAATTTAAAATTGACAATGCACATAGAAAAAAATATGAACATTTCAATAGTGCATACCATGATAAACGCTTTGGATACTGCACCAGGATGGCCGAGTGGTTAAGGTGTTGGGCTTATAATCCAATGGATTTATATCTGCATGGATTCAAACCCCCCTTCTGGTGTGGTTTTTAATTTCAGCTTCCAAAAAATGTACAATAAAGAATGTTATCAATTAGGGAAATTTAAAATTGACAGCCGTATATCTTTCAACAAAAACATGGTCGTGTGAAATAACAGAGAAAGTAACTATTTCTATTATAAAATCAAGAGCAATCGTTATAGCTGTACACTTTAAATAATGGTGAATACAATCAATTTCAGTAATTTAAAAATTGACAATCCACATAGAAAAAAACATGAACATTCCATCAGTACTTGTCATGAAAAACACTTTAACTACTGCAGCAGGAAGGTCATACCAAACATACTTTCAGAGATGAGAAGAAATATAGGTATTCTAATATACAAAAATCAGAGTATGTAGTTATTTAGACTCAAAGCTGTATAATGATTAAAGACAAGTTAACAGAGCATATTGAAAAAAAGATGAACATTTCAATAGTGCTTCTTTTGATAATCTCCTTGGCTAATGCACCAGGATGGCCAAGTGGTTAAGGAGTTGGACTTAAGATCCCATGGATTTATATCTGCGTGGGTTCGAACACCTCTCCTGGTATGGTTTTTAATTTCAGTTTCCAAGATATGTACAATAAAGAATGTCATCAATTAGGGAAAAATAACTGACAGCAATACATCCTCGATAAAAACATGGTTATGTGAAAGGACAGAAAAAGCAGCTATTTCCATTAAAAAATCAAGAGCAATCGTTATAGTTGTACACAATAAAAATGTTTAATACCTACAATTTCAGTAATTTAAAATTGACAATGCACATAGAAAAAAATATGAACATTTCAATAATGCATATCATGATAAACGCTTTGGCTACTGCACCAGGATGGCCGAGTGGTTAAGGTGTTGGGCTTATTATCCAATGGATTTATATCTGCATGGATTCAAACCCCACTTCTGGTGTGGTTTTTAATTTCAGCTTCCAAAAAATGTACATAAAGAATGTTGTCAATTAGGGAAATTTAAAATTGACTGCATCTTTCAACAAAAACATGGTCGTGTGAAATTACAGAGAAAGTAACTATTTCTATTATAAAATCAAGAGCAATCATTATAGCTGTACATTTTAAAAAATGGTGAATACAAACAATTTCAGTACTTTAAAAATTGACAATCCACATAGAAAAAAACATGAACATTCCATCAGTACTTGTCATGAAAAACATTTTAACTACTGCAGCAGGAAGGTCATACCAAACATACTTTCAGAGATGAGAAGAAATATAGGTATTCTAATATACAAAAATCAGAGCTATGTAGTTATTTAGACTCAAAGCTGTATAATGATTAAAGACAAGTTAACAGAGCATGATGAAAAAAAGATGAACATTTCAATAGTGCTTATCTTGATAAACTCCTTGGCTAGCGCACCAGGATGGCCGAGTGGTTAAGGCATTGAACTTAAGATCCAATGGATTTATATCCGCGTGGGTTCGAACCCCACTCCTGGTATGGTTTTTAATTTCAGCTTCCAAGATATGTACAATAAAGAATGTCATCAATTAGGGAAAAATAACTGACAGCAATACATCCTCGAAAAAAACATGGTTATGTGAAAGGACAGAAAAAGCAGCTATTTCCATAAAAAAATCAAGAGCAATCGTTATAGTTGTACACATTAAAAATGTTTAATACCTACAATTTCAGTAATTTAAAATTGACAATGCACATAGAAAAAAATATGAACATTTCAATAATGCATACCATGATAAACGCTTTGGCTACTGCACCAGGATGGCCGAGTGGTTAAGGTGTTGGGCTTATAATCCAATGGATTTATATCTGCATGGATTCAAACCCCCCTTCTGGTGTGGTTTTTAATTTCAGCTTCCAAAAAATGTACAATAAAGAATGTTATCAATTAGGGAAATTTAAAATTGACAGCCGTATATCCTTCAACAAAAACATGGTCGTGTGAAATAACAGAGAAAGTAACTATTTCTATTATAAAATTAAGAGCAATCGTTATAGCTGTACACTTTAAATAATGGTGAATACAATCAATTTCAGTAATTTAAAAATTGACAATCCACATAGAAAAAAACATGAACATTCCATCAGTACTTGTCATGAAAAACACTTTAACTACTGCAGCAGGAAGGTCATACCAAACATACTTTCAGAGATGATAAGAAATATAGGTATTCTAATATTCAAAAATCAGAGCTATGTAGTTATTTAGACTCAAAGCTGTATAATGATTAAAGACAAGTTAACAGAGCATATTGAAAAAAAGATGAACATTTCAATAGTGCTTATTTTGATAAACTCCTTGGCTAACGCACCAGGATGGCCAAGTGGTTAAGGAGTTGGACTTAAGATCCCATGGATTTATATCTGCGTGGGTTCGAACACCTCTCCTGGTATGGTTTTTAATTTCAGTTTCCAAGACATGTACGATAAAGAATGTCATCAATTAGAGAAAAATAACTGACAGCAATACATCCTCGAAAAAACCAGGTTATGTGAAAGGACAGAAAAAGCAGCTATTTCCATAAAAAAATCAAGAGCAATCGTTATAGTTGTACACATTAAAAATGTTTAATACCTACAATTTCAGTAATTTAAAATTGACAATGCCCATAGAAAAAAATATGAACATTTCAATAGTGCATACCATGATAAACGCTTTGGATACTGCACCAGGATGGCCGAGTGGTTAAGGTGTTGGGCTTATAATCCAATGGATTTATATCTGCATGGATTCAAACCCCCCTTCTGGTGTGGTTTTTAATTTCAGCTTCCAAAAAATGTACAATAAAGAATGTTATCAATTAGGGAAATTTAAAATTGACAGCCGTATATCTTTCAACAAAAATATGGTCATGTGAAATTACAGAGAAAGTAACTATTTCTATTATAAAATCAAGAGCAATCATTATAGCTGTACAGTTTAAAAAATGGTGAATACAATCAATTTCAGTAATTTAAAAATTGACAATCCACATAGAAAAAAACATGAACATTCCATCAGTACTTGTCATGAAAAACACTTTAACTACTGCAGCAGGAAGGTCATACCAAACATACTTTCAGAGATGAGAAGAAATATAGGTATTCTAATATACAAAAATCAGAGCTATGTAGTTATTTAGACTCAAAGCTGTATAATGATTAAAGACAAGTTAACAGAGCATGATGAAAAAAAGATGAACATTTCAATAGTGCTTATCTTGATAAACTCCTTGGCTACCGTACCAGGATTGCCGAGTGGTTAAGGCGTTGGACTTAAGATCCAATGGATTTATATCCGGGTGGGTTCGAACCCCACTCCTGGTATTGTTTTTAATTTCAGCTTCCAAGATATGTACAATAAAGAATGTCATCAATTAGGGAAAAATAACTGACAGCAATACATCCTCGAAAAAAACATGGTTATGTGAAAGGACAGAAAAAGCAGCTATTTCCATAAAAAAATCAAGAGCAATCGTTATAGTTGTACACATTAAAAATGTTTAATACCTACAATTTCAGTAATTTAAAATTGACAATGCACATAGAAAAAAAAAAGAACATTTCAATAGTACATATCATGATAAACGCTTTGGCTACTTGCCTAGGATGGCCGAGTGGTTAAGGTGTTGGGCTTATAATCCAATGGATTTATATCTGCATGGATTCAAACCCCCCTTCTGGTGTGGTTTTTAATTTCAGCTTCCAAAAAATGTACAACAAAGAATGTTATCAATTAGGGAAATTTAAAATTGACAGCCATATAGTTTTCAACAAAAACATGGTCATGTGAAATTACAGAGAAAGTAACTATTTCTATTATAAAATCAAGAGCAATCATTATAGCTGTACAGTTTAAAAAATGGTGAATACAATCAATTTCAGTAATTTAAAAATTGACAATCCACATAGAAAAAAACATGAACATTCCATCAGTACTTGTCATGAAAAACACTTTAACTACTGCAGCAGGAAGGTCATACCAAACATACTTTCAGAGATGAGAAGAAATATAGGTATTCTAATATACAAAAATCAGAGCTATGTAGTTATTTAGACTCAAAGCTGTATAATGATTAAAGACAAGTTAACAGAGCATATTGAAAAAAAGATGAACATTTCAATAGTGCTTATTTTGATAAACTCTTTGGCTAACGCACCAGGATGGCCAAGTGGTTAAGGAGTTGGACTTAAGATCCCATGGATTTATATCTGCGTGGGTTCGAACCCCTCTCCTGGTATGGTTTTTAATTTCAGTTTCCAAGATATGTACAATAAAGAATGTCATCAATTAGGGAAAAATAACTGACAGCAATACATCCTCGATAAAAACCAGGTTATGTGAAAGGACAGAAAAAGCAGCTATTTCATTAAAAAATCAAGAGCAATCGTTATAGTTGTACACAATAAAAATGTTTAATACCTACAATTTCAGTAATTTAAAATTGACAATGCACATAGAAAAAAATATGAACATTTCAATAGTGCATATCATGATAAATGCTTTGGCTACTGCACCAGGATGGCCGAGTGGTTAAGGTGTTGGGCTTATAATCCAATGGATTTATATCTGCATGGATTCAAACCCCACTTCTGGTGTGGTTTTTAATTTCAGCTTCCAAAAAATGTACATAAAGAATGTTATCAATTAGGGAAATTTAAAATTGACTGCATCTTTCAAAAAAACATGGTCGTGTGAAATTACAGAGAAAGTAACTATTTCTATTATAAAATCAAGAGCAATCATTATAGCTGTACACTTTAAAAAATGGTGAATACAAACAATTTCAGTACTTTAAAAATTGACAATCCACATAGAAAAAAACATGAACATTCCATCAGTACTTGTCATGAAAAACACTTTAACTACTGCAGCAGGAAGGTCATACCAAACATACTTTCAGAGATGAGAAGAAATATAGGTATTCTAATATACAAAAATCAGAGCTATGAAGTTATTTAGACTCAAAGCTGTATAATGATTAAAGACAAGTTAACAGTGCTTTTTGAAAAAAAGATGAACATTTCCATAGTACAGAAAAAGCAGCTATTTCCATCATAAAATCAAGAGCAATCATTATAGTTGTACACAATAAAAATGTTTAATACCTACAATTTCAGTAATTTAAAATTGACAATGCACATAGAAAAAAATATGAACATTTCAATAGTGCATATCATGATAAACGCTTTGGCTACTACACCAGGATGGCCGAGTGGTTAAGGTGTTGGGCTTATAATCCAATGGATTTATATCTGCATGGATTCAAACCCCTCTTCTGGTGTGGTTTTTAATTTCAGCTTCCAAAAAATGTACAATAAAGAATGTTATCAATTAGGGAAATTTAAAATTGACAGCCGTATATCTTTCAAGAAAAACATGGTCGTGTGAAATTACAGAGAAAGTAACTATTTCTATTATAAAATCAAGAGCAATCATTATAGCTGTACACTTTAAAAAATGGTGAATACAAACAATTTCAGTACTTTAAAAATTGACAATCCACATAGAAAAAAACATGAACATTCCATCAGTACTTGTCATGAAAAACACTTTAACTACTGCAGCAGGAAGGTCATACCAAACATACTTTCAGAGATGAGAAGAAATATAGGTATTCTAATATACAAAAATCAGAGCTATGTAGTTATTTAGACTCAAAGCTGTATAATGATTAAAGACAAGTTGACAGTGCATTTTGAAAAAAAGATGAACATTTCAATAGTACAGAAAAAGCAGCTATTTCCAACATAAAATCAAGAGCAATCGTTACAGTTGTACACATTAAAAATGTTTAATACCTACAATTTCAGTAATTTAAAATTGACAATGCACATAGAAAAAAATATGAACATTTCAATAGTACATATCATGATAAACGCTTTGGCTACTTGCCTAGGATGGCCAAATGGTTAAGGAGTTGGGCTTATAATCCAATGGATTTATATCTGCATGGATTCAAACCCCCCTTCTGGTGTGGTTTTTAATTTCAGCTTCCAAAAAATGTACAATAAAGAATGTTATCAATTAGGGAAATTTAAAATTGACAGCCGTATATCTTTCAACAAAAACATGGTCATGTGAAATTACAGAGAAAGTAACTATTTCTATTATAAAATCAAGAGCAATCATTATAGCTGTACAGTTTAAAAAATGGTGAATACAATCAATTTCAGTAATTTAAAAATTGACAATCCACATAGAAAAAAACATGAACATTCCATCAGTACTTGTCATGAAAAACACTTAAACTGTTGCAGCAGGAAGGTCATACCAAACATACTTTCAGAGATGAGAAGAAATATAGGTATTCTAATATACAAAAATCAGAGCTATGTAGTTATTTAGACTCAAAGCTGTATAATGATTAAAGACAAGTTAACAGAGCATGATGAAAAAAAGATGAACATTTCAATAGTGCTTATCTTGATAAACTCCTTGGCTACCGCACCAGGATGGCCGAGTGGTTAAGGCGTTGGACTTAAGATCCAATGGATTTATATCTGCGTGGGTTCGAACCCCACTCCTGGTATGGTTTTTAATTTCACCTTCCAAGATATGTACAATAAAGAATGTCATCAATTAGAGAAAAATAACTGACAGCAATACATCCTCGAAAAAACCAGGTTATGTGAAAGGACAGAAAAAGCAGCTATTTCCATTAAAAAATCAAGAGCAATCGTTATAGTTGTACACATTAAAAATGTTTAATACCTACAATTTCAGTAATTTAAAATTGACAATGCACATAGAAAAAAATATGAACATTTCAATAGTGCATACCATGATAAACGCTTTGGATACTGCACCAGGATGGCCGAGTGGTTAAGGTGTTGGGCTTATAATCCAATGGATTTATATCTGCATGGATTCAAACCCCCCTTCTGGTGTGGTTTTTAATTTCAGCTTCCAAAAAATGTACAATAAAGAATGTTATCAATTAGGGAAATTTAAAATTGACAGCCGTATATCTTTCAACAAAAACATGGTCGTGTGAAATAACAGAGAAAGTAACTATTTCTATTATAAAATCAAGAGCAATCGTTATAGCTGTACACTTTAAATAATGGTGAATACAATCAATTTCAGTAATTTAAAAATTGACAATCCACATAGAAAAAAACATGAACATTCCATCAGTACTTGTCATGAAAAACACTTTAACTACTGCAGCAGGAAGGTCATACCAAACATACTTTCAGAGATGAGAAGAAATATAGGTATTCCAATATACAAAAATCAGAGTATGTAGTTATTTAGACTCAAAGCTGTATAATGATTAAAGACAAGTTAACAGAGCATATTGAAAAAAAGATGAACATTTCAATAGTGCTTCTTTTGATAATCTCCTTGGCTAATGCACCAGGATGGCCAAGTGGTTAAGGAGTTGGACTTAAGATCCCATGGATTTATATCTGCGTGGGTTCGAACACCTCTCCTGGTATGGTTTTTAATTTCAGTTTCCAAGATATGTACAATAAAGAATGTCATCAATTAGGGAAAAATAACTGACAGCAATACATCCTCGATAAAAACATGGTTATGTGAAAGGACAGAAAAAGCAGCTATTTCCATTAAAAAATCAAGAGCAATCGTTATAGTTGTACACAATAAAAATGTTTAATACCTACAATTTCAGTAATTTAAAATTGACAATGCACATAGAAAAAAATATGAACATTTCAATAGTGCATATCATGATAAACGCTTTGGCTACTGCACCAGGATGGCCAAGTGGTTAAGGTGTTGGGCTTATTATCCAATGGATTTATATCTGCATGGATTCAAACCCCACTTCTGGTGTGGTTTTTAATTTCAGCTTCCAAAAAATGTACATAAAGAATGTTGTCAATTAGGGAAATTTAAAATTGACTGCATCTTTCAACAAAAACATGGTCGTGTGAAATTACAGAGAAAGTAACTATTTCTATTATAAAATCAAGAGCAATCATTATAGCTGTACATTTTAAAAAATGGTGAATACAAACAATTTCAGTACTTTAAAAATTGACAATCCACATAGAAAAAAACATGAACATTCCATCAGTACTTGTCATGAAAAACACTTTAACTACTGCAGCAGGAAGGTCATACCAAACATACTTTCAGAGATGAGAAGAAATATAGGTATTCTAATATACAAAAATCAGAGCTATGTAGTTATTTAGACTCAAAGCTGTATAATGATTAAAGACAAGTTAACAGAGCATGATGAAAAAAAGATGAACATTTCAATAGTGCTTATCTTGATAAACTCCTTGGCTAGCGCACCAGGATGGCCGAGTGGTTAAGGCGTTGAACTTAAGATCCAATGGATTTATATCCGCGTGGGTTCGAACCCCACTCCTGGTATGGTTTTTAATTTCAGCTTCCAAGATATGTACAATAAAGAATGTCATCAATTAGGGAAAAATAACTGACAGCAATACATCCTCGAAAAAAACATGGTTATGTGAAAGGACAGAAAAAGCAGCTATTTCCATAAAAAAATCAAGAGCAATCGTTATAGTTGTACACATTAAAAATGTTTAATACCTACAATTTCAGTAATTTAAAATTGACAATGCACATAGAAAAAAATATGAACATTTCAATAATGCATACCATGATAAACGCTTTGGCTACTGCACCAGGATGGCCGAGTGGTTAAGGTGTTGGGTTTATAATCCAATGGATTTATATCTGCATGGATTCAAACCCCCCTTCTGGTGTGGTTTTTAATTTCAGCTTCCAAAAAATGTACAATAAAGAATGTTATCAATTAGGGAAATTTAAAATTGACAGCCGTATATCCTTCAACAAAAACATGGTCGTGTGAAATAACAGAGAAAGTAACTATTTCTATTATAAAATTAAGAGCAATCGTTATAGCTGTACAGTTTAAAAAATGGTGAATACAATCAATTTCAGTAATTTAAAAATTGACAATCCACATAGAAAAAAACATGAACATTCCATCAGTACTTGTCATGAAAAACACTTTAACTACTGCAGCAGGAAGGTCATACCAAACATACTTTCAGAGATGAGAAGAAATATAGGTATTCTAATATACAAAAATCAGAGCTATGTAGTTATTTAGACTCAAAGCTGTATAATGATTAAAGACAAGTTAACAGAGCATATTGAAAAAAAGATGAACATTTCAATAGTGCTTATTTTGATAAACTCTTTGGCTAACGCACCAGGATGGCCAAGTGGTTAAGGAGTTGGACTTAAGATCCCATGGATTTATATATGTGTGGGTTCGAACCCCTCTCCTGGTATTGTTTTTAATTTCAGTTTCCAAGATATGTACAATAAAGAATGTCATCAATTAGGGAAAAATAACTGACAGCAATACATCCTCGATAAAAACCAGGTTATGTGAAAGGACAGAAAAAGCAGCTATTTCATTAAAAAATCAAGAGCAATCGTTATAGTTGTACACAATAAAAATGTTTAATACCTACAATTTCAGTAATTTAAAATTGACAATGCACATAGAAAAAAATATGAACATTTCAATAGTGCATATCATGATAAATGCTTTGGCTACTGCACCAGGATGGCCGAGTGGTTAAGGTGTTGGGCTTATAATCCAATGGATTTATATCTGCATGGATTCAAACCCCACTTCTGGTGTGGTTTTTAATTTCAGCTTCCAAAAAATGTACATAAAGAATGTTATCAATTAGGGAAATTTAAAATTGATTGCATCTTTCAAAAAAACATGGTCGTGTGAAATTACAGAGAAAGTAACTATTTCTATTATAAAATCAAGAGCAATCATTATAGCTGTACACTTTAAAAAATGGTGAATACAAACAATTTCAGTACTTTAAAAATTGACAATCCACATAGAAAAAAACATGAACATTCCATCAGTACTTGTCATGAAAAACACTTTAACTACTGCAGCAGGAAGGTCATACCAAACATACTTTCAGAGATGAGAAGAAATATAGGTATTCTAATATACAAAAATCAGAGCTATGAAGTTATTTAGACTCAAAGCTGTATAATGATTAAAGACAAGTTAACAGTGCTTTTTGAAAAAAAGATGAACATTTCCATAGTACAGAAAAAGCAGCTATTTCCATCATAAAATCAAGAGCAATCATTATAGTTGTACACAATAAAAATGTTTAATACCTACAATTTCAGTAATTTAAAATTGACAATGCACATAGAAAAAAATATGAACATTTCAATAGTGCATATCATGATAAACGCTTTGGCTACTACACCAGGATGGCCGAGTGGTTAAGGTGTTGGGCTTATAATCCAATGGATTTATATCTGCATGGATTCAAACCCCTCTTCTGGTGTGGTTTTTAATTTCAGCTTCCAAAAAATGTACAATAAAGAATGTTATCAATTAGGGAAATTTAAAATTGACAGCCGTATATCTTTCAAGAAAAACATGGTCGTGTGAAATTACAGAGAAAGTAACTATTTCTATTATAAAATCAAGAGCAATCATTATAGCTGTACACTTTAAAAAATGGTGAATACAAACAATTTCAGTACTTTAAAAATTGACAATCCACATAGAAAAAAACATGAACATTCCATCAGTACTTGTCATGAAAAACACTTTAACTACTGCAGCAGGAAGGTCATACCAAACATACTTTCAGAGATGAGAAGAAATATAGGTATTCTAATATACAAAAATCAGAGCTATGTAGTTATTTAGACTCAAAGCTGTATAATGATTAAAGACAAGTTAACAGAGCATGATAAAAAAAGATGAACATTTCAATAGTGCTTATCTTGATAAACTCCTTGGCTACCGCACCAGGATGGCCGAGTGGTTAAGGCGTTGGACTTAAGATCCAATGGATTTATATCTTCGTGGGTTCGAACCCCACTCCTGGTATGGTTTTTAATTTCACCTTCCAAGATATGTACAATAAAGAATGTCATCAATTAGAGAAAAATAACTGACAGCAATACATCCTCGAAAAAACCAGGTTATGTGAAAGGACAGAAAAAGCAGCTATTTCCATTAAAAAATCAAGAGCAATCGTTATAGTTGTACACATTAAAAATGTTTAATACCTACAATTTCAGTAATTTAAAATTGACAATGCACATAGAAAAAAATATGAACATTTCAATAGTGCATACCATGATAAACGCTTTGGACACTGCACCAGGATGGCCGAGTGGTTAAGGTGTTGGGCTTATAATCCAATGGATTTATATCTGCATGGATTCAAACCCCCCTTCTGGTGTGGTTTTTAATTTCAGCTTCCAAAAAATGTACAATAAAGAATGTTATCAATTAGGGAAATTTAAAATTGACAGCCGTATATCTTTCAACAAAAACATGGTCGTGTGAAATAACAGAGAAAGTAACTATTTCTATTATAAAATCAAGAGCAATCGTTATAGCTGTACACTTTAAATAATGGTGAATACAATCAATTTCAGTAATTTAAAAATTGACAATCCACATAGAAAAAAACATGAACATTCCATCAGTACTTGTCATGAAAAACACTTTAACTACTGCAGCAGGAAGGTCATACCAAACATACTTTCAGAGATGAGAAGAAATATAGGTATTCTAATATACAAAAATCAGAGTATGTAGTTATTTAGACTCAAAGCTGTATAATGATTAAAGACAAGTTAACAGAGCATATTGAAAAAAAGATGAACATTTCAATAGTGCTTCTTTTGATAATCTCCTTGGCTAACGCACCAGGATGGCCAAGTGGTTAAGGAGTTGGACTTAAGATCCCATGGATTTATATCTGCGTGGGTTCGAACACCTCTCCTGGTATGGTTTTTAATTTCAGTTTCCAAGATATGTACAATAAAGAATGTCATCAATTAGGGAAAAATAACTGACAGCAATACATCCTCGATAAAAACATGGTTATGTGAAAGGACAGAAAAAGCAGCTATTTCCATTAAAAAATCAAGAGCAATCGTTATAGTTGTACACAATAAAAATGTTTAATACCTACAATTTCAGTAATTTAAAATTGACAATGCACATAGAAAAAAATATGAACATTTCAATAGTGCATATCATGATAAACGCTTTGGCTACTGCACCAGGATGGCCGAGTGGTTAAGGTGTTGGGCTTATTATCCAATGGATTTATATCTGCATGGATTCAAACCCCACTTCTGGTGTGGTTTTTAATTTCAGCTTCCAAAAAATGTACATAAAGAATGTTGTCAATTAGGGAAATTTAAATTTGACTGCATCTTTCAACAAAAACATGGTCGTGTGAAATTACAGAGAAAGTAACTATTTCTATTATAAAATCAAGAGCAATCATTATAGCTGTACACTTTAAAAAATGGTGAATACAAACAATTTCAGTACTTTAAAAATTGACAATCCACATAGGAAAAAACATGAACATTCCATCAGTACTTGTCATGAAAAACACTTTAACTACTGCAGCAGGAAGGTCATACCAAACATACTTTCAGAGATGAGAAGAAATATAGGTATTCTAATATACAAAAATCAGAGCTATGAAGTTATTTAGACTCAAAGCTGTATAATGACTAAAGACAAGTTAACAGTGCTTTTTGAAAAAAAGATGAACATTTCCATAGTACAGAAAAAGCAGCTATTTCCATCATAAAATCAAGAGCAATCATTATAGTTGTACACAATAAAAATGTTTAATACCTACAATTTCAGTAATTTAAAATTGACAATGCACATAGAAAAAAATATGAACATTTCAATAGTGCATATCATGATAAACGCTTTGGCTACTACACCAGGATGGCCGAGTGGTTAAGGTGTTGGGCTTATAATCCAATGGATTTATATCTGCATGGATTCAAACCCCTCTTCTGGTGTGGTTTTTAATTTCAGCTTCCAAAAAATGTACAATAAAGAATGTTATCAATTAGGGAAATTTAAAATTGACAGCCGTATATCTTTCAAGAAAAACATGGTCGTGTGAAATTACAGAGAAAGTAACTATTTCTATTATAAAATCAAGAGCAATCATTATAGCTGTACACTTTAAAAAATGGTGAATACAAACAATTTCAGTACTTTAAAAATTGACAATCCACATAGAAAAAAACATGAACATTCCATCAGTACTTGTCATGAAAAACACTTTAACTACTGCAGCAGGAAGGTCATACCAAACATACTTTCAGAGATGAGAAGAAATATAGGTATTCTAATATACAAAAATCAGAGCTATGTAGTTATTTAGACTCAAAGCTGTATAATGATTAAAGACAAGTTGACAGTGCATTTTGAAAAAAAGATGAACATTTCAATAGTACAGAAAAAGCAGCTATTTCCAACATAAAATCAAGAGCAATCGTTACAGTTGTACACATTAAAAATGTTTAATACCTACAATTTCAGTAATTTAAAATTGACAATGCACATAGAAAAAAATATGAACATTTCAATAGTACATATCATGATAAACGCTTTGGCTACTTGCCTAGGATGGCCAAATGGTTAAGGAGTTTGGCTTATAATCCAATGGATTTATATCTGCATGGATTCAAACCCCCCTTCTGGTGTGGTTTTTAATTTCAGCTTCCAAAAAATGTACAATAAAGAATGTTATCAATTAGGGAAATTTAAAATTGACAGCCGTATATCTTTCAACAAAAACATGGTCATGTGAAATTACAGAGAAAGTAACTATTTCTATTATAAAATCAAGAGCAATCATTATAGCTGTACAGTTTAAAAAATGGTGAATACAATCAATTTCAGTAATTTAAAAATTGACAATCCACATAGAAAAAAACATGAACATTCCATCAGTACTTGTCATGAAAAACACTTTAACTACTGCAGCAGGAAGGTCATACCAAACATACTTTCAGAGATGAGAAGAAATATAGGTATTCTAATATACAAAAATCAGAGCTATGTAGTTATTTAGACTCAAAGCTGTATAATGATTAAAGACAAGTTAACAGAGCATGATGAAAAAAAGATGAACATTTCAATAGTGCTTATCTTGATAAACTCCTTGGCTACCGCACCAGGATGGCCGAGTGGTTAAGGCGTTGGACTTAAGATCCAATGGATTTATATCTGCGTGGGTTCGAACCCCACTCCTGGTATGGTTTTTAATTTCACCTTCCAAGATATGTACAATAAAGAATGTCATCAATTAGAGAAAAATAACTGACAGCAATACATCCTCGAAAAAACCAGGTTATGTGAAAGGACAGAAAAAGCAGCTATTTCCATTAAAAAATCAAGAGCAATCATTATAGTTGTACACATTAAAAATGTTTAATACGTACAATTTCAGTAATTTAAAATTGACAATGCACATAGAAAAAAATATGAACATTTCAATAGTGCATACCATGATAAACGCTTTGGATACTGCACCAGGATGGCCGAGTGGTTAAGGTGTTGGGCTTATAATCCAATGGATTTATATCTGCATGGATTCAAATCCCCCTTCTGGTGTGGTTTTTAATTTCAGCTTCCAAAAAATGTACAATAAAGAATGTTATCAATTAGGGAAATTTAAAATTGACAGCCGTATATCTTTCAACAAAAACATGGTCGTGTGAAATAACAGAGAAAGTAACTATTTCTATTATAAAATCAAGAGCAATCGTTATAGCTGTACACTTTAAATAATGGTGAATACAATCAATTTCAGTAATTTAAAAATTGACAATCCACATAGAAAAAAACATGAACATTCCATCAGTACTTGTCATGAAAAACACTTTAACTACTGCAGCAGGAAGGTCATACCAAACATACTTTCAGAGATGAGAAGAAATATAGGTATTCTAATATACAAAAATCAGAGTATGTAGTTATTTAGACTCAAAGCTGTATAATGATTAAAGACAAGTTAACAGAGCATATTGAAAAAAAGATGAACATTTCAATAGTGCTTCTTTTGATAACCTCCTTGGCTAACGCACCAGGATGGCCAAGTGGTTAAGGAGTTGGACTTAAGATCCCATGGATTTATATCTGCGTGGGTTCGAACACCTCTCCTGGTATGGTTTTTAATTTCAGTTTCCAAGATGTGTACAATAAAGAATGTCATCAATTAGGGAAAAATAACTGACAGCAATACATCCTCGATAAAAACATGGTTATGTGAAAGGACAGAAAAAGCAGCTATTTCCATTAAAAAATCAAGAGCAATCGTTATAGTTGTACACAATAAAAATGTTTAATACCTACAATTTCAGTAATTTAAAATTGACAATGCACATAGAAAAAAATATGAACATTTCAATAGTGCATATCATGATAAACGCTTTGGCTACTGCACCAGGATGGCCGAGTGGTTAAGGTGTTGGGCTTATTATCCAATGGATTTATATCTGCATGAATTCAAACCCCACTTCTGGTGTGGTTTTTAATTTCAGCTTCCAAAAAATGTACATAAAGAATGTTGTCAATTAGGGAAATTTAAAATTGACTGCATCTTTCAACAAAAACATGGTCGTGTGAAATTACAGAGAAAGTAACTATTTCTATTATAAAATCAAGAGCAATCATTATAGCTGTACACTTTAAAAAATCGTGAATACAAACAAATTCAGTACTTTAAAATTGACAATCCACATAGGAAAAAACATGAACATTCCATCAGTACTTGTCATGAAAAACACTTTAACTACTGCAGCAGGAAGGTCATACCAAACATACTTTCAGAGATGAGAAGAAACATAGGTATTCTAATATACAAAAATCAGAGCTATGAAGTTATTTAGACTCAAAGCTGTATAATGATTAAAGACAAGTTAACAGTGCATTTTGAAAAAAAGATGAACATTTCCATAGTACAGAAAAAGCAGCTATTTCCATCATAAAATCAAGAGCAATCGTTATAGTTGTACACAATAAAAATGTTTAATACCTACAATTTCAGTAATTTAAAATTGACAATGCACATTGAAAAAAATATGAACATTTCAATAGTGCATATCATGATAAACACTTTGGCTACTACACCAGGATGGCCGAGTGGTTAAGGTGTTGGGCTTATAATCCAATGGATTTATATCTGCATGGATTCAAACCCCTCTTCTGGTGTGGTTTTTAATTTCAGCTTCCAAAAAATGTACAATAAAGAATGTTATCAATTAGGGAAATTTAAAATTGACAGCCGTATATCTTTCAAGAAAAACATGGTCGTGTGAAATTACAGAGAAAGTAACTCTTTCTATTATAAAATCAAGAGCAATCATTATAGCTGTACACTTTAAAAAATGGTGAATACAAACAATTTCAGTACTTTAAAAATTGACAATCCACATAGAAAAAAACATGAACATTCCATCAGTACTTGTCATGAAAAACACTTTAACTACTGCAGCAGGAAGGTCATACCAAACATACTTTCAGAGATGAGAAGAAATATAGGTATTCTAATATACAAAAATCAGAGCTATGTAGTTATTTAGACTCAAAGCTGTATAATGATTAAAGAGAAGTTGACAGTGCATTTTGAAAAAAAGATGAACATTTCAATAGTACAGAAAAAGCAGCTATTTCCAACATAAAATCAAGAGCAATCGTTACAGTTGTACACATTAAAAATGTTTAATACCTACAATTTCAGTAATCTAAAACTGACAATGTACCTAGAAAAAAAACTGAACATTTCAAAAGTGCTTATCATGATAAACGCTTTGGCCACTGCACCAGGATGGCCAAGTGGTTAAGGTGTTGGGCTCATAAGCCAATGGATTTATATCTGCATGGATTCAAACCCCACTTCTGGTGTGGTTTTTAATTTCAGCTTCCAAAAAATGTACAATAAAGAATGTTATCAATTAGGGAAATATAAAATTGACAGCCGTATATCTTTCAACAAAAACATGGTCGTGTGAAATTACAGAGAAAGTAACTATTTCTATTATAAATTCAAGAGCAATCGTTATAGCTGTACACTTTAAAAAATGGTGAATACAATCAATTTCAGTAATTTAAAAATTGACAATCCACATAGAAAAAAACATGAACATTCCATCAGTACTTGTCATGAAAAACACTTTAACTACTGCAGCAGGAAGGTCATACTAAACATACTTTCAGAGATGAGAAGAAATATAGGTATTCTAATATACAAAAATCAGAGCTATGTAGTTATTTAGACTCAAAGCTGTATAATGATTAAAGACAAGTTAACAGAGCATGTTGAAAAAAAGATGAACATTTCAATAGTGCTTATCTTGATAAACTCCTTGGCTACCGCACCAGGATGGCCGAGTGGTTAAGGCTTTGGACTTAAGATCCAATGGATTTATATCTGCGTGGGTTCGAACCCCACTCCTGGTATGGTTTTTAATTTCAGCTTCCAAGATATGTACAATAAATAATGTCATCAATTAGTGAAAAATAACTGACAGCAATACATCCTCGATAAAAACATGGTTATGTGAAAGGACTGAAAAAGCAGCTATTTCTATTAAAAAATCAAGAGCAATCGTTATAGTTGTACACATTAAAAATGTTTAATACCTACAATTTCAGTAATTTAAAATTGACAATGCACATAGAAAAAAATATGAACATTTCAATAGTACATATCATGATAAACGCTTTGGCTACTTGCCTAGGATGGCCGAGTGGTTAAGGTGTTGGGCTTATAATCCAATGGATTTATATCTGCATGGATTCAAATCCCCCTTCTGGTGTGGTTTTTAATTTCAGCTTCCAAAAAATGTACAATAAAGAATGTTATCAATTAGGGAAATTTAAAATTGACAGCCGTATGTCTTTCAACAAAAACATGGTCATGTGAAATTACAGAGAAAGTAACTATTTCTATTATAAAATCAAGAGCAATCGTTATAGCTGTACACTTTAAATAATGGTGAATACAATCAATTTCAGTAATTTAAAAATTGACAATCCACATAGAAAAAAACATGAACATTCCATCAGTACTTGTCATGAAAAACACTTTAACTACTGCAGCAGGAAGGTCATACCAAACATACTTTCAGAGATGAGAAGAAATATAGGTATTCTAATATACAAAAATCAGAGTATGTAGTTATTTAGACTCAAAGCTGTATAATGATTAAAGACAAGTTAGCAGAGCATATTGAAAAAAAGATGAACATTTCAATAGTGCTTCTTTTGATAATCTCCTTGGCTAACGCACCAGGATGGCCAAGTGGTTAAGGAGTTGGACTTAAGATCCCATGGATTTATATCTGCGTGGGTTCGAACACCTCTCCTGGTATGGTTTTTAATTTCAGTTTCCAAGATATGTACAATAAAGAATGTCATCAATTAGGGAAAAATAACTGACAGCAATACATCCTCGATAAAAACATGGTTATGTGAAAGGACAGAAAAAGCAGCTATTTCCATTAAAAAATCAAGAGCAATCGTTATAGTTGTACACAATAAAAATGTTTAATACCTACAATTTCAGTAATTTAAAATTGACAATGCACATAGAAAAAAATATGAACATTTCAATAGTGCTTATCATGATAAACGCTTTGGCTACTGCACCAGGATGGCCGAGTGGTTAAGGTGTTGGGCTTATTATCCAATGGATTTATATCTGCATGGATTCAAACCCCACTTCTGGTGTGGTTTTTAATTTCAGTTTCCAAAAAATGTACATAAAGAATGTTGTCAATTAGGGAAATTTAAAATTGACTGCATCTTTCAACAAAAACATGGTCGTGTGAAATTACAGAGAAAGTAACTATTTCTATTATAAAATCAAGAGCAATCATTATAGCTGTACACTTTAAAAAATGGTGAATACAAACAATTTCAGTACTTTAAAAATTGACAATCCACATAGGAAAAAACATGAACATTCCATCAGTACTTGTCATGAAAAACACTTTAACTACTGCAGCAGGAAGGTCATACCAAACATACTTTCAGAGATGAGAAGAAATATAGGTATTCTAATATACAAAAATCAGAGCTATGAAGTTATTAAGACTCAAAGCTGTATAATGATTAAAGACAAGTTAACAGTGCATTTTGAAAAAAAGATGAACATTTCCATAGTACAGAAAAAGCAGCTATTTCCATCATAAAATCAAGAGCAATTGTTATAGTTGTACACAATAAAAATGTTTAATACCTACAATTTCAGTAATTTAAAATTGACAATGCACATTGAAAAAAATATGAACATTTCAATAGTGCATATCATGATAAACGCTTTGGCTACTACACCAGGATGGCCGAGTGGTTAAGGTGTTGGGCTTATAATCCAATGGATTTATATCTGCATGGATTCAAACCCCTCTTCTGGTGTGGTTTTTAATTTCAGCTTCCAAAAAATGTACAATAAAGAATGTTATCAATTAGGGAAATTTAAAATTGACAGCCGTATATCTTTCAAGAAAAACATGGTCGTGTGAAATTACAGAGAAAGTAACTATTTCTATTATAAAATCAAGAGCAATCATTATAGCTGTACACTTTAAAAAATGGTGAATACAAACAATTTCAGTACTTTAAAAATTGACAATCCACATAGAAAAAAACATGAACATTCCATCAGTACTTGTCATGAAAAACACTTTAACTACTGCAGCAGGAAGGTCATACCAAACATACTTTCAGAGATGAGAAGAAATATAGGTATTCTAATATACAAAAATCAGAGCTATGTAGTTATTTAGACTCAAAGCTGTATAATGATTAAAGACAAGTTGACAGTGCATTTTGAAAAAAAGATGAACATTTCAATAGTACAGAAAAAGCAGCTATTTCCAACATAAAATCACGAGCAATCGTTACAGTTGTACACATTAAAAATGTTTAATACCTACAATTTCAGTAATTTAAAACTGACAATGTACCTATAAAAAAAACTGAACATTTCAAAAGTGCTTATCATGATAAACGCTTTGGCCACTGCACCAGGATGGCCGAGTGGTTAAGGTGTTGGGCTCATAAACCAATGGATTTATATCTGCATGGATTCAAACCCCACTTCCGGTGTGGTTTTTAATTTCAGCTTCCAAAAAATGTACAATGAAGAATGTTATCAATTAGGGAAATATAAAATTGACAGCCGTATATCTTTCAACAAAAACATGGTCGTGTGAAATTACAGAGAAAGTAACTATTCTATTATAAATTCAAGAGCAATCGTTATAGCTGTACACTTTAAAAAATGGTGAATACAATCAATTTCAGTAATTTAAAAATTGACAATCCACATAGAAAAAAACATGAACATTCCATCAGTACTTGTCATGAAAAACACTTTAACTACTGCAGCAGGAAGGTCATACTAAACATACTTTCAGAGATGATAAGAAATATAGGTATTCTAATATACAAAAATCAGAGCTATGTAGTTATTTAGACTCAAAGCTGTATAATGATTAAAGACAAGTTAACAGAGCATGTTGAAAAAAAGATGAACATTTCAATAGTGCTTATCTTGATAAACTCCTTGGCTACCGCACCAGGATGGCTGAGTGGTTAAGGCGTTGGACTTAAGATCCAATGGATTTATATCTGCGTGGGTTCGAACCCCACTCCTGGTATGGTTTTTAATTTCAGCTTCCAAGATATGTACAATAAAGAATGTCATCAATTAGTGAAAAATAACTGACAGCAATACATTCTCGATAAAAACATGGTTATGTGAAAGGACTGAAAAAGCAGCTATTTCCATTAAAAAATCAAGAGCAATCGTTATAGTTGTACACATTAAAAATGTTTAATACCTACAATTTCAGTAATTTAAAATTGACAATGCACATAGAAAAAATATATGAACATTTCAATAGTACATATCATGATAAACGCTTTGGCTACTTGCCTAGGATGGCCGAGTGGTTAAAGTGTTGGGCTTATAATCCAATGGATTTATATCTGCATGGATTCAAATCCCCCTTCTGGTGTGGTTTTTAATTTCAGCTTCCAAAAAATGTACAATAAAGAATGTTATCAATTAGGGAAATTTAAAATTGACAGCCGTATATCTTTCAACAAAAACATGGTCATGTGAAATTACAGAGAAAGTAACTATTTCTATTATAAAATCAAGAGCAATCATTATAGCTGTACACTTTAAATAATGGTGAATACAATCAATTTCAGTAATTTAAAAATTGACAATCCACATAGAAAAAAACATGAACATTCCATCAGTACTTGTCATGAAAAACACTTTAACTACTGCAGCAGGAAGGTCATACCAAACATACTTTCAGAGATGAGAAGAAATATAGGTATTCTAATATACAAAAATCAGAGTATGTAGTTATTTAGACTCAAAGCTGTATAATGATTAAAGACAAGTTAACAGAGCATATTGAAAAAAAGATGAACATTTCAATAGTGCTTCTTTTGATAATCTCCTTGGCTAACGCACCAGGATGGCCAAGTGGTTAAGGAGTTGGACTTAAGATCCCATGGATTTATATCTGCGTGGGTTCGAACACCTCTCCTGGTATGGTTTTTAATTTCAGTTTCCAAGATGTGTACAATAAAGAATGTCATCAATTAGGGAAAAATAACTGACAGCAATACATCCTCGATAAAAACATGGTTATGTGAAAGGACAGAAAAAGCAGCTATTTCCATTAAAAAATCAAGAGCAATCGTTATAGTTGTACACAATAAAAATGTTTAATACCTACAATTTCAGTAATTTAAAAGTGACAATGCACATAGAAAAAAATATGAACATTTCAATAGTGCATATCATGATAAACGCTTTGGCTACTGCACCAGGATGGCCGAGTGGTTAAGGTGTTGGGCTTATTATCCAATGGATTTATATCTGCATGGATTCAAACCCCACTTCTGGTGTGGTTTTTAATTTCAGCTTCCAAAAAATGTACATAAAGAATGTTGTCAATTAGGGAAATTTAAAATTGACTGCATCTTTCAACAAAAACATGGTCGTGTGAAATTACAGAGAAAGTAACTATTTCTATTATAAAATCAAGAGCAATCATTATAGCTGTACACTTTAAAAAATGGTGAATACAAACAATTTCAGTACTTTAAAAATTGACAATCCACATAGGAAAAAACATGAACATTCCATCAGTACTTGTCATGAAAAACACTTTAACTACTGCAGCAGGAAGGTCATACCAAACATACTTTCAGAGATGAGAAGAAACATAGGTATTCTAATATACAAAAATCAGAGCTATGAAGTTATTTAGACTCAAAGCTGTATAATGATTAAAGACAAGTTAACAGTGCATTTTGAAAAAAAGATGAACATTTCCATAGTACAGAAAAAGCAGCTATTTCCATCATAAAATCAAGAGCAATCGTTATAGTTGTACACAATAAAAATGTTTAATACCTACAATTTCAGTAATTTAAAATTGACAATGCACATTGAAAAAAATATGAACATTTCAATAGTGCATATCATGATAAACGCTTTGGCTACTACACCAGGATGGCCGAGTGGTTAAGGTGTTGGGCTTATAATCCAATGGATTTATATCTGCATGGATTCAAACCCCTCTTCTGGTGTGGTTTTTAATTTCAGCTTCCAAAAAATGTACAATAAAGAATGTTATCAATTAGGGAAATTTAAAATTGACAGCCGTATATCTTTCAAGAAAAACATGGTCGTGTGAAATTACAGAGAAAGTAACTATTTCTATTATAAAATCAAGAGCAATCATTATAGCTGTACACTTTAAAAAATGGTGAATACAAACAATTTCAGTACTTTAAAAATTGACAATCCACATAGAAAAAAACATGAACATTCCATCAGTACTTGTCATGAAAAACACTTTAACTACTGCAGCAGGAAGGTCATACCAAACATACTTTCAGAGATGAGAAGAAATATAGGTATTCTAATATACAAAAATCAGAGCTATGTAGTTATTTAGACTCAAAGCTGTATAATGATTAAAGACAAGTTGACAGTGCATTTTGAAAAAAAGATGAACATTTCAATAGTACAGAAAAAGCAGCTATTTCCAACATAAAATCAAGAGCAATCGTTACAGTTGTACACATTAAAAATGTTTAATACCTACAATTTCAGTAATCTAAAACTGACAATGTACCTAGAAAAAAAACTGAACATTTCAAAAGTGCTTATCATGATAAACGCTTTGGCCACTGCACCAGGATGGCCGAGTGGTTAAGGTGTTGGGCTCATAAGCCAATGGATTTATATCTGCATGGATTCAAACCCCACTTCCGGTGTGGTTTTTAATTTCAGCTTCCAAAAAATGTACAATAAAGAATGTTATCAATTAGGGAAATATAAAATTGACAGCCGTATATCTTTCAACAAAAACATGGTCGTGTGAAATTACAGAGAAAGTAACTATTCTATTATAAATTCAAGAGCAATCGTTATAGCTGTACACTTTAAAAAATGGTGAATACAATCAATTTCAGTAATTTAAAAATTGACAATCCACATAGAAAAAAACATGAACATTCCATCAGTACTTGTCATGAAAAACACTTTAACTACTGCAGCAGGAAGGTCATACTAAACATACTTTCAGAGATGATAAGAAATATAGGTATTCTAATATACAAAAATCAGAGCTATGTAGTTATTTAGACTCAAAGCTGTATAATGATTAAAGACAAGTTAACAGAGCATGTTGAAAAAAAGATGAACATTTCAATAGTGCTTATCTTGATAAACTCCTTGGCTACCGCACCAGGATGGCCGAGTGGTTAAGGCGTTGGACTTAAGATCCAATGGATTTATATCTGCGTGGGTTCGAACCCCACTCCTGGTATGGTTTTTAATTTCAGCTTCCAAGATATGTACAATAAAGAATGTCATCAATTAGTGAAAAATAACTGACAGCAATACATCCTCGATAAAAACATGGTTATGTGAAAGGACTGAAAAAGCAGCTATTTCCATTAAAATATCAAGAGCAATCGTTATAGTTGTACACATTAAAAATGTTTAATACCTACAATTTCAGTAATTTAAAATTGACAATGCACATAGAAAAAATATATGAACATTTCAATAGTACATATCATGATAAACGCTTTGGCTACTTGCCTAGGATGGCCGAGTGGTTAAAGTGTTGGGCTTATAATCCAATGGATTTATATCTGCATGGATTCAAACCCCACTTCTGGTGTGGTTTTTAATTTCAGTTTCCAAAAAATGTACATAAAGAATGTTGTCAATTAGGGAAATTTAAAATTGACTGCATCTTTCAACAAAAACATGGTCGTGTGAAATTACAGAGAAAGTAACTATTTCTATTATAAAATCAAGAGCAATCATTATAGCTGTACACTTTAAAAAATGGTGAATACAAACAATTTCAGTACTTTAAAAATTGACAATCCACATAGGAAAAAACATGAACATTCCATCAGTACTTGTCATGAAAAACACTTTAACTACTGCAGCAGGAAGGTCATACCAAACATACTTTCAGAGATGAGAAGAAATATAGGTATTCTAATATACAAAAATCAGAGCTATGAAGTTATTAAGACTCAAAGCTGTATAATGATTAAAGACAAGTTAACAGTGCATTTTGAAAAAAAGATGAACATTTCCATAGTACAGAAAAAGCAGCTATTTCCATCATAAAATCAAGAGCAATCGTTATAGTTGTACACAATAAAAATGTTTAATACCTACAATTTCAGTAATTTAAAATTGACAATGCACATTGAAAAAAATATGAACATTTCAATAGTGCATATCATGATAAACGCTTTGGCTACTACACCAGGATGGCCGAGTGGTTAAGGTGTTGGGCTTATAATCCAATGGATTTATATCTGCATGGATTCAAACCCCTCTTCTGGTGTGGTTTTTAATTTCAGCTTCCAAAAAATGTACAATAAAGAATGTTATCAATTAGGGAAATTTAAAATTGACAGCCGTATATCTTTCAAGAAAAACATGGTCGTGTGAAATTACAGAGAAAGTAACTATTTCTATTATAAAATCAAGAGCAATCATTATAGCTGTACACTTTAAAAAATGGTGAATACAAACAATTTCAGTACTTTAAAAATTGACAATCCACATAGAAAAAAACATGAACATTCCATCAGTACTTGTCATGAAAAACACTTTAACTACTGCAGCAGGAAGGTCATACCAAACATACTTTCAGAGATGAGAAGAAATATAGGTATTCTAATATACAAAAATCAGAGCTATGTAGTTATTTAGACTCAAAGCTGTATAATGATTAAAGACAAGTTGACAGTGCATTTTGAAAAAAAGATGAACATTTCAATAGTACAGAAAAAGCAGCTATTTCCAACATAAAATCAAGAGCAATCGTTACAGTTGTACACATTAAAAATGTTTAATACCTACAATTTCAGTAATTTAAAACTGACAATGTACCTATAAAAAAAACTGAACATTTCAAAAGTGCTTATCATGATAAACGCTTTGGCCACTGCACCAGGATGGCCGAGTGGTTAAGGTGTTGGGCTCATAAACCAATGGATTTATATCTGCATGGATTCAAACCCCACTTCCGGTGTGGTTTTTAATTTCAGCTTCCAAAAAATGTACAATAAAGAATGTTATCAATTAGGGAAATATAAAATTGACAGCCGTATATCTTTCAACAAAAACATGGTCGTGTGAAATTACAGAGAAAGTAACTATTCTATTATAAATTCAAGAGCAATCGTTATAGCTGTACACTTTAAAAAATGGTGAATACAATCAATTTCAGTAATTTAAAAATTGACAATCCACATAGAAAAAAACATGAACATTCCATCAGTACTTGTCATGAAAAACACTTTAACTACTGCAGCAGGAAGGTCATACTAAACATACTTTCAGAGATGAGAAGAAATATAGGTATTCTAATATACAAAAATCAGAGCTATGTAGTTATTTAGACTCAAAGCTGTATAATGATTAAAGACAAGTTAACAGAGCATGTTGAAAAAAAGATGAACATTTCAATAGTGCTTATCTTGATAAACTCCTTGGCTACTGCACCAGGATGGCCGAGTGGTTAAGGCGTTGGACTTAAGATCCAATGGATTTATATCTGTGTGGGTTCGAACCCCACTCCTGGTATGGTTTTTAATTTCAGCTTCCAAGATATGTACAATAAAGAATGTCATCAATTAGTGAAAAATAACTGACAGCAATACATCCTCGATAAAAACATGGTTATGTGAAAGGACTGAAAAAGCAGCTATTTCCATTAAAAAATCAAGAGCAATCGTTATAGTTGTACACATTAAAAATGTTTAATACCTACAATTTCAGTAATTTAAAATTGACAATGCACATAGAAAAAAATATGAACATTTCAATAGTACATATCATGATAAATGCTTTGGCTACTTGCCTAGGATGGCCGAGTGGTTAAGGTGTTGGGCTTATAATCCAATGGATTTATATCTGCATGGATTCAAACCCCCCTTCTGGTGTGGTTTTTAATTTCAGCTTCCAAAAAATGTACAATAAAGAATGTTATCAATTAGGGAAATTTAAAATTGACTGCATCTTTCAACAAAAACATGGTCGTGTGAAATTACAGAGAAAGTAACTATTTCTATTATAAAATCAAGAGCAATCATTATAGCTGTACACTTTAAAAAATCGTGAATACAAACAAATTCAGTACTTTAAAAATTGACAATCCACATAGGAAAAAACATGAACATTCCATCAGTACTTGTCATGAAAAACACTTTAACTACTGCAGCAGGAAGGTCATACCAAACATACTTTCAGAGATGAGAAGAAATATAGGTATTCTAATATACAAAAATCAGAGCTATGAAGTTATTTAGACTCAAAGCTGTATAATGATTAAAGACAAGTTAACAGTGCATTTTGAAAAAAAGATGAACATTTCCATAGTACAGAAAAAGCAGCTATTTCCATCATAAAATCAAGAGCAATCGTTATAGTTGTACACAATAAAAATGTTTAATACCTACAATTTCAGTAATTTAAAATTGACAATGCACATTGAAAAAAATATGAACATTTCAATAGTGCATATCATGATAAACGCTTTGGCTACTACACCAGGATGGCCGAGTGGTTAAGGTGTTGGGCTTATAATCCAATGGATTTCTATCTGCATGGATTCAAACCCCTCTTCTGGTGTGGTTTTTAATTTCAGCTTCCAAAAAATGTACAATAAAGAATGTTATCAATTAGGGAAATTTAAAATTGACAGCCGTATATCTTTCAAGAAAAACATGGTCGTGTGAAATTACAGAGAAAGTAACTATTTCTATTATAAAATCAAGAGCAATCATTATAGCTGTACACTTTAAAAAATGGTGAATACAAACAATTTCAGTACTTTAAAAATTGACAATCCACATAGAAAAAAACATGAACATTCCATCAGTACTTGTCATGAAAAACACTTTAACTACTGCAGCAGGAAGGTCATACCAAACATACTTTCAGAGATGAGAAGAAATATAGGTATTCTAATATACAAAAATCAGAGCTATGTAGTTATTTAGACTCAAAGCTGTATAATGATTAAAGACAAGTTGACAGTGCATTTTGAAAAAAAGATGAACATTTCAATAGTACAGAAAAAGCAGCTATTTCCAACATAAAATCAAGAGCAATCGTTACAGTTGTACACATTAAAAATGTTTAATACCTACAATTTCAGTAATCTAAAACTGACAATGTACCTAGAAAAAAAACTGAACATTTCAAAAGTGCTTATTATGATAAACACTTTGGCCACTGCACCAGGATGGCCGAGTGGTTAAGGTGTTGGGCTCATAAGCCAATGGATTTATATCTGCATGGATTCAAACCCCACTTCCGGTGTGGTTTTTAATTTCAGCTTCCAAAAAATGTACAATAAAGAATGTTATCAATTAGGGAAATATAAAATTGACAGCCGTATATCTTTCAACAAAAACATGGTCGTGTGAAATTACAGAGAAAGTAACTATTCTATTATAAATTCAAGAGCAATCGTTATAGCTGTACACTTTAAAAAATGGTGAATACAATCAATTTCAGTAATTTAAAAATTGACAATCCACATAGAAAAAACATGAACATTCCATCAGTACTTGTCATGAAAAACACTTTAACTACTGCAGCAGGAAGGTCATACTAAACATACTTTCAGAGATGATAAGAAATATAGGTATTCTAATATACAAAAATCAGAGCTATGTAGTTATTTAGACTCAAAGCTGTATAATGATTAAAGACAAGTTAACAGAGCATGTTGAAAAAAAGATGAACATTTCAATAGTGCTTATCTTGATAAACTCCTTGGCTACCGCACCAGGATGGCCGAGTGGTTAAGGCGTTGGACTTAAGATCCAATGGATTTATATCTGCGTGGGTTCGAACCCCACTCCTGGTATGGTTTTTAATTTCAGCTTCCAAGATATGTACAATAAAGAATGTCATCAATTAGTGAAAAATAACTGACAGCAATACATCCTCGATAAAAACATGGTTATGTGAAAGGACTGAAAAAGCAGCTATTTCCATTAAAATATCAAGAGCAATCGTTATAGTTGTACACATTAAAAATGTTTAATACCTACAATTTCAGTAATTTAAAATTGACAATGCACATAGAAAAAATATATGAACATTTCAATAGTACATATCATGATAAACGCTTTGGCTACTTGCCTAGGATGGCCGAGTGGTTAAAGTGTTGGGCTTATAATCCAATGGATTTATATCTGCATGGATTCAAATCCCCCTTCTGGTGTGGTTTTTAATTTCAGCTTCCAAAAAATGTACAATAAAGAATGTTATCAATTAGGGAAATTTAAAATTGACAGCCGTATATCTTTCAACAAAAACATGGTCATGTGAAATTACAGAGAAAGTAACTATTTCTATTATAAAATCAAGAGCAATCATTATAGCTGTACACTTTAAATAATGGTGAATACAATCAATTTCAGTAATTTAAAAATTGACAATCCACATAGAAAAAAACATGAACATTCCATCAGTACTTGTCATGAAAAACACTTTAACTACTGCAGCAGGAAGGTCATACCAAACATACTTTCAGAGATGAGAAGAAATATAGGTATTCTAATATACAAAAATCAGAGTATGTAGTTATTTAGACTCAAAGCTGTATAATGATTAAAGACAAGTTAACAGAGCATATTGAAAAAAAGATGAACATTTCAATAGTGCTTCTTTTGATAATCTCCTTGGCTAACGCACCAGGATGGCCAAGTGGTTAAGGAGTTGGACTTAAGATCCCATGGATTTATATCTGCGTGGGTTCGAACACCTCTCCTGGTATGGTTTTTAATTTCAGTTTCCAAGATGTGTACAATAAAGAATGTCATCAATTAGGGAAAAATAACTGACAGCAATACATCCTCGATAAAAACATGGTTATGTGAAAGGACAGAAAAAGCAGCTATTTCCATTAAAAAATCAAGAGCAATCGTTATAGTTGTACACAATAAAAATGTTTAATACCTACAATTTCAGTAATTTAAAAGTGACAATGCACATAGAAAAAAATATGAACATTTCAATAGTGCATATCATGATAAACGCTTTGGCTACTGCACCAGGATGGCCGAGTGGTTAAGGTGTTGGGCTTATTATCCAATGGATTTATATCTGCATGGATTCAAACCCCACTTCTGGTGTGGTTTTTAATTTCAGCTTCCAAAAAATGTACATAAAGAATGTTGTCAATTAGGGAAATTTAAATTGACTGCATCTTTCAACAAAAACATGGTCGTGTGAAATTACAGAGAAAGTAACTATTTCTATTATAAAATCAAGAGCAATCATTATAGCTGTACACTTTAAAAAATGGTGAATACAAACAATTTCAGTACTTTAAAAATTGACAATCCACATAGGAAAAAACATGAACATTCCATCAGTACTTGTCATGAAAAACACTTTAACTACTGCAGCAGGAAGGTCATACCAAACATACTTTCAGAGATGAGAAGAAACATAGGTATTCTAATATACAAAAATCAGAGCTATGAAGTTATTTAGACTCAAAGCTGTATAATGATTAAAGACAAGTTAACAGTGCATTTTGAAAAAAAGATGAACATTTCCATAGTACAGAAAAAGCAGCTATTTCCATCATAAAATCAAGAGCAATCGTTATAGTTGTACACAATAAAAATGTTTAATACCTACAATTTCAGTAATTTAAAATTGACAATGCACATTGAAAAAAATATGAACATTTCAATAGTGCATATCATGATAAACGCTTTGGCTACTACACCAGGATGGCCGAGTGGTTAAGGTGTTGGGCTTATAATCCAATGGATTTATATCTGCATGGATTCAAACCCCTCTTCTGGTGTGGTTTTTAATTTCAGCTTCCAAAAAATGTACAATAAAGAATGTTATCAATTAGGGAAATTTAAAATTGACAGCCGTATATCTTTCAAGAAAAACATGGTCGTGTGAAATTACAGAGAAAGTAACTATTTCTATTATAAAATCAAGAGCAATCATTATAGCTGTACACTTTAAAAAATGGTGAATACAAACAATTTCAGTACTTTAAAAATTGACAATCCACATAGAAAAAAACATGAACATTCCATCAGTACTTGTCATGAAAAACACTTTAACTACTGCAGCAGGAAGGTCATACCAAACATACTTTCAGAGATGAGAAGAAATATAGGTATTCTAATATACAAAAATCAGAGCTATGTAGTTATTTAGACTCAAAGCTGTATAATGATTAAAGACAAGTTGACAGTGCATTTTGAAAAAAAGATGAACATTTCAATAGTACAGAAAAAGCAGCTATTTCCAACATAAAATCAAGAGCAATCGTTACAGTTGTACACATTAAAAATGTTTAATACCTACAATTTCAGTAATCTAAAACTGACAATGTACCTAGAAAAAAAACTGAACATTTCAAAAGTGCTTATCATGATAAACGCTTTGGCCACTGCACCAGGATGGCCGAGTGGTTAAGGTGTTGGGCTCATAAGCCAATGGATTTATATCTGCATTGATTCAAACCCCACTTCCGGTGTGGTTTTTAATTTCAGCTTCCAAAAAATGTACAATAAAGAATGTTATCAATTAGGGAAATATAAAATTGACAGCCGTATATCTTTCAACAAAAACATGGTCGTGTGAAATTACAGAGAAAGTAACTATTCTATTATAAATTCAAGAGCAATCGTTATAGCTGTACACTTTAAAAAATGGTGAATACAATCAATTTCAGTAATTTAAAAATTGACAATCCACATAGAAAAAAACATGAACATTCCATCAGTACTTGTCATGAAAAACACTTTAACTACTGCAGCAGGAAGGTCATACTAAACATACTTTCAGAGATGATAAGAAATATAGGTATTCTAATATACAAAAATCAGAGCTATGTAGTTATTTAGACTCAAAGCTGTATAATGATTAAAGACAAGTTAACAGAGCATGTTGAAAAAAAGATGAACATTTCAATAGTGCTTATCTTGATAAACTCCTTGGCTACCGCACCAGGATGGCCGAGTGGTTAAGGCGTTGGACTTAAGATCCAATGGATTTATATCTGCGTGGGTTCGAACCCCACTCCTGGTATGGTTTTTAATTTCAGCTTCCAAGATATGTACAATAAAGAATGTCATCAATTAGTGAAAAATAACTGACAGCAATACATCCTCGATAAAAACATGGTTATGTGAAAGGACTGAAAAAGCAGCTATTTCCATTAAAATATCAAGAGCAATCGTTATAGTTGTACACATTAAAAATGTTTAATACCTACAATTTCAGTAATTTAAAATTGACAATGCACATAGAAAAAATATATGAACATTTCAATAGTACATATCATGATAAACGCTTTGGCTACTTGCCTAGGATGGCCGAGTGGTTAAAGTGTTGGGCTTATAATCCAATGGATTTATATCTGCATGGATTCAAATCCCCCTTCTGGTGTGGTTTTTAATTTCAGCTTCCAAAAAATGTACAATAAAGAATGTTATCAATTAGGGAAATTTAAAATTGACAGCCGTATATCTTTCAACAAAAACATGGTCATGTGAAATTACAGAGAAAGTAACTATTTCTATTATAAAATCAAGAGCAATCATTATAGCTGTACACTTTAAATAATGGTGAATACAATCAATTTCAGTAATTTAAAAATTGACAATCCACATAGAAAAAAACATGAACATTCCATCAGTACTTGTCATGAAAAACACTTTAACTACTGCAGCAGGAAGGTCATACCAAACATACTTTCAGAGATGAGAAGAAATATAGGTATTCTAATATACAAAAATCAGAGTATGTAGTTATTTAGACTCAAAGCTGTATAATGATTAAAGACAAGTTAACAGAGCATATTGAAAAAAAGATGAACATTTCAATAGTGCTTCTTTTGATAATCTCCTTGGCTAACGCACCAGGATGGCCAAGTGGTTAAGGAGTTGGACTTAAGATCCCATGGATTTATATCTGCGTGGGTTCAAACACCTCTCCTGGTATGGTTTTTAATTTCAGTTTCCAAGATGTGTACAATAAAGAATGTCATCAATTAGGGAAAAATAACTGACAGCAATACATCCTCGATAAAAACATGGTTATGTGAAAGGACAGAAAAAGCAGCTATTTCCATTAAAAAATCAAGAGCAATCGTTATAGTTGTACACAATAAAAATGTTTAATACCTACAATTTCAGTAATTTAAAAGTGACAATGCACATAGAAAAAAATATGAACATTTCAATAGTGCATATCATGATAAACGCTTTGGCTACTGCACCAGGATGGCCGAGTGGTTAAGGTGTTGGGCTTATTATCCAATGGATTTATATCTGCATGGATTCAAACCCCACTTCTGTTGTGGTTTTTAATTTCAGCTTCCAAAAAATGTACATAAAGAATGTTGTCAATTAGGGAAATTTAAAATTGACTGCATCTTTCAACAAAAACATGGTCGTGTGAAATTACAGAGAAAGTAACTATTTCTATTATAAAATCAAGAGCAATCATTATAGCTGTACACTTTAAAAAATGGTGAATACAAACAATTTCAGTACTTTAAAAATTGACAATCCACATAGGAAAAAACATGAACATTCCATCAGTACTTGTCATGAAAAACACTTTAACTACTGCAGCAGGAAGGTCATACCAAACATACTTTCAGAGATGAGAAGAAATATAGGTATTCTAATATACAAAAATCAGAGCTATGAAGTTATTTAGACTCAAAGCTGTATAATGATTAAAGACAAGTTAACAGTGCATTTTGAAAAAAAGATGAACATTTCCATAGTACAGAAAAAGCAGCTATTTCCATCATAAAATCAAGAGCAATCGTTATAGTTGTACACAATAAAAATGTTTAATACCTACAATTTCAGTAATTTAAAATTGACAATGCACATTGAAAAAAATATGAACATTTCAATAGTGCATATCATGATAAACGCTTTGGCTACTACACCAGGATGGCCGAGTGGTTAAGGTGTTGGGCTTATAATCCAATGGATTTATACCTGCATGGATTCAAACCCCTCTTCTGGTGTGGTTTTTAATTTCAGCTTCCAAAAAATGTACAATAAAGAATGTTATCAATTAGGGAAATTTAAAATTGACAGCCGTATATCTTTCAAGAAAAACATGGTCGTGTGAAATTACAGAGAAAGTAACTATTTCTATTATAAAATCAAGAGCAATCATTATAGCTGTACACTTTAAAAAATGGTGAATACAAACAATTTCAGTACTTTAAAAATTGACAATCCACATAGAAAAAAACATGAACATTCCATCAGTACTTGTCATGAAAAACACTTTAACTACTGCAGCAGGAAGGTCATACCAAACATACTTTCAGAGATGAGAAGAAATATAGGTATTCTAATATACAAAAATCAGAGCTATGTAGTTATTTAGACTCAAAGCTGTATAATGATTAAAGACAAGTTGACAGTGCATTTTGAAAAAAAGATGAACATTTCAATAGTACAGAAAAAGCAGCTATTTCCAACATAAAATCAAGAGCAATCGTTACAGTTGTACACATTAAAAATGTTTAATACCTACAATTTCAGTAATCTAAAACTGACAATGTACCTAGAAAAAAAACTGAACATTTCAAAAGTGCTTATCATGATAAACGCTTTGGCCACTGCACCAGGATGGCCGAGTGGTTAAGGTGTTGGACTTAAGATCCAATGGATTTATATCTGCGTGGGTTCGAACCCCACTCCTGGTATGGTTTTTAATTTCAGCTTCCAACATATGTACAATAAAGAATGTCATCAATTAGTGAAAAATAACTGACAGCAATACATCCTCGATAAAAACATGGTTATGTGAAAGGACTGAAAAAGCAGCTATTTCCATTAAAAAATCAAGAGCAATCGTTATAGTTGTACACATTAAAAATGTTTAATACCTACAATTTCAGTAATTTAAAATTGACAATGCACATAGAAAAAAATATGAACATTTCAATAGTACATATCATGATAAACGCTTTGGCTACTTGCCTAGGATGGCCGAGTGGTTAAGGTGTTGGGCTTATAATCCAATGGATTTATATCTGCATGGATTCAAACCCCCCTTCTGGTGTGGTTTTTAATTTCAGCTTCCAAAAAATGTACAATAAAGAATGTTATCAATTAGGGAAATTTAAAATTGACAGCCGTATATCTTTCAACAAAAACATGGTCATGTGAAATTACAGAGAAAGTAACTATTTCTATTATAAAATCAAGAGCAATCATTATAGCTGTACACTTTAAAAAATGGTGAATACAATCAATTTCAGTAATTTAAAAATTGACAATCCACATAGAAAAAAACATGAACATTCCATCAGTACTTGTCATGAAAAACACTTTAACTACTGCAGCAGGAAGGTCATACCAAACATACTTTCAGAGATGAGAAGAAATATAGGTATTCTAATATACAAAAATCAGAGTATGTAGTTATTTAGACTCAAAGCTGTATAATGATTAAAGACAAGTTAACAGAGCATATTGAAAAAAAGATGAACATTTCAATAGTGCTTCTTTTGATAATCTCCTTGGCTAACGCACCAGGATGGCCAAGTGGTTAAGGAGTTGGACTTAAGATCCCATGGATTTATATCTGCGTGGGTTCGAACACCTCTCCTGGTATGGTTTTTAATTTCAGTTTCCAAGATATGTACAATAAAGAATGTCATCAATTAGGGAAAAATAACTGACAGCAATACATCCTCGATAAAAACATGGTTATGTGAAAGGACAGAAAAAGCAGCTATTTCCATTAAAAAATCAAGAGCAATTGTTATAGTTGTACACAATAAAAATGTTTAATACCTACAATTTCAGTAATTTAAAAGTGACAATGCACATAGAAAAAAATATGAACATTTCAATAGTGCATATCATGATAAACGCTTTGGCTACTGCACCAGGATTGCCGAGTGGTTAAGGTGTTGGGCTTATTATCCAATGGATTTATATCTGCATGGATTCAAACCCCACTTCTTGTGTGGTTTTTAATTTCAGCTTCCAAAAAATGTACATAAAGAATGTTGTCAATTAGGGAAATTTAAAATTGACTGCATCTTTCAACAAAAACATGGTCGTGTGAAATTACAGAGAAAGTAACTATTTCTATTATAAAATCAAGAGCAATCATTATAGCTGTACACTTTAAAAAATGGTGAATACAAACAATTTCAGTACTTTAAAAATTGACAATCCACATAGGCAAAACCATGAACATTCCATCAGTACTTGTCATGAAAAACACTTTAACTACTGCAGCAGGAAGGTCATACCAAACATACTTTCAGAGATGAGAAGAAATATAGGTATTCTAATATACAAAAATCAGAGCTATGAAGTTATTTAGACTCAAAGCTGTATAATGATTAAAGACAAGTTAACAGTGCATTTTGAAAAAAAGATGAACATTTCCATAGTACAGAAAAAGCAGCTATTTCCATCATAAAATCAAGAGCAATCCTTATAGTTGTACACAATAAAAATGTTTAATACCTACAATTTCAGTAATTTAAAATTGACAATGCACATTGAAAAAAATATGAACATTTCAATAGTGCATATCATGATAAACGCTTTGGCTACTACACCAGGATGGCCGAGTGGTTAAGGTGTTGGGCTTATAATCCAATGGATTTATATCTGCATGGATGCAAAACCCCTCTTCTGGTGTGGTTTTTAATTTCAGCTTCCAAAAAATGTACAATAAAGAATGTTATCAATTAGGGAAATTTAAAATTGACAGCCGTATATCTTTCAAGAAAAACATGGTCGTGTGAAATTACAGAGAAAGTAACTATTTCTATTATAAAATCAAGAGCAATCATTATAGCTGTACACTTTAAAAAATGGTGAATACAAACAATTTCAGTACTTTAAAAATTGACAATCCACATAGAAAAAAACATGAACATTCCATCAGTACTTGTCATGAAAAACACTTTAACTACTGCAGCAGGAAGGTCATACCAAACATACTTTCAGAGATGAGAAGAAATATAGGTATTCTAATATACAAAAATCAGAACTATGTAGTTATTTAGACTCAAAGCTGTATAATGATTAAAGACAAGTTGACAGTGCATTTTGAAAAAAAGATGAACATTTCAATAGTACAGAAAAAGCAGCTATTTCCAACATAAAATCAAGAGCAATCGTTACAGTTGTACACATTAAAAATGTTTAATACCTACAATTTCAGTAATTTAAAACTGACAATGTACCTAGAAAAAAAACTGAACATTTCAAAAGTGCTTATCATGATAAACGCTTTGGCCACTGCACCAGGATGGCCGAGTGGTTAAGGTGTTGGGCTCATAAGCCAATGGATTTATATCTGCATGGATTCAAACCCCACTTCCGGTGTGGTTTTTAATTTCAGCTTCCAAAAAATGTACAATAAAGAATGTTATCAATTAGGGAAATATAAAATTGACAGCCGTATATCTTTCAACAAAAACATGGTCTTGTGAAATTACAGAGAAAGTAACTATTCTATTATAAATTCAAGAGCAATCGTTATAGCTGTACACTTTAAAAAATGGTGAATACAATCAATTTCAGTAATTTAAAAATTGACAATCCACATAGAAAAAAACATGAACATTCCATCAGTACTTGTCATGAAAAACACTTTAACTACTGCAGCAGGAAGGTCATACTAAACATACTTTCAGAGATGAGAAGAAATATAGGTATTCTAATATACAAAAATCAGAGCTATGTAGTTATTTAGACTCAAAGCTGTATAATGATTAAAGACAAGTTAACAGAGCATGTTGAAAAAAAGATGAACATTTCAATAGTGCTTATCTTGATAAACTCCTTGGCTACCGCACCAGGATGGCCGAGTGGTTAAGGCGTTGGACTTAAGATCCAATGGATTTATATCTGCGTGGGTTCGAACCCCACTCCTGGTATGGTTTTTAATTTCAGCTTCCAAGATATGTACAATAAAGAATGTCATCAATTAGTGAAAAATAACTGACAGCAATACATCCTCGATAAAAACATGGTTATGTGAAAGGACTGAAAAAGCAGCTATTTCCATTAAAAAATCAAGAGCAATCGTTATAGTTGTACACATTAAAAATGTTTAATACCTACAATTTCAGTAATTTAAAATTGACAATGCACATAGAAAAAAATATGAACATTTCAATAGTACATATCATGATAAACGCTTTGGCTACTTGCCTAGGATGGCCGAGTGGTTAAGGTGTTGGGCTTATAATCCAATGGATTTATATCTGCATGGATTCAAACCCCCCTTCTGGTGTGGTTTTTAATTTCAGCTTCCAAAAAATGTACAATAAAGAATGTTATCAATTAGGGAAATTTAAAATTGACAGCCGTATATCTTTCAACAAAAACATGGTCGTGTGAAATAACAGAGAAAGTAAGTATTTCTATTATAAAATCAAGAGCAATCGTTATAGCTGTACACTTTAAATAATGGTGAATACAATCAATTTCAGTAATTTAAAAATTGACAATCCACATAGAAAAAAACATGAACATTCCATCAGTACTTGTCATGAAAAACACTTTAACTACTGCAGCAGGAAGGTCATACCAAACATACTTTCAGAGATGAGAAGAAATATAGGTATTCTAATATACAAAAATCAGAGTATGTAGTTATTTAGACTCAAAGCTGTATAATGATTAAAGACAAGTTAACAGAGCATATTGAAAAAAAGATGAACATTTCAATAGTGCTTCTTTTGATAATCTCCTTGGCTAACGCACCAGGATGGCCAAGTGGTTAAGGAGTTGGACTTAAGATCCCATGGATTTATATCTGCGTGGGTTCGAACACCTCTCCTGGTATGGTTTTAATTTCAGTTTCCAAGATATGTACAATAAAGAATGTCATCAATTAGGGAAAAATAACTGACAGCAATACATCCTCGATAAAAACATGGTTATGTGAAAGGACAGAAAAAGCAGCTATTTCCATTAAAAAATCAAGAGCAATCGTTATAGTTGTACACAATAAAAATGTTTAATACCTACAATTTCAGTAATTTAAAAGTGACAATGCACATAGAAAAAAATATGAACATTTCAATAGTGCATATCATGATAAACGCTTTGGCTACTGCACCAGGATGGCCGAGTGGTTAAGGTGTTGGGATTATTATCCAATGGATTTATATCTGCATGGATTCAAACCCCACTTCTGGTGTGGTTTTTAATTTCAGCTTCCAAAAAATGTACATAAAGAATGTTGTCAATTAGGGAAATTTAAAATTGACTGCATCTTTCAACAAAAACATGGTCGTGTGAAATTACAGAGAAAGTAACTATTTCTATTATAAAATCAAGAGCAATCATTATAGCTGTACACTTTAAAAAATGGTGAATACAAACAATTTCAGTACTTTAAAAATTGACAATCCACATAGGAAAAACCATGAACATTCCATCAGTACTTGTCATGAAAAACACTTTAACTACTGCAGCAGGAAGGTCATACCAAACATACTTTCAGAGATGAGAAGAAATATAGGTATTCTAATATACAAAAATCAGAGCTATGAAGTTATTTAGACTCAAAGCTGTATAATGATTAAAGACAAGTTAACAGAGCATGATGAAAAAAAGATGAACATTTCAATAGTGCTTATCTTGATAAACTCCTTGGCTACCGCACCAGGATGGCCGAGTGGTTAAGGCGTTGGACTTAAGATCCAATGGATTTATATCTGCGTGGGTTCGAACCCCACTCCTGGTATTGTTTTTAATTTCAGCTTCCAAGATATGTACAATAAAGAATGTCATCAATTAGGGAAAAATAACTGACAGCAATACATCCTCGAAAAAAACAGGTTATGTGAAAGGACAGAAAAAGCAGCTATTTCCTTAAAAAAATCAAGAGCAATCGTTATAGTTGTACACATTAAAAATGTTTAATACCTACAATTTCAGTAATTTAAAATTGACAATGCACATAGAAAAAAATATGAACATTTCAATAGTGCATACCATGATAAACGCTTTGGATACTGCACCAGGATGGCCGAGTGGTTAAGGTGTTGGGCTTATAATCCAATGGATTTATATCTGCATGGATTCAAACCCCCCTTCTGGTGTGGTTTTTAATTTCAGCTTCCAAAAAATGTACAATAAAGAATGTTATCAATTAGGGAAATTTAAAATTGACAGCCGTATATCTTTCAACAAAAACATGGTCGTGTGAAATAACAGAGAAAGTAACTATTTCTATTATAAAATCAAGAGCAATCGTTATAGCTGTACACTTTAAATAATGGTGAATACAATCAATTTCAGTAATTTAAAAATTGACAATCCACATAGAAAAAAACATGAACATTCCATCAGTACTTGTCATGAAAAACACTTTAACTACTGCAGCAGGAAGGTCATACCAAACATACTTTCAGAGATGAGAAGAAATATAGGTATTCTAATATACAAAAATCAGAGTATGTAGTTATTTAGACTCAAAGCTGTATAATGATTAAAGACAAGTTAACAGAGCATATTGAAAAAAAGATGAACATTTCAATAGTGCTTCTTTTGATAATCTCCTTGGCTATCGCACCAGGATGGCCAAGTGGTTAAGGAGTTGGACTTAAGATCCCATGGATTTATATCTGCGTGGGTTCGAACACCTCTCCTGGTATGGTTTTTAATTTCAGTTTCCAAGATATGTACAATAAAGAATGTCATCAATTAGGGAAAAATAACTGACAGCAATACATCCTCGATAAAAACATGGTTATGTGAAAGGACAGAAAAAGCAGCTATTTCCATTAAAAAATCAAGAGCAATCGTTATAGTTGTACACAATAAAAATGTTTAATACCTACAATTTCAGTAATTTAAAAGTGACAATGCACATAGAAAAAAATATGAACATTTCAATAGTGCACATCATGATAAACGCTTTGGCTACTGCACCAGGATGGCCGAGTGGTTAAGGTGTTGGGCTTATTATCCAATGGATTTATATCTGCATGGATTCAAACCCCACTTCTGGTGTGGTTTTTAATTTCAGCTTCCAAAAAATGTACATAAAGAATGTTGTCAATTAGGGAAATTTAAAATTGACTGCATCTTTCAAGAAAAACATGGTCGTGTGAAATTACAGAGAAAGTAACTATTTCTATTATAAAATCATTATAGCTGTACACTTTAAAAAATGGTGAATACAAACAATTTCAGTACTTTAAAAATTGACAATCCACATAGGAAAAAACATGAACATTCCATCAGTACTTGTCATGAAAAACACTTTAACTACTGCAGCAGGAAGGTCATACCAAACATACTTTCAGAGATGAGAAGAAATATAGGTATTCTAATATACAAAAATCAGAGCTATGAAGTTATTTAGACTCAAAGCTGTATAATGATTAAAGACAAGTTAACAGTGCATTTTGAAAAAAAGATGAACATTTCCATAGTACAGAAAAAGCAGCTATTTCCATCATAAAATCAAGAGCAATCGTTATAGTTGTACACAATAAAAATGTTTAATACCTACAATTTCAGTAATTTAAAATTGACAATGCACATTGAAAAAAATATGAACATTTCAATAGTGCATATCATGATAAACGCTTTCGCTACTACACCAGGATGGCCGAGTGGTTAAGGTGTTGGGCTTATAATCCAATGGATTTATATCTGCATGGATTCAAACCCCTCTTCTGGTGTGGTTTTTAATTTCAGCTTCCAAAAAATGTACAATAAAGAATGTTATCAATTAGGGAAATTTAAAATTGACAGCCGTATATCTTTCAAGAAAAACATGGTCGTGTGAAATTACAGAGAAAGTAACTATTTCTATTATAAAATCAAGAGCAATCATTATAGCTGTACACTTTAAAAAATGGTGAATACAAACAATTTCAGTACTTTAAAAATTGACAATCCACATAGAAAAAAACATGAACATTCCATCAGTACTTGTCATGAAAAACACTTTAACTACTGCAGCAGGAAGGTCATACCAAACATACTTTCAGAGATGAGAAGAAATATAGGTATTCTAATATACAAAAATCAGAGCTATGTAGTTATTTAGACTCAAAGCTGTATAATGATTAAAAACAAGATGACAGTGCATTTTGAAAAAAAGATGAACATTTCAATAGTACAGAAAAAGCAGCTATTTCCAACATAAAATCAAGAGCAATCGTTACAGTTGTACACATTAAAAATGTTTAATACCTACAATTTCAGTAATCTAAAACTGACAATGTACCTAGAAAAAAAACTGAACATTTCAAAAGTGCTTATCATGATAAACGCTTTGGCCACTGCACCAGGATGGCCGAGTGGTTAAGGTGTTGGGCTCATAAGCCAATGGATTTATATCTGCATGGATTCAAACCCCACTTCCGGTGTGGTTTTTAATTTCAGCTTCCAAAAAATGTACAATAAAGAATGTTATCAATTAGGGAAATATAAAATTGACAGCCGTATATCTTTCAACAAAAACATGGTCGTGTGAAATTACAGAGAAAGTAACTATTCTATTATAAATTCAAGAGCAATCGTTATAACTGTACACTTTAAAAAATGGTGAATACAATCAATTTCAGTAATTTAAAAATTGACAATCCACATAGAAAAAAACATGAACATTCCATCAGTACTTGTCATGAAAAACACTTTAACTACTGCAGCAGGAAGGTCATACTAAACATACTTTCAAAGATGAGAAGAAATATAGGTATTCTAATATACAAAAATCAGAGCTATGTAGTTATTTAGACTCAAAGCTGTATAATGATTAAAGACAAGTTAACAGAGCATGTTGAAAAAAAGATGAACATTTCAATAGTGCTTATCTTGATAAACTCCTAGGCTACCGCACCAGGATGGCCGAGTGGTTAAGGCGTTGGACTTAAGATCCAATGGATTTATATCTGCGTGGGTTCGAACCCCACTCCTGGTATGGTTTTTAATTTCAGCTTCCAAGATATGTACAATAAAGAATGTCATCAATTAGTGAAAAATAACTGACAGCAATACATCCTCGATAAAAACATGGTTATGTGAAAGGACTGAAAAAGCAGCTATTTCCATTAAAAAATCAAGAGCAATCGTTATAGTTGTACACATTAAAAATGTTTAATACCTACAATTTCAGTAATTTAAAATTGACAATGCACATAGAAAAAAATATGAACATTTCAATAGTACATATCATGATAAACGCTTTGGCTACTTGCCTAGGATGGCCGAGTGGTTAAGGTGTTGGGCTTATAATCCAATGGATTTATATCTGCATGGATTCAAACCCCCCTTCTGGTGTGGTTTTTAATTTCAGCTTCCAAAAAATGTACAATAAAGAATGTTATCAATTAGGGAAATTTAAAATTGACAGCCGTATATCTTTCAACAAAAACATGGTCATGTGAAATTACAGAGAAAGTAACTATTTCTATTATAAAATCAAGAGCAATCATTATAGCTGTACAGTTTAAAAAATGGTGAATACAATCAATTTCAGTAATTTAAAAATTGACAATCCACATAGAAAAAAACATGAACATTCCATCAGTACTTGTCATGAAAATCACTTTAACTACTGCAGCAGGAAGGTCATACCAAACATACTTTCAGAGATGAGAAGAAATATAGGTATTCTAATATACAAAAATCAGAGCTATGTAGTTATTTAGACTCAAAGCTGTATAATGATTAAAGACAAGTTAACAGAGCATGATGAAAAAAAGATAAACATTTCAATAGTGCTTATCTTGATAAACTCCTTGGCTACCGCACCAGGATGGCCGAGTGGTTAAGTGGTTAAGTGGGTTCGAACCCCACTCCTGGTATGGTTTTTAATTTCAGCTTCCAAGATATGTACAATAAAGAATGTCATCAATTAGGGAAAAATAACTGACAGCAATACATCCTCGAAAAAACCAGGTTATGTGAAAGGACAGAAAAAGCAGCTATTTCCATAAAAAAATCAAGAGCAATCGTTATAGTTGTACACATTAAAAATGTTTAATACCTACAATTTCAGTAATTTAAAATTGACAATGCACATAGAAAAAAATATGAACATTTCAATAGTGCATATCATGATAAACGCTTTGGATACTGCACCAGGATGGCCGAGTGGTTAAGGTGTTGGGCTTATTATCCAATGGATTTATATCTGCATGGATTCAAACCCCACTTCTGGTGTGGTTTTTAATTTCAGCTTCCAAAAAATGTACATAAAGAATGTTGTCAATTAGGGAAATTTAAAATTGACTGCATCTTTCAAGAAAAACATGGTCGTGTGAAATTACAGAGAAAGTAACTATTTCTATTATAAAATCAAGAGCAATCATTATAGCTGTACACTTTAAAAAATGGTGAATACAAACAATTTCAGTACTTTAAAAATTGACAATCCACATAGGAAAAAACATGAACATTCCATCAGTACTTGTCATGAAAAACACTTTAACTACTGCAGCAGGAAGGTCATACCAAACATACTTTCAGAGATGAGAAGAAATATAGGTATTCTAATATACAAAAATCAGAGCTATGAAGTTATTTAGACTCAAAGCTGTATAATGATTAAAGACAAGTTAACAGAGCATATTGAAAAAAAGATGAACATTTCCATAGTACAGAAAAAGCAGCTATTTCCATCATAAAATCAAGAGCAATCGTTATAGTTGTACACAATAAAAATGTTTAATACCTACAATTTCAGTAATTTAAAATTGACAATGCACATTGAAAAAAATATGAACATTTCAATAGTGCATATCATGATAAACGCTTTGGCTACTACACCAGGATGGCCAAGTGGTTAAGGTGTTGGGCTTATAATCCAATGGATTTATATCTGCATGGATTCAAACCCCTCTTCTGGTGTGGTTTTTAATTTCAGCTTCCAAAAAATGTACAATAAAGAATGTTATCAATTAGGGAAATTTAAAATTGACAGCCGTATATCTTTCAAGAAAAACATGGTCGTGTGAAATTACAGAGAAAGTAACTATTTCTATTATAAAATCAAGAGCAATCATTATAGCTGTACACTTTAAAAAATGGTGAATACAAACAATTTCAGTACTTTAAAAATTGACAATCCACATAGAAAAAAACATGAACATTCCATCAGTACTTGTCATGAAAAACACTTTAACTACTGCAGCAGGAAGGTCATACCAAACATACTTTCAGAGATGAGAAGAAATATAGGTATTCTAATATACAAAAATCAGAGCTATGTAGTTATTTAGACTCAAAGCTGTATAATGATTAAAAACAAGATGACAGTGCATTTTGAAAAAAAGATGAACATTTCAATAGTACAGAAAAAGCAGCTATTTCCAACATAAAATCAAGAGCAATCGTTACAGTTGTACACATTAAAAATGTTTATTACCTACAATTTCAGTAATCTAAAACTGACAATGTACCTAGAAAAAAAACTGAACATTTCAAAAGTGCTTATCATGATAAACGCTTTGGCCACTGCACCAGGATGGCCGAGTGGTTAAGGTGTTGGGCTCATAAGCCAATGGATTTATATCTGCATGGATTCAAACCCCACTTCCGGTGTGGTTTTTAATTTCAGCTTCCAAAAAATGTACAATAAAGAATGTTATCAATTAGGGAAATATAAAATTGACAGCCGTATATCTTTCAACAAAAACATGGTCGTGTGAAATTACAGAGAAAGTAACTATTCTATTATAAATTCAAGAGCAATCGTTATAGCTGTACACTTTAAAAAATGGTGAATACAATCAATTTCAGTAATTTAAAAATTGACAATCCACATAGAAAAAAACATGAACATTCCATCAGTACTTGTCATGAAAAAAAAACACTTTAACTACTGCAGCAGGAAGGTCATACTAAACATACTTTCAAAGATGAGAAGAAATATAGGTATTCTAATATACAAAAATCAGAGCTATGTAGTTATTTAGACTCAAAGCTGTATAATGATTAAAGACAAGTTAACAGAGCATGTTGAAAAAAAGATGAACATTTCAATAGTGCTTATCTTGATAAACTCCTTGGCTACCGCACCAGGATGGCCGAGTGGTTAAGGCGTTGGACTTAAGATCCAATGGATTTATATCTGCGTGGGTTCGAACCCCACTCCTGGTATGGTTTTTAATTTCAGCTTCCAAGATATGTACAATAAAGAATGTCATCAATTAGTGAAAAATAACTGACAGCAATACATCCTCGATAAAAACATGGTTATGTGAAAGGACTGAAAAAGCAGCTATTTCCATTAAAAAATCAAGAGCAATCGTTATAGTTGTACACATTAAAAATGTTTAATACCTACAATTTCAGTAATTTAAAATTGACAATGCACATAGAAAAAAATATGAACATTTCAATAGTACATATCATGATAAACGCTTTGGCTACTTGCCTAGGATGGCCGAGTGGTTAAGGTGTTGGGCTTATAATCCAATGGATTTATATCTGCATGGATTCAAACCCCCCTTCTGGTGTGGTTTTTAATTTCAGCTTCCAAAAAATGTACAATAAAGAATGTTATCAATTAGGGAAATTTAAAATTGACAGCCGTATATCTTTCAACAAAAACATGGTCATGTGAAATTACAGAGAAAGTAACTATTTCTATTATAAAATCAAGAGCAATCATTATAGCTGTACAGTTTAAAAAATGGTGAATACAATCAATTTCAGTAATTTAAAAATTGACAATCCACATAGAAAAAAACATGAACATTCCATCAGTACTTGTCATGAAAATCACTTTAACTACTGCAGCAGGAAGGTCATACCAAACATACTTTCAGAGATGAGAAGAAATATAGGTATTCTAATATACAAAAATCAGAGCTATGTAGTTATTTAGACTCAAAGCTGTATAATGATTAAAGACAAGTTAACAGAGCATGATGAAAAAAAGATGAACATTTCAATAGTGCTTATCTTGATAAACTCCTTGGCTACCGCACCAGGATGGCCGAGTGGTTAAGGCGTTGGACTTAAGATCCAATGGATTTATATCTGCGTGGGTTCGAACCCCACTCCTGGTATGTTTTTTAATTTCAGCTTCCAAGATATGTACAATAAAGAATGTCATCAATTAGGGAAAAATAACTGACAGCAATACATCCTCGAAAAAACCAGGTTATGTGAAAGGACAGAAAAAGCAGCTATTTCCATAAAAAAATCAAGAGCAATCGTTATAGTTGTACACATTAAAAATGTTTAATACCTACAATTTCAGTAATTTAAAATTGACAATGCACATAGAAAATATATGAACATTTCAATAGTGCATACCATGATAAACGCTTTGGATACTGCACCAGGATGGCCGAGTGGTTAAGGTGTTGGGCTTATAATCCAATGCATTTATATCTGCATGGATTCAAACCCCCCTTCTGGTGTGGTTTTTAATTTCAGCTTCCAAAAAATGTACAATAAAGAATGTTATCAATTAGGGAAATTTAAAATTGACAGCCGTATATCTTTCAACAAAAACATGGTCGTGTGAAATAACAGAGAAAGTAACTATTTCTATTATAAAATCAAGAGCAATCGTTATAGCTGTACACTTTAAATAATGGTGAATACAATCAATTTCAGTAATTTAAAAATTGACAATCCACATAGAAAAAAACATGAACATTCCATCAGTACTTGTCATGAAAAACACTTTAACTACTGCAGCAGGAAGGTCATACCAAACATACTTTCAGAGATGAGAAGAAATATAGGTATTCTAATATACAAAAATCAGAGCTATGTAGTTATTTAGACTCAAAGCTGTATAATGATTAAAGACAAGTTGACAGTGCATTTTGAAAAAAAGATGAACATTTCAACAGTACAGAAAAAGCAGCTATTTCCAACATAAAATCAAGAGCAATCGTTACAGTTGTACACAATAAAAATGTTTAATACCTACAATTTCAGTAATCTAAAACTGACAATGTACCTAGAAAAAAAACTGAACATTTCAAAAGTGCTTATCATGATAAACGCTTTGGCCACTGCACCAGGATGGCCGAGTGGTAAAGGTGTTGGGCTCATAAGCCAATGGATTTATATCTGCATGGATTCAAACCCCACTTCTGGTGTGGTTTTTAATTTCAGCTTCCAAAAAATGTACAATAAAGAATGTTATCAATTAGGGAAATATAAAATTGACAGCCGTATATCTTTCAACAAAAACATGGTCGTGTGAAATTACAGAGAAAGTAACTATTCTATTATAAATTCAAGAGCAATCGTTATAGCTGTACACTTTAAAAAATGGTGAATACAATCAATTTCAGTAATTTAAAAATTGACAATCCACATAGAAAAAAACATGAACATTCCATCAGTACTTGTCATGAAAAACACTTTAACTACTGCAGCAGGAAGGTCATACTAAACATACTTTCAGAGATGAGAAGAAATATAGGTATTCTAATATACAAAAATCAGAGCTATGTAGTTATTTAGACTCAAAGCTGTATAATGATTAAAGACAAGTTAACAGAGCATGTTGAAAAAAAGATGAACATTTCAATAGTGCTTATCTTGATAAACTCCTTGGCTACCGCACCAGGGTGGCCGAGTGGTTAAGGCGTTGGACTTAAGATCCAATGGATTTATATCTGCGTGGGTTCGAACCCCACTACTGGTATGGTTTTTAATTTCAGCTTCCAAGATATGTACAATAAAGAATGTCATCAATTAGTGAAAAATAACTGACAGCAATACATCCTCGATAAAAACATGGTTATGTGAAAGGACTGAAAAAGCAGCTATTTCCATTAAAAAATCAAGAGCAATCGTTATAGTTGTACACATTAAAAATGTTTAATACCTACAATTTCAGTAATTTAAAATTGACAATGCACATAGAAAAAAATATGAACATTTCAATAGTACATATCATGATAAACGCTTTGGCTACTTGCCTAGGATGGCCGAGTGGTTAAGGTGTTGGGCTTATAATCCAATGGATTTATATCTGCATGGATTCAAATCCCCCTTCTGGTGTGGTTTTTAATTTCAGCTTCCAAAAAATGTACAATAAAGAATGTTATCAATTAGGGAAATTTAAAATTGACAGCCGTATATCTTTCAACAAAAACATGGTCATGTGAAATTACAGAGAAAGTAACTATTTCTATTATAAAATCAAGAGCAATCATTATAGCTGTACAGTTTAAAAAATGGTGAATACAATCAATTTCAGTAATTTAAAAATTGACAATCCACATAGAAAAAAACATGAACATTCCATCAGTACTTGTCATGAAAATCACTTTAACTACTGCAGCAGGAAGGTCATACCAAACATACTTTCAGAGATGAGAAGAAATATAGGTATTCTAATATACAAAAATCAGAGCTATGTAGTTATTTAGACTCAAAGCTGTATAATGATTAAAGACAAGTTAACAGAGCATGATGAAAAAAAGATGAACATTTCAATAGTGCTTATCTTGATAAACTCCTTGGCTACCGCACCAGGATGGCCGAGTGGTTAAGGCGTTGGACTTAAGATCCAATGGATTTATATCTGCGTGGGTTCGAACCCCACTCCTGGTATGGTTTTTAATTTCAGCTTCCAAGATATGTACAATAAAGAATGTCATCAATTAGGGAAAAATAACTGACAGCAATACATCCTCGAAAAAACCAGGTTATGTGAAAGGACAGAAAAAGCAGCTATTTCCATAAAAAAATCAAGAGCAATCGTTATAGTTGTACACAATAAAAATGTTTAATACCTACAATTTCAGTAATTTAAAATTGACAATGCACATAGAAAAAAATATGAACATTTCAATAGTGCATACCATGATAAACGCTTTGGATACTGCACCAGGATGGCCGAGTGGTTAAGGTGTTGGGCTTATAATCCAATGGATTTATATCTGCATGGATTCAAACCCCCCTTCTGGTGTGGTTTTTAATTTCAGCTTCCAAAAAATGTACAATAAAGAATGTTATCAATTAGGGAAATTTAAAATTGACAGCCGTATATCTTTCAACAAAAACATGGTCGTGTGAAATAACAGAGAAAGTAACTATTTCTATTATAAAATCAAGAGCAATCGTTATAGCTGTACACTTTAAATAATGGTGAATACAATCAATTTCAGTAATTTAAAAATTGACAATCCACATAGAAAAAAACATGAACATTCCATCAGTACTTGTCATGAAAAACACTTTAACTACTGCAGCAGGAAGGTCATACCAAACATACTTTCAGAGATGAGAAGAAATATAGGTATTCTAATATACAAAAATCAGAGTATGTAGTTATTTAGACTCAAAGCTGTATAATGATTAAAGACAAGTTAACAGAGCATATTGAAAAAAAGATGAACATTTCAATAGTGCTTCTTTTGATAATCTCCTTGGCTAACGCACCAGGATGGCCAAGTGGTTAAGGAGTTGGACTTAAGATCCCATGGATTTATACCTGCGTGGGTTCGAACACCTCTCCTGGTATGGTTTTTAATTTCAGTTTCCAAGATATGTACAATAAAGAATGTCATCAATTAGGGAAAAATAACTGACAGCAATACATCCTCGATAAAAACATGGTTATGTGAAAGGACAGAAAAAGCAGCTATTTCCATTAAAAAATCAAGAGCAATCGTTATAGTTGTACACAATAAAAATGTTTAATACCTACAATTTCAGTAATTTAAAAGTGACAATGCACATAGAAAAAAATATGAACATTTCAATAGTGCATATCATGATAAACGCTTTGGCTACTGCACCAGGATGGCCGAGTGGTTAAGGTGTTGGGCTTATTATCCAATGGATTTATATCTGCATGGATTCAAACCCCACTTCTGGTGTGGTTTTTAATTTCAGCTTCCAAAAAATGTACATAAAGAATGTTGTCAATTAGGGAAATTTAAAATTGACTGCATCTTTCAACAAAAACATGGTCGTGTGAAATTACAGAGAAAGTAACTATTTCTATTATAAAATCAAGAGCAATCATTATAGCTGTACACTTTAAAAAATGGTGAATACAAACAATTTCAGTACTTTAAAAATTGACAATCCACATAGGAAAAAACATGAACATTCCATCAGTACTTGTCATGAAAAACACTTTAACTACTGCAGCAGGAAGGTCATACCAAACATACTTTCAGAGATGAGAAGAAATATAGGTATTCTAATATACAAAAATCAGAGCTATGAAGTTATTTAGACTCAAAGCTGTATAATGATTAAAGACAAGTTAACAGTGCATTTTGAAAAAAAGATGAACATTTCCATAGTACAGAAAAAGCAGCTATTTCCATCATAAAATCAAGAGCAATCGTTATAGTTGTACACAATAAAAATGTTTAATACCTACAATTTCAGTAATTTAAAATTGACAATGCACATTGAAAAAAATATGAACATTTCAATAGTGCATATCATGATAAACGCTTTGGCTACTAAACCAGGATGGCTGAGTGGTTAAGGTGTTGGGCTTATAATCCAATGGATTTATATCTGCATGGATTCAAACCCCTCTTCTGGTGTGGTTTTTAATTTCAGCTTCCAAAAAATGTACAATAAAGAATGTTATCAATTAGGGAAATTTAAAATTGACAGCCGTATATCTTTCAAGAAAAACATGGTCGTGTGAAATTACAGAGAAAGTAACTATTTCTATTATAAAATCAAGAGCAATCATTATAGCTGTACACTTTAAAAAATGGTGAATACAAACAATTTCAGTACTTTAAAAATTGACAATCCACATAGAAAAAAACATGAACATTCCATCAGTACTTGTCATGAAAAACACTTTAACTACTGCAGCAGGAAGGTCATACCAAACATACTTTCAGAGATGAGAAGAAATATAGGTATTCTAATATACAAAAATCAGAGCTATGTAGTTATTTAGACTCAAAGCTGTATAATGATTAAAGACAAGTTGACAGTGCATTTTGAAAAAAAGATGAACATTTCAATAGTACAGAAAAAGCAGCTATTTCCAACATAAAATCAAGAGCAATCGTTACAGTTGTACACAATAAAAATGTTTAATACCTACAATATCAGTAATCTAAAACTGACAATGTACCTAGAAAAAAAACTGAACATTTCAAAAGTGCTTATCATGATAAACGCTTTGGCCACTGCACCAGGATGGCTGAGTGGTTAAGGTGTTGGGCTCATAAGCCAATGGATTTATATCTGCATGGATTCAAACCCCACTTCCGGTGTGGTTTTTAATTTCAGCTTCCAAAAAATGTACAATAAAGAATGTTATCAATTAGGGAAATTTAAAATTGACAGCCGTATATCTTTCAACAAAAACATGGTCATGTGAAATTACAGAGAAAGTAACTATTTCTATTATAAAATCAAGAGCAATCGTTATAGCTGTACAGTTTAAAAAATGGTGAATACAATCAATTTCAGTAATTTAAAAATTGACAATCCACATAGAAAAAAACATGAACATTCCATCAGTACTTGTCATGAAAATCACTTTAACTACTGCAGCAGGAAGGTCATACCAAACATACTTTCAGAGATGAGAAGAAATATAGGTATTTTAATATACAAAAATCAGAGCTATGTAGTTATTTAGACTCAAAGCTGTATAATGATTAAAGACAAGTTAACAGAGCATGATGAAAAAAAGATGAACATTTCAATAGTGCTTATCTTGATAAACTTCTTGGCTACCGCACCAGGATGGCCAAGTGGTTAAGGCGTTGGACTTAAGATCCAATGGATTTATATCTGCGTGGGTTCGAACCCCACTCCTGGTATGGTTTTTAATTTCAGCTTCCAAGATATGTACAATAAAGAATGTCATCAATTAGGGAAAAATAACTGACAGCAATACATCCTCGAAAAAACCAGGTTATGTGAAAGGACAGAAAAAGCAGCTATTTCCATAAAAAAATCAAGAGCAATCGTTATAGTTGTACACATTAAAAATGTTTAATACCTACAATTTCAGTAATTTAAAATTGACAATGCACATAGAAAAAAATATGAACATTTCAATAGTGCATACCATGATAAACGCTTTGGATACTGCACCAGGATGGCCGAGTGGTTAAGGTGTTGGGCTTATAATCCAATGGATTTATATCTGCATGGATTCAAACCCCCCTTCTGGTGTGGTTTTTAATTTCAGCTTCCAAAAAATGTACAATAAAGAATGTTATCAATTAGGGAAATTTAAAATTGACAGCCGTATATCTTTCAACAAAAACATGGTCGTGTGAAATAACAGAGAAAGTAACTATTTCTATTATAAAATCAAGAGCAATCGTTATAGCTGTACACTTTAAATAATGGTGAATACAATCAATTTCAGTAATTTAAAAATTGACAATCCACATAGAAAAAAACATGAACATTCCATCAGTACTTGTCATGAAAAACACTTTAACTACTGCAGCAGGAAGGTCATACCAAACATACTTTCAGAGATGAGAAGAAATATAGGTATTCTAATATACAAAAATCAGAGTATGTAGTTATTTAGACTCAAAGCTGTATAATGATTAAAGACAAGTTAACAGAGCATATTGAAAAAAAGATGAACATTTCAATAGTGCTTCTTTTGATAATCTCCTTGGCTAACGCACCAGGATGGCCAAGTGGTTAAGGAGTTGGACTTAAGATCCCATGGATTTATATCTGCGTGGGTTCGAACACCTCTCCTGGTATGGTTTTTAATTTCAGTTTCCAAGATATGTACAATAAAGAATGTCATCAATTAGGGAAAAATAACTGACAGCAATACATCCTCGATAAAAACATGGTTATGTGAAAGGACAGAAAAAGCAGCTATTTCCATTAAAAAATCAAGAGCAATCGTTATAGTTGTACACAATAAAAATGTTTAATACCTACAATTTCAGTAATTTAAAAGTGACAATGCACATAGAAAAAAATATGAACATTTCAATAGTGCATATCATGATAAACGCTTTGGCTACTGCACCAGGATGGCCGAGTGGTTAAGGTGTTGGGCTTATTATCCAATGGATTTATATCTGCATGGATTCAAACCCCACTTCTGGTGTGGTTTTTAATTTCAGCTTCCAAAAAATGTACATAAAGAATGTTGTCAATTAGGGAAATTTAAAATTGACTGCATCTTTCAACAAAAACATGGTCGTGTGAAATTACAGAGAAAGTAACTATTTCTATTATAAAATCAAGAGCAATCATTATAGCTGTACACTTTAAAAAATGGTGAATACAAACAATTTCAGTACTTTAAAAATTGACAATCCACATAGGAAAAAACATGAACATTCCATCAGTACTTGTCATGAAAAACACTTTAACTACTGCAGCAGGAAGGTCATACCAAACATACTTTCAGAGATGAGAAGAAATATAGGTATTCTAATATACAAAAATCAGAGCTATGAAGTTATTTAGACTCAAAGCTGTATAATGATTAAAGACAAGTTAACAGTGCATTTTGAAAAAAAGATGAACATTTCCATAGTACAGAAAAAGCAGCTATTTCCATCATAAAATCAAGAGCAATCGTTATAGTTGTACACAATAAAAATGTTTAATACCTACAATTTCAGTAATTTAAAATTGACAATGCACATTGAAAAAAATATGAACATTTCAATAGTGCATATCATGATAAACGCTTTGGCTACTACACCAGGATGGCTGAGTGGTTAAGGTGTTGGGCTTATAATCCAATGGATTTATATCTGCATGGATTCAAACCCCTCTTCTGGTGTGGTTTTTAATTTCAGCTTCCAAAAAATGTACAATAAAGAATGTTATCAATTAGGGAAATTTAAAATTGACAGCCGTATATCTTTCAAGAAAAACATGGTCGTGTGAAATTACAGAGAAAGTAACTATTTCTATTATAAAATCAAGAGCAATCATTATAGCTGTACACTTTAAAAAATGGTGAATACAAACAATTTCAGTACTTTAAAAATTGACAATCCACATAGAAAAAAACATGAACATTCCATCAGTACTTGTCATGAAAATCACTTTAACTACTGCAGCAGGAAGGTCATACCAAACATACTTTCAGAGATGAGAAGAAATATAGGTATTCTAATATACAAAAATCAGAGCTATGTAGTTATTTAGACTCAAAGCTGTATAATGATTAAAGACAAGTTAACAGAGCATGATGAAAAAAAGATGAACATTTCAATAGTGCTTATCTTGATAAACTCCTTGGCTACCGCACCAGGATGGCCGAGTGGTTAAGGCGTTGGACTTAAGATCCAATGGATTTATATCTGCGTGGGTTCGAACCCCACTCCTGGTATGGTTTTTAATTTCAGCTTCCAAGATATGTACAATAAAGAATGTCATCAATTAGGGAAAAATAACTGACAGCAATACATCCTCGAAAAAACCAGGTTATGTGAAAGGACAGAAAAGCAGCTATTTCCATAAAAAAATCAAGAGCAATCGTTATAGTTGTACACATTAAAAATGTTTAATACCTACAATTTCAGTAATTTAAAATTGACAATGCACATAGAAAAAAATATGAACATTTCAATAGTGCATACCATGATAAACGCTTTGGATACTGCACCAGGATGGCCGAGTGGTTAAGGTGTTGGGCTTATAATCCAATGGATTTATATCTGCATGGATTCAAACCCCCCTTCTGGTGTGGTTTTTAATTTCAGCTTCCAAAAAATGTACAATAAAGAATGTTATCAATTAGGGAAATTTAAAATTGACAGCCGTATATCTTTCAACAAAAACATGGTCGTGTGAAATAACAGAGAAAGTAACTATTTCTATTATAAAATCAAGAGCAATCGTTATAGCTGTACACTTTAAATAATGGTGAATACAATCAATTTCAGTAATTTAAAAATTGACAATCCACATAGAAAAAAACATGAACATTCCATCAGTACTTGTCATGAAAAACACTTTAACTACTGCAGCAGGAAGGTCATACCAAACATACTTTCAGAGATGAGAAGAAATATAGGTATTTTAATATACAAAAATCAGAGTATGTAGTTATTTAGACTCAAAGCTGTATAATGATTAAAGACAAGTTAACAGAGCATATTGAAAAAAAGATGAACATTTCAATAGTGCTTCTTTTGATAATCTCCTTGGCTAACGCACCAGGATGGCCAAGTGGTTAAGGAGTTGGACTTAAGATCCCATGGATTTATATCTGCGTGGGTTCGAACACCTCTCCTGGTATGGTTTTTAATTTCAGTTTCCAAGATATGTACAATAAAGAATGTCATCAATTAGGGAAAAATAACTGACAGCAATACATCCTCAATAAAAACATGGTTATGTGAAAGGACAGAAAAAGCAGCTATTTCCATTAAAAAATCAAGAGCAATCGTTATAGTTGTACACAATAAAAATGTTTAATACCTACAATTTCAGTAATTTAAAAGTGACAATGCACATAGAAAAAAATATGAACATTTCAATAGTGCATATCATGATAAACGCTTTGGCTACTGCACCAGGATGGCCGAGTGGTTAAGGTGTTGGGCTTATTATCCAATGGATTTATATCTGCATGGATTCAAACCCCACTTCTGGTGTGGTTTTTAATTTCAGCTTCCAAAAAATGTACATAAAGAATGTTGTCAATTAGGGAAATTTAAAATTGACTGCATCTTTCAACAAAAACATGGTCGTGTGAAATTACAGAGAAAGTAACTATTTCTATTATAAAATCAAGAGCAATCATTATAGCTGTACACTTTAAAAAATGGTGAATACAAACAATTTCACTACTTTAAAAATTGACAATCCACATAGGAAAAAACATGAACATTCCATCAGTACTTGTCTTGAAAAACACTTTAACTACTGCAGCAGGAAGGTCATACCAAACATACTTTCAGAGATGAGAAGAAATATAGGTATTCTAATATACAAAAATCAGAGCTATGAAGTTATTTAGACTCAAAGCTGTATAATGATTAAAGACAAGTTGACAGTGCATTTTGAAAAAAAGATGAACATTTCAATAGTACAGAAAAAGCAGCTATTTCCAACATAAAATCAAGAGCAATCGTTACAGTTGTACACAATAAAAATGTTTAATACCTACAATTTCAGTAATCTAAAACTGACAATGTACCTAGAAAAAAAACTGAACATTTCAAAAGTGCTTATCATGATAAACGCTTTGGCCACTGCACCAGGATGGCCGAGTGGTTAAGGTGTTGGGCTCATAAGCCAATGGATTTATATCTGCATGGATTCAAACCCCACTTCCGGTGTGGTTTTTAATTTCAGCTTCCAAAAAATGTACAATAAAGAATGTTATCAATTAGGGAAATATAAAATTGACAGCCGTATATCTTTCAACAAAAACATGGTCGTGTGAAATTACAGAGAAAGTAACTATTCTATTATAAATTCAAGAGCAATCGTTATAGCTGTACACTTTAAAAAATGGTGAATACAATCAATTTCAGTAATTTAAAAATTGACAATCCACATAGAAAAAAACATGAACATTCCATCAGTACTTGTCATGAAAAACACTTTAACTACTGCAGCAGGAAGGTCATACTAAACATACTTTCAGAGATGAGAAGAAATATAGGTATTCTAATATACAAAAATCAGAGCTATGTAGTTATTTAGACTCAAAGCTGTATAATGATTAAAGACAAGTTAACAGAGCATATTGAAAAAAAGATGAACATTTCAATAGTGCTTCTTTTGATAATCTCCTTGGCTAACGCACCAGGATGGCCAAGTGGTTAAGGAGTTGGACTTAAGATCCCATGGATTTATATCTGCGTGGGTTCGAACACCTCTCCTGGTATGGTTTTTAATTTCAGTTTCCAAGATATGTACAATAAAGAATGTCATCAATTAGGGAAAAATAACTGACAGCAATACATCCTCAATAAAAACATGGTTATGTGAAAGGACAGAAAAAGCAGCTATTTCCATTAAAAAATCAAGAGCAATCGTTATAGTTGTACACAATAAAAATGTTTAATACCTACAATTTCAGTAATTTAAAAGTGACAATGCACATAGAAAAAAATATGAACATTTCAATAGTGCATATCATGATAAACGCTTTGGCTACTGCACCAGGATGGCCGAGTGGTTAAGGTGTTGGGCTTATTATCCAATGGATTTATATCTGCATGGATTCAAACCCCACTTCTGGTGTGGTTTTTAATTTCAGCTTCCAAAAAATGTACATAAAGAATGTTGTCAATTAGGGAAATTTAAAATTGACTGCATCTTTCAACAAAAACATGGTCGTGTGAAATTACAGAGAAAGTAACTATTTCTATTATAAAATCAAGAGCAATCATTATAGCTGTACACTTTAAAAAATGGTGAATACAAACAATTTCACTACTTTAAAAATTGACAATCCACATAGGAAAAAACATGAACATTCCATCAGTACTTGTCTTGAAAAACACTTTAACTACTGCAGCAGGAAGGTCATACCAAACATACTTTCAGAGATGAGAAGAAATATAGGTATTCTAATATACAAAAATCAGAGCTATGAAGTTATTTAGACTCAAAGCTGTATAATGATTAAAGACAAGTTGACAGTGCATTTTGAAAAAAAGATGAACATTTCAATAGTACAGAAAAAGCAGCTATTTCCAACATAAAATCAAGAGCAATCGTTACAGTTGTACACAATAAAAATGTTTAATACCTACAATTTCAGTAATCTAAAACTGACAATGTACCTAGAAAAAAAACTGAACATTTCAAAAGTGCTTATCATGATAAACGCTTTGGCCACTGCACCAGGATGGCCGAGTGGTTAAGGTGTTGGGCTCATAAGCCAATGGATTTATATCTGCATGGATTCAAACCCCACTTCCGGTGTGGTTTTTAATTTCAGCTTCCAAAAAATGTACAATAAAGAATGTTATCAATTAGGGAAATATAAAATTGACAGCCGTATATCTTTCAACAAAAACATGGTCGTGTGAAATTACAGAGAAAGTAACTATTCTATTATAAATTCAAGAGCAATCGTTATAGCTGTACACTTTAAAAAATGGTGAATACAATCAATTTCAGTAATTTAAAAATTGACAATCCACATAGAAAAAAACATGAACATTCCATCAGTACTTGTCATGAAAAACACTTTAACTACTGCAGCAGGAAGGTCATACTAAACATACTTTCAGAGATGAGAAGAAATATAGGTATTCTAATATACAAAAATCAGAGCTATGTAGTTATTTAGACTCAAAGCTGTATAATGATTAAAGACAAGTTAACAGAGCATGTTGAAAAAAAGATGAACATTTCAATAGTGCTTATCTTGATAAACTCCTTGGCTACCGCACCAGGATGGCCGAGTGGTTAAGGCGTTGGACTTAAGATCCAATGGATTTATATCTGCGTGGGTTCGAACCCCACTCCTGGTATGGTTTTTAATTTCAGCTTCCAAGATATGTACAATAAAGAATGTCATCAATTAGTGAAAAATAACTGACAGCAATACATCCTCGATAAAAACATGGTTATGTGAAAGGACTGAAAAAGCAGCTATTTCCATTAAAAAATCAAGAGCAATCGTTATAGTTGTACACATTAAAAATGTTTAATACCTACAATTTCAGTAATTTAAAATTGACAATGCACATAGAAAAAAATATGAACATTTCAATAGTACATATCATGATAAACGCTTTGGCTACTTGCCTAGGATGGCCGAGTGGTTAAGGTGTTGGGCTTATAATCCAATGGATTTATATCTGCATGGATTCAAACCCCCCTTCTGGTGTGGTTTTTAATTTCAGCTTCCAAAAAATGTACAATAAAGAATGTTATCAATTAGGGAAATTTAAAATTGACAGCCGTATATCTTTCAACAAAAACATGGTCGTGTGAAATAACAGAGAAAGTAACTATTTCTATTATAAAATCAAGAGCAATCGTTATAGCTGTACACTTTAAATAATGGTGAATACAATCAATTTCAGTAATTTAAAAATTGACAATCCACATAGAAAAAAACATGAACATTCCATCAGTACTTGTCATGACAAACACTTTAACTACTGCAGCAGGAAGGTCATACCAAACATACTTTCAGAGATGAGAAGAAATATAGGTATTCTAATATACAAAAATCAGAGTATGTAGTTATTTAGACTCAAAGCTGTATAATGATTAAAGACAAGTTAACAGAGCATATTGAAAAAAAGATGAACATTTCAATAGTGCTTCTTTTGATAATCTCCTTGGCTAACGCACCAGGATGGCCAAGTGGTTAAGGAGTTGGACTTAAGATCCCATGGATTTATATCTGCGTGGGTTCGAACACCTCTCCTGGTATGGTTTTTAATTTCAGTTTCCAAGATATGTACAATAAAGAATGTCATCAATTAGGGAAAAATAACTGACAGCAATACATCCTCGATAAAAACATGGTTATGTGAAAGGACAGAAAAAGCAGCTATTTCCATTAAAAAATCAAGAGCAATCGTTATAGTTGTACACAATAAAAATGTTTAATACCTACAATTTCAGTAATTTAAAAGTGACAATGCACATAGAAAAAAATATGAACATTTCAATAGTGCATATCATAATAAACGCTTTGGCTACTGCACCAGGATGGCCGAGTGGTTAAGGTGTTGGGCTTATTATCCAATGGATTTATATCTGCATGGATTCAAACCCCACTTCTGGTGTGGTTTTTAATTTCAGCTTCCAAAAAATGTACATAAAGAATGTTGTCAATTAGGGAAATTTAAAATTGACTGCATCTTTCAACAAAAACATGGTCGTGTGAAATTACAGAGAAAGTAACTATTTCTATTATAAAATCAAGAGCAATCATTATAGCTGTACACTTTAAAAAATGGTGAATACAAACAATTTCAGTACTTTAAAAATTGACAATCCACATAGGAAAAAACATGAACATTCCATCAGTACTTGTCATGAAAAACACTTTAACTACTGCAGCAGGAAGGTCATACCAAACATACTTTCAGAGATGAGAAGAAATATAGGTATTCTAATATACAAAAATCAGAGCTATGAAGTTATTTAGACTCAAAGCTGTATAATGATTAAAGACAAGTTAACAGTGCATTTTGAAAAAAAGATGAACATTTCCATAGTACAGAAAAAGCAGCTATTTCCATCATAAAATCAAGAGCAATCGTTATAGTTGTACACAATAAAAATGTTTAATACCTACAATTTCAGTAATTTAAAATTGACAATGCACATTGAAAAAAATATGAACATTTCAATAGTGCATATCATGATAAACACTTTGGCTACTACACCAGGATGGCCGAGTGGTTAAGGTGTTGGGTTTATAATCCAATGGATTTATATCTGCATGGATTCAAACCCCTCTTCTGGTGTGGTTTTTAATTTCAGCTTCCAAAAAATGTACAATAAAGAATGTTATCAATTAGGGAAATTTAAAATTGACAGCCGTATATCTTTCAAGAAAAACATGGTCGTGTGAAATTACAGAGAAAGTAACTATTTCTATTATAAAATCAAGAGCAATCATTATAGCTGTACACTTTAAAAAATGGTGAATACAAACAATTTCAGTACTTTAAAAATTGACAATCCACATAGAAAAAAACATGAACATTCCATCAGTACTTGTCATGAAAAACACTTTAACTACTGCAGCAGGAAGGTCATACCAAACATACTTTCAGAGATGAGAAGAAATATAGGTATTCTAATATACAAAAATCAGAGCTATGTAGTTATTTAGACTCAAAGCTGTATAATGATTAAAGACAAGTTGACAGTGCATTTTGAAAAAAAGATGAACATTTCAATAGTACAGAAAAAGCAGCTATTTCCAACATAAAATCAAGAGCAATCGTTATAGTTGTACACAATAAAAATGTTTAATACCGACAATTTCAGTAATTTAAAATTGACAATGCACATTGAAAAAAATATGAACATTTCAATAGTGCATATCATGATAAACGCTTTGGCTACTACACCAGGATGGCCGAGTGGTTAAGGTGTTGGGTTTATAATCCAATGGATTTATATCTGCATGGATTCAAACCCCTCTTCTGGTGTGGTTTTTAATTTCAGCTTCCAAAAAATGTACAATAAAGAATGTTATCAATTAGGGAAATTTAAAATTGACAGCTGTATATCTTTCAAGAAAAACATGGTCGTGTGAAATTACAGAGAAAGTAACTATTTCTATTATAAAATCAAGAGCAATCATTATAGCTGTACACTTTAAAAAATGGTGAATACAAACAATTTCAGTACTTTAAAATTTGACAATCCACATAGAAAAAAACATGAACATTCCATCAGTACTTGTCATGAAAAACACTTTAACTACTGCAGCAGGAAGGTCATACTAAACATACTTTCAGAGATGAGAACCCCACTCCTGGTATGGTTTTTAATTTCAGCTTCCAAGATATGTACAATAAAGAATGTCATCAATTAGTGAAAAATAACTGACAGCAATACATCCTCGATAAAAACATGGTTATGTGAAAGGACTGAAAAAGCAGCTATTTCCATTAAAAAATCAAGAGCAATCGTTATAGTTGTACACATTAAAAATGTTTAATACCTACAATTTCAGTAATTTAAAAGTGACAATGCACATTGAAAAAAATATGAACATTTCAATAGTGCATATCATGATAAACGCTTTGGCTACTACACCAGGATGGCTGAGTGGTTAAGGTGTTGGGCTTATAATCCAATGGATTTATATCTGCATGGATTCAAACCCCTCTTCTGGTGTGGTTTTTAATTTCAGCTTCCAAAAAATGTACAATAAAGAATGTTATCAATTAGGGAAATTTAAAATTGACAGCCGTATATCTTTCAACAAAAACATGGTCATGTGAAATTACAGAGAAAGTAACTATTTCTATTATAAAATCAAGAGCAATCATTATAGCTGTACACTTTAAAAATTGGTGCATACAATCAATTTCAGTAATTTAAAAATTGACAATCCACATAGAAAAAAACATGAACATTCCATCAGTACTTGTCATGAAAAACACTTTAACTACTGCAGCAGGAAGGTCATACCAAACATACTTTCAGAGATGAGAAGAAATATAGGTATTCTAATATACAAAAATCAGAGCTATGTAGTTATTTAGACTCAAAGCTGTATAATGATTAAAGACAAGTTAACAGAGCATGATGAAAAAAAGATGAACATTTCAATAGTGCTTATCTTGATAAACTCATTGGCTACCGCACCAGGTTGGCCGAGTGGTTAAGGCGTTGGACTTAAGATCCAATGGATTTATATCTGCGTGGGTTCGAACCCCACTCCTGGTATGGTTTTTAATTTCAGCTTCCAAGATATGTACAATAAAGAATGTCATCAATTAGGGAAAAATAACTGACAGCAATACATCCTCGAAAAAACCAGGTTATGTGAAAGGACAGAAAAAGCAGCTATTTCCATAAAAAAATCAAGAGCAATCGTTATAGTTGTACACATTAAAAATGTTTAATACCTACAATTTCAGTAATTTAAAATTGACAATGCACATTGAAAAAAATATGAACATTTCAATAGTGCATACCATGATAAACGCTTTGGATACTGCACCAGGATGGCCGAGTGGTTAAGGTGTTGGGTTTATAATCCAATGGATTTATATCTGCATGGATTCAAACCCCCCTTCTGGTGTGGTTTTTAATTTCAGCTTCCAAAAAATGTACAATAAAGAATGTTATCAATTAGGGAAATTTAAAATTGACAGCCGTATATCTTTCAACAAAAACATGGTCGTGTGAAATAACAGAGAAAGTAACTATTTCTATTATAAAATCAAGAGCAATCGTTATAGCTGTACACTTTAAATAATGGTGAATACAATCAATTTCAGTAATTTAAAAATTGACAATCCACATAGAAAAAAACATGAACATTCCATCAGTACTTGTCATGAAAAACACTTTAACTACTGCAGCAGGAAGGTCATACCAAACATACTTTCAGAGATGAGAAGAAATATAGGTATTCTAATATACAAAAATCAGAGTATGTAGTTATTTAGACTCAAAGCTGTATAATGATTAAAGACAAGTTAACAGAGCATATTGAAAAAAAGATGAACATTTCAATAGTGCTTCTTTTGATAATCTCCTTGGCTAACGCACCAGGATGGCCAAGTGGTTAAGGAGTTGGACTTAAGATCCCATGGATTTATATCTGCGTGGGTTCGAACACCTCTCCTGGTATGGTTTTTAATTTCAGTTTCCAAGATATGTACAATAAAGAATGTCATCAATTAGGGAAAAATAACTGACAGCAATACATCCTCGATAAAAACATGGTTATGTGAAAGGACAGAAAAAGCAGCTATTTCCATTAAAAAATCAAGAGCAATCGTTATAGTTGTACACAATAAAAATGTTTAATACCTACAATTTCAGTAATTTAAAAGTGACAATGCACATAGAAAAAAATATGAACATTTCAATAGTGCATATCATAATAAACGCTTTGGCTACTGCACCAGGATGGCCGAGTGGTTAAGGTGTTGGGCTTATTATCCAATGGATTTATATCTGCATGGATTCAAACCCCACTTCTGGTGTGGTTTTTAATTTCAGCTTCCAAAAAATGTACATAAAGAATGTTGTCAATTAGGGAAATTTAAAATTGACTGCATCTTTCAACAAAAACATGGTCGTGTGAAATTACAGAGAAAGTAACTATTTCTATTATAAAATCAAGAGCAATCATTATAGCTGTACACTTTAAAAAATGGTGAATACAAACAATTTCAGTACTTTAAAAATTGACAATCCACATAGGAAAAAACATGAACATTCCATCAGTACTTGTCATGAAAAACACTTTAACTACTGCAGCAGGAAGGTCATACCAAACATACTTTCAGAGATGAGAAGAAATATAGGTATTCTAATATACAAAAATCAGAGCTATGAAGTTATTTAGACTCAAAGCTGTATAATGATTAAAGACAAGTTAACAGTGCATTTTGAAAAAAAGATGAACATTTCCATAGTACAGAAAAAGCAGCTATTTCCATCATAAAATCAAGAGCAATCGTTATAGTTGTACACAATAAAAATGTTTAATACCTACAATTTCAGTAATTTAAAATTGACAATGCACATTGAAAAAAATATGAACATTTCAATAGTGCATATCATGATAAACACTTTGGCTACTACACCAGGATGGCCGAGTGGTTAAGGTGTTGGGTTTATAATCCAATGGATTTATATCTGCATGGATTCAAACCCCTCTTCTGGTGTGGTTTTTAATTTCAGCTTCCAAAAAATGTACAATAAAGAATGTTATCAATTAGGGAAATTTAAAATTGACAGCCGTATATCTTTCAAGAAAAACATGGTCGTGTGAAATTACAGAGAAAGTAACTATTTCTATTATAAAATCAAGAGCAATCATTATAGCTGTACACTTTAAAAAATGGTGAATACAAACAATTTCAGTACTTTAAAAATTGACAATCCACTTAGAAAAAAACATGAACATTCCATCAGTACTTGTCATGAAAAACACTTTAACTACTGCAGCAGGAAGGTCATACCAAACATACTTTCAGAGATGAGAAGAAATATAGGTATTCTAATATACAAAAATCAGAGCTATGTAGTTATTTAGACTCAAAGCTGTATAATGATTAAAGACAAGTTGACAGTGCATTTTGAAAAAAAGATGAACATTTCAATAGTACAGAAAAAGCAGCTATTTCCAACATAAAATCAAGAGCAATCGTTATAGTTGTACACAATAAAAATGTTTAATACCGACAATTTCAGTAATTTAAAATTGACAATGCACATTGAAAAAAATATGAACATTTCAATAGTGCATATCATGATAAACGCTTTGGCTACTACACCAGGATGGCCGAGTGGTTAAGGTGTTGGGTTTATAATCCAATGGATTTATATCTGCATGGATTCAAACCCCTCTTCTGGTGTGGTTTTTAATTTCAGCTTCCAAAAAATGTACAATAAAGAATGTTATCAATTAGGGAAATTTAAAATTGACAGCTGTATATCTTTCAAGAAAAACATGGTCGTGTGAAATTACAGAGAAAGTAACTATTTCTATTATAAAATCAAGAGCAATCATTATAGCTGTACACTTTAAAAAATGGTGAATACAAACAATTTCAGTACTTTAAAAATTGACAATCCACATAGAAAAAAACATGAACATTCCATCAGTACTTGTCATGAAAAACACTTTAACTACTGCAGCAGGAAGGTCATACTAAACATACTTTCAGAGATGAGAAGAAATATAGGTATTCTAATATACAAAAATCAGAGCTATGTAGTTATTTAGACTCAAAGCTGTATAATGATTAAAGACAAGTTGACAGTGCATTTTGAAAAAAAGATGAACATTTCAATAGTACAGAAAAAGCAGCTATTTCCAACATAAAATCAAGAGCAATCGTTATAGTTGTACACATTAAAAATGTTTAATACCTACAATTTCAGTAATCTAAAACTGACAATGTACCTAGAAAAAAAACTGAACATTTCAAAAGTGCTTATCATGATAAACGCTTTGGCCACTGCACCAGGATGGCCGAGTGGTTAAGGTGTTGGGCTCATAAGCCAATGGATTTATATCTGCATGGATTCAAACCCCACTTCCGGTGTGGTTTTTAATTTCAGCTTCCAAAAAATGTACAATAAAGAATGTTATCAATTAGGGAAATATAAAATTGACAGCCGTATATCTTTCAACAAAAACATGGTCGTGTGAAATTACAGAGAAAGTAACTATTCTATTAGAAATTCAAGAGCAATCGTTATAGCTGTACACTTTAAAAAATGGTGAATACAATCAATTTCAGTAATTTAAAAATTGACAATCCACATAGAAAAAAACATGAACATTCCATCAGTACTTGTCATGAAAAACACTTTAACTACTGCAGCAGGAAGGTCATACTAAACATACTTTCAGAGATGAGAAGAAATATAGGTATTCTAATATACAAAAATCAGAGCTATGTAGTTATTTAGACTCAAAGCTGTATAATGATTAAAGACAAGTTAACCGAGCATGTTGAAAAAAAGATGAACATTTCAATAGTGCTTATCTTGATAAACTCCTTGGCTACCGCACCAGGATGGCCGAGTGGTTAAGGCGTTGGACTTAAGATCCAATGGATTTATATCTGCGTGGGTTCGAACCCCACTCCTGGTATGGTTTTTAATTTCAGCTTCCAAGATATGTACAATAAAGAATGTCATCAATTAGTGAAAAATAACTGACAGCAATACATCCTCGATAAAAACATGGTTATGTGAAAGGACTGAAAAAGCAGCTATTTCCATTAAAAAATCAAGAGCAATCGTTATAGTTGTACACATTAAAAATGTTTAATACCTACAATTTCAGTAATTTAAAATTGACAATGCACATAGAAAAAAATATGAACATTTCAATAGTACATATCATGATAAACGCTTTGGCTACTTGCCTAGGATGGCCGAGTGGTTAAGGTGTGGGGCTTATAATCCAATGGATTTATATCTGCATGGATTCAAACCCCCCTTCTGGTGTGGTTTTTAATTTCAGCTTCCAAAAAATGTACAATAAAGAATGTTATCAATTAGGGAAATTTAAAATTGACAGCCGTATATCTTTCAACAAAAACATGGTCGTGTGAAATAACAGAGAAAGTAACTATTTCTATTATAAAATCAAGAGCAATCGTTATAGCTGTACACTTTAAATAATGGTGAATACAATCAATTTCAGTAATTTAAAAATTGACAATCCACATAGAAAAAAACATGAACATTCCAGCAGTACTTGTCATGAAAAACACTTTAACTACTGCAGCAGGAAGGTCATACCAAACATACTTTCAGAGATGAGAAGAAATATAGGTATTCTAATATACAAAAATCAGAGTATGTAGTTATTTAGACTCAAAGCTGTATAATGATTAAAGACAAGTTAACAGAGCATATTGAAAAAAAGATGAACATTTCAATAGTGCTTCTTTTGATAATCTCCTTGGCTAACGCACCAGGATGGCCAAGTGGTTAAGGAGTTGGACTTAAGATCCCATGGATTTATATCTGCGTGGGTTCGAACACCTCTCCTTGTATGGTTTTTAATTTCAGTTTCCAAGATATGTACAATAAAGAATGTCATCAATTAGGGAAAAATAACTGACAGCAATACATCCTCGATAAAAACATGGTTATGTGAAAGGACAGAAAAAGCAGCTATTTCCATTAAAAAATCAAGAGCAATCGTTATAGTTGTACACAATAAAAATGTTTAATACCTACAATTTCAGTAATTTAAAAGTGACAATGCACATAGAAAAAAATATGAACATTTCAATAGTGCATATCATAATAAACGCTTTGGCTACTGCACCAGGATGGCCGAGTGGTTAAGGTGTTGGGCTTATTATCCAATGGATTTATATCTGCATGGATTCAAACCCCACTTCTGGTGTGGTTTTTAATTTCAGCTTCCAAAAAATGTACATAAAGAATGTTGTCAATTAGGGAACTTTAAAATTGACTGCATCTTTCAACAAAAACATGGTCGTGTGAAATTACAGAGAAAGTAACTATTTCTATTATAAAATCAAGAGCAATCATTATAGCTGTACACTTTAAAAAATGGTGAATACAAACAATTTCAGTACTTTAAAAATTGACAATCCACATAGGAAAAAACATGAACATTCCATCAGTACTTGTCATGAAAAACACTTTAACTACTGCAGCAGGAAGGTCATACCAAACATACTTTCAGAGATGAGAAGAAATATAGGTATTCTAATATACAAAAATCAGAGCTATGAAGTTATTTAGACTCAAAGCTGTATAATGATTAAAGACAAGTTAACAGTGCATTTTGAAAAAAAGATGAACATTTCCATAGTACAGAAAAAGCAGCTATTTCCATCATAAAATCAAGAGCAATCGTTATAGTTGTACACAATAAAAATGTTTAATACCTACAATTTCAGTAATTTAAAATTGACAATGCACATTGAAAAAAATATGAACATTTCAATAGTGCATATCATGATAAACGCTTTGGCTACTACACCAGGATGGCCGAGTGGTTAAGGTGTTGGGCTTATAATCCGATGGATTTATATCTGCATGGATTCAAACCCCTCTTCTGGTGTGGTTTTTAATTTCAGCTTCCAAAAAATGTACAATAAAGAATGTTATCAATTAGGGAAATTTAAAATAGACAGCCGTATATCTTTCAAGAAAAACATGGTCGTGTGAAATTACAGAGAAAGTAACTATTTCTATTATAAAATCAAGAGCAATCATTATAGCTGTACACTTTAAAAAATGGTGAATACAAACAATTTCAGTACTTTAAAAATTGACAATCCACATAGAAAAAAACATGAACATTCCATCAGTACTTGTCATGAAAAACACTTTAACTACTGCAGCAGGAAGGTCATACCAAACATACTTTCAGAGATGAGAAGAAATATAGGTATTCTAATATACAAAAATCAGAGCTATGTAGTTATTTAGACTCAAAGCTGTATAATGATTAAAGACAAGTTGACAGTGCATTTTGAAAAAAAGATGAACATTTCAATAGTACAGAAAAAGCAGCTATTTCCAACATAAAATCAAGAGCAATCGTTATAGTTGTACACAATAAAAATGTTTAATACCGACAATTTCAGTAATTTAAAATTGACAATGCACATTGAAAAAAATATGAACATTTCAATAGTGCATATCATGATAAACGCTTTGGCTACTACACCAGGATGGCCGAGTGGTTAAGGTGTTGGGTTTATAATCCAATGGATTTATATCTGCATGGATTCAAACCCCTCTTCTGGTGTGGTTTTTAATTTCAGCTTCCAAAAAATGTACAATAAAGAATGTTATCAATTAGGGAAATGTAAAATTGACAGCTGTATATCTTTCAAGAAAAACATGGTCGTGTGAAATTACAGAGAAAGTAACTATTTCTATTATAAAATCAAGAGCAATCATTATAGCTGTACACTTTAAAAAATGGTGAATACAAACAATTTCAGTACTTTAAAAATTGACAATCCACATAGAAAAAAACATGAACATTCCATCAGTACTTGTCATGAAAAACACTTTAACTACTGCAGCAGGAAGGTCATACCAAACATACTTTCAGAGATGAGAAGAAATATAGGTATTCTAATATACAAAAATCAGAGCTATGTAGTTATTTAGACTCAAAGCTGTATAATGATTAAAGACAAGTTGACAGTGCATTTTGAAAAAAAGATGAACATTTCAATAGTACAGAAAAAGCAGCTATTTCCAACATAAAATCAAGAGCAATCGTTATAGTTGTACACATTAAAAATGTTTAATACCTACAATTTCAGTAATCTAAAACTGACAATGTACCTAGAAAAAAAACTGAACATTTCAAAAGTGCTTATCATGATAAACGCTTTGGCCACTGCACCAGGATGGCCGAGTGGTTAAGGTGTTGGGCTCATAAGCCAATGGATTTATATCTGCATGGATTCAAACCCCGCTTCCGGTGTGGTTTTTAATTTCAGCTTCCAAAAAATGTACAATAAAGAATGTTATCAATTAGGGAAATATAAAATTGACAGCCGTATATCTTTCAACAAAAACATGGTCGTGTGAAATTACAGAGAAAGTAACTATTCTATTAGAAATTCAAGAGCAATCGTTATAGCTGTACACTTTAAAAAATGGTGAATACAATCAATTTCAGTAATTTAAAAATTGACAATCCACATAGAAAAAAACATGAACATTCCATCAGTACTTGTCATGAAAAACACTTTAACTACTGCAGCAGGAAGGTCATACTAAACATACTTTCAGAGATGAGAAGAAATATAGGTATTCTAATATACAAAAATCAGAGCTATGTAGTTATTTAGACTCAAAGCTGTATAATGATTAAAGACAAGTTAACAGAGCATGTTGAAAAAAAGATGAACATTTCAATAGTGCTTATCTTGATAAACTCCTTGGCTACCGCACCAGGATGGCCGAGTGGTTAAGGCGTTGGACTTAAGATCCAATGGATTTATATCTGCGTGGGTTCGAACCCCACTCCTGGTATGGTTTTTAATTTCAGCTTCCAAGATATGTACAATAAAGAATGTCATCAATTAGTGAAAAATAACTGACAGCAATACATCCTCGATAAAAACATGGTTATGTGAAAGGACTGAAAAAGCAGCTATTTCCATTAAAAAATCAAGAGCAATCGTTATAGTTGTACACATTAAAAATGTTTAATACCTACAATTTCAGTAATTTAAAATTGACAATGCACATAGAAAAAAATATGAACATTTCAATAGTACATATCATGATAAACGCTTTGGCTACTTGCCTAGGATGGCTGAGTGGTTAAGGTGTTGGGCTTATAATCCAATGGATTTATATCTGCATGGATTCAAACCCCCCTTCTGGTGTGGTTTTTAATTTCAGCTTCCAAAAAATGTACAATAAAGAATGTTATCAATTAGGGAAATTTAAAATTGACAGCCGTATATCTTTCAACAAAAACATGGTCGTGTGAAATAACAGAGAAAGTAACTATTTCTATTATAAAATCAAGAGCAATCGTTATAGCTGTACACTTTAAATAATGGTGAATACAATCAATTTCAGTAATTTAAAAATTGACAATCCACATAGAAAAAAACATGAACATTCCAGCAGTACTTGTCATGAAAAACACTTTAACTACTGCAGCAGGAAGGTCATACCAAACATACTTTCAGAGATGAGAAGAAATATAGGTATTCTAATATACAAAAATCAGAGTATGTAGTTATTTAGACTCAAAGCTGTATAATGATTAAAGACAAGTTAACAGAGCATATTGAAAAAAAGATGAACATTTCAATAGTGCTTCTTTTGATAATCTCCTTGGCTAACGCACCAGGATGGCCAAGTGGTTAAGGAGTTGGACTTAAGATCCCATGGATTTATATCTGCGTGGGTTCGAACACCTCTCCTGGTATGGTTTTTAATTTCAGTTTCCAAGATATGTACAATAAAGAATGTCATCAATTAGGGAAAAATAACTGACAGCAATACATCCTCGATAAAAACATGGTTATGTGAAAGGACAGAAAAAGCAGCTATTTCCATTAAAAAATCAAGAGCAATCGTTATAGTTGTACACAATAAAAATGTTTAATACCTACAATTTCAGTAATTTAAAAGTGACAATGCACATAGAAAAAAATATGAACATTTCAATAGTGCATATCATAATAAACGCTTTGGCTACTGCACCAGGATGGCCGAGTGGTTAAGGTGTTGGGCTTATTATCCAATGGATTTATATCTGCATGGATTCAAACCCCACTTCTGGTGTGGTTTTTAATTTCAGCTTCCAAAAAATGTACATAAAGAATGTTGTCAATTAGGGAACTTTAAAATTGACTGCATCTTTCAACAAAAACATGGTCGTGTGAAATTACAGAGAAAGTAACTATTTCTATTATAAAATCAAGAGCAATCATTATAGCTGTACACTTTAAAAAATGGTGAATACAAACAATTTCAGTACTTTAAAAATTGACAATCCACATAGGAAAAAACATGAACATTCCATCAGTACTTGTCATGAAAAACACTTTAACTACTGCAGCAGGAAGGTCATACCAAACATACTTTCAGAGATGAGAAGAAATATAGGTATTCTAATATACAAAAATCAGAGCTATGAAGTTATTTAGACTCAAAGCTGTATAATGATTAAAGACAAGTTAACAGTGCATTTTGAAAAAAAGATGAACATTTCCATAGTACAGAAAAAGCAGCTATTTCCATCATAAAATCAAGAGCAATCGTTATAGTTGTACACAATAAAAATGTTTAATACCTACAATTTCAGTAATTTAAAATTGACAATGCACATTGAAAAAAATATGAACATTTCAATAGTGCATATCATGATAAACGCTTTGGCTACTACACCAGGATGGCCGAGTGGTTAAGGTGTTGGGCTTATAATCCGATGGATTTATATCTGCATGGATTCAAACCCCTCTTCTGGTGTGGTTTTTAATTTCAGCTTCCAAAAAATGTACAATAAAGAATGTTATCAATTAGGGAAATTTAAAATAGACAGCCGTATATCTTTCAAGAAAAACATGGTCGTGTGAAATTACAGAGAAAGTAACTATTTCTATTATAAAATCAAGAGCAATCATTATAGCTGTACACTTTAAAAAATGGTGAATACAAACAATTTCAGTACTTTAAAAATTGACAATCCACATAGAAAAAAACATGAACATTCCATCAGTACTTGTCATGAAAAACACTTTAACTACTGCAGCAGGAAGGTCATACCAAACATACTTTCAGAGATGAGAAGAAATATAGGTATTCTAATATACAAAAATCAGAGCTATGTAGTTATTTAGACTCAAAGCTGTATAATGATTAAAGACAAGTTGACAGTGCATTTTGAAAAAAAGATGAACATTTCAATAGTACAGAAAAAGCAGCTATTTCCAACATAAAATCAAGAGCAATCGTTACAGTTGTACACAATAAAAATGTTTAATACCTACAATTTCAGTAATCTAAAACTGACAATGTACCTAGAAAAAAAACTGAACATTTCAAAAGTGCTTATCATGATAAACGCTTTGGCCACTGCACCAGGATGGCCGAGTGGTTAAGGTGTTGGGCTCATAAGCCAATGGATATATATCTGCATGGATTCAAACCCCACTTCCGGTGTGGTTTTTAATTTCAGCTTCCAAAAAATGTACAATAAAGAATGTTATCAATTAGGGAAATATAAAATTGACAGCCGTATATCTTTCAACAAAAACATGGTCGTGTGAAATTACAGAGAAAGTAACTATTCTATTATAAATTCAAGAGCAATCGTTATAGCTGTACACTTTAAAAAATGGTGAATACAATCAATTTCAGTAATTTAAAAATTGACAATCCACATAAAAAAAAACATGAACATTCCATCAGTACTTGTCATGAAAAACACTTTAACTACTGCAGCAGGAAGGTCATACTAAACATACTTTCAGAGATGAGAACCCCACTCCTGGTATGGTTTTTAATTTCAGCTTCCAAGATATGTACAATAAAGAATGTCATCAATTAGTGAAAAATAACTGACAGCAATACATCCTCGATAAAAACATGGTTATGTGAAAGGACTGAAAAAGCAGCTATTTCCATTAAAAAATCAAGAGCAATCGTTATAGTTGTACACATTAAAAATGTTTAATACCTACAATTTCAGTAATTTAAAAGTGACAATGCACATTGAAAAAAATATGAACATTTCAATAGTGCATATCATGATAAACGCTTTGGCTACTACACCAGGATGGCTGAGTGGTTAAGGTGTTGGGCTTATAATCCAATGGATTTATATCTGCATGGATTCAAACCCCTCTTCTGGTGTGGTTTTTAATTTCAGCTTCCAAAAAATGTACAATAAAGAATGTTATCAATTAGGGAAATTTAAAATTGACAGCCGTATATCTTTCAACAAAAACATGGTCATGTGAAATTACAGAGAAAGTAACTATTTCTATTATAAAATCAAGAGCAATCATTATAGCTGTACACTTTAAAAAATGGTGAATACAAACAATTTCAGTAATTTAAAAATTGACAATCCACATAGAAAAAAACATGAACATTCCATCAGTACTTGTCATGAAAAACACTTTAACTACTGCAGCAGGAAGGTCATACCAAACATACTTTCAGAGATGAGAAGAAATATAGGTATTCTAATATACAAAAATCAGAGCTATGTAGTTATTTAGACTCAAAGCTGTATAATGATTAAAGACAAGTTAACAGAGCATGATGAAAAAAAGATGAACATTTCAATAGTGCTTATCTTGATAAACTCCTTGGCTACCGCACCAGGATGGCCGAGTGGTTAAGGTGTTGGACTTAAGATCCAATGGATTTATATCTGCGTGGGTTCGAACCCCACTCCTGGTATGGTTTTTAATTTCAGCTTCCAAGATATGTACAATAAAGAATGTCATCAATTAGGGAAAAATAACTGACAGCAATACATCCTCGAAAAAACCAGGTTATGTGAAAGGACAGAAAAAGCAGCTATTTCCATAAAAAAATCAAGAGCAATCGTTATAGTTGTACACATTAAAAATGTTTAATACCTACAATTTCAGTAATTTAAAATTGACAATGCACATAGAAAAAAATATGAACATTTCAATAGTGCATACCATGATAAACGCTTTGGATACTGCACCAGGATGGCCGAGTGGTTAAGGTGTTGGGCTTATAATCCAATGGATTTATATCTGCATGGATTCAAACACCCCTTCTGGTGTGGTTTTTAATTTCAGCTTCCAAAAAATGTACAATAAAGAATGTTATCAATTAGGGAAATTTAAAATTGACAGCCGTATATCTTTCAACAAAAACATGGTCGTGTGAAATAACAGAGAAAGTAACTATTTCTATTATAAAATCAAGAGCAATCGTTATAGCTGTACACTTTAAATAATGGTGAATACAATCAATTTCAGTAATTTAAAAATTGACAATCCACATAGAAAAAAACATGAACATTCCATCAGTACTTGTCATGAAAAACACTTTAACTACTGCAGCAGGAAGGTCATACCAAACATACTTTCAGAGATGAGAAGAAATATAGGTATTCTAATATACAAAAATCAGAGTATGTAGTTATTTAGACTCAAAGCTGTATAATGATTAAAGACAAGTTAACAGAGCATATTGAAAAAAAGATGAACATTTCAATAGTGCTTCTTTTGATAATCTGCTTGGCTAACGCACCAGGATGGCCAAGTGGTTAAGGAGTTGGACTTAAGATCCCATGGATTTATATCTGCGTGGGTTCGAACACCTCTCCTGGTATGGTTTTTAATTTCAGTTTCCAAGATATGTACAATAAAGAATGTCATCAATTAGGGAAAAATAACTGACAGCAATACATCCTCGATAAAAACATGGTTATGTGAAAGGACAGAAAAAGCAGCTATTTCCATTAAAAAATCAAGAGCAATCGTTATAGTTGTACACAATAAAAATGTTTAATACCTACAATTTCAGTAATTTAAAAGTGACAATGCACATAGAAAAAAATATGAACATTTCAATAGTGCATATCATGATAAACACTTTGGCTACTACACCAGGATGGCCGAGTGGTTAAGGTGTTGGGCTTATAATCCAATGGATTTATATCTGCATGGATTCAAACCCCTCTTCTGGTGTGGTTTTTAATTTCAGCTTCCAAAAAATGTACAATAAAGAATGTTATCAATTAGGGAAATTTAAAATTGACAGCCGTATATCTTTCAAGAAAAACATGGTCGTGTGAAATTACAGAGAAAGTAACTATTTCTATTATAAAATCAAGAGCAATCATTATAGCTGTACACTTTAAAAAATGGTGAATACAAACAATTTCAGTACTTTAAAAATTGACAATCCACATAGAAAAAAACATGAACATTCCATCAGTACTTGTCATGAAAAACACTTTAACTACTGCAGCAGGAAGGTCATACCAAACATACTTTCAGAGATGAGAAGAAATATAGGTATTCTAATATACAAAAATCAGAGCTATGTAGTTATTTAGACTCAAAGCTGTATAATGATTAAAGACAAGTTGACAGTGCATTTTGATAAAAAGATGAACATTTCAATAGTACAGAAAAAGCAGCTATTTCCAACATAAAATCAAGAGCAATCGTTATAGTTGTACACAATAAAAATGTTTAATACCGACAATTTCAGTAATTTAAAATTGACAATGCACATTGAAAAAAATATGAACATTTCAATAGTGCATATCATGATAAACGCTTTGGCTACTACACCAGGATGGCCGAGTGGTTAAGGTGTTGGTCTTATAATCCAATGGATTTATATCTGCATGGATTCAAACCCCTCTTCTGGTGTGGTTTTTAATTTCAGCTTCCAAAAAATGTACAATAAAGAATGTTATCAATTAGGGAAATTTAAAATTGACAGCTGTATATCTTTCAAGAAAAACATGGTCGTGTGAAATTACAGAGAAAGTAACTATTTCTATTATAAAATCAAGAGCAATCATTATAGCTGTACACTTTAAAAAATGGTGAATACAAACAATTTCAGTACTTTAAAAATTGACAATCCACATAGAAAAAAACATGAACATTCCATCAGTACTTGTCATGAAAAACACTTTAACTACTGCAGCAGGAAGGTCATACCAAACATACTTTCAGAGATGAGAAGAAATATAGGTATTCTAATATACAAAAATCAGAGCTATGTAGTTATTTAGACTCAAAGCTGTATAATGATTAAAGACAAGTTGACAGTGCATTTTGAAAAAAAGATGAACATTTCAATAGTACAGAAAAAGCAGCTATTTCCAACATAAAATCAAGAGCAATCGTTATAGTTGTACACATTAAAAATGTTTAATACCTACAATTTCAGTAATCTAAAACTGACAATGTACCTAGAAAAAAAACTGAACATTTCAAAAGTGCTTATCATGATAAACGCTTTGGCCACTGAACGAGGATGGCCGAGTGGTTAAGGTGTTGGGCTCATAAGCCAATGGATTTATATCTGCATGGATTCAAACCCCACTTCCGGTGTGGTTTTTAATTTCAGCTTCCAAAAAATGTACAATAAAGAATGTTATCAATTAGGGAAATATAAAATTGACAGCCGTATATCTTTCAACAAAAACATGGTCGTGTGAAATTACAGAGAAAGTAACTATTCTATTATAAATTCAAGAGCAATCGTTATAGCTGTACACTTTAAAAAATGGTGAATACAATCAATTTCAGTAATTTAAAAATTGACAATCCACATAGAAAAAAACATGAACATTCCATCAGTACTTGTCATGAAAAACACTTTAACTACTGCAGCAGGAAGGTCATACTAAACATACTTTCAGAGATGAGAAGAAATATAGGTATTCTAATATACAAAAATCAGAGCTATGTAGTTATTTAGACTCAAAGCTGTATAATGATTAAAGACAAGTTAACAGAGCATGTTGAAAAAAAGATGAACATTTCAATAGTGCTTATCTTGATAAACTCCTTGGCTACCGCACCAGGATGGCCGAGTGGTTAAGGCGTTGGACTTAAGATCCAATGGATTTATATCTGCGTGGGTTCGAACCCCACTCCTGGTATGGTTTTTAATTTCAGCTTCCAAGATATGTACAATAAAGAATGTCATCAATTAGGGAAAAATAACTGACAGCAATACATCCTCGAAAAAACCAGGTTATGTGAAAGGACAGAAAAAGCAGCTATTTCCATAAAAAAATCAAGAGCAATCGTTATAGTTGTACACATTAAAAATGTTTAATACCTACAATTTCAGTAATTTAAAATTGACAATGCACATTGAAAAAAATATGAACATTTCAATAGTGCATACCATGATAAACGCTTTGGATACTGCACCAGGATGGCCGAGTGGTTAAGGTGTTGGGCTTATAATCCAATGGATTTATATCTGCATGGATTCAAACCCCCCTTCTGGTGTGGTTTTTAATTTCAGCTTCCAAAAAATGTACAATAAAGAATGTTATCAATTAGGGAAATTTAAAATTGACAGCCGTATATCTTTCAACAAAAACATGGTCGTGTGAAATAACAGAGAAAGTAACTATTTCTATTATAAAATCAAGAGCAATCGTTATAGCTGTACACTTTAAATAATGGTGAATACAATCAATTTCAGTAATTTAAAAATTGACAATCCACATAGAAAAAAACATGAACATTCCATCAGTACTTGTCATGAAAAACACTTTAACTACTGCAGCAGGAAGGTCATACCAAACATACTTTCAGAGATGAGAAGAAATATAGGTATTCTAATATACAAAAATCAGAGTATGTAGTTATTTAGACTCAAAGCTGTATAATGATTAAAGACAAGTTAACAGAGCATATTGAAAAAAAGATGAACATTTCAATAGTGCTTCTTTTGATAATCTCCTTGGCTAACGCACCAGGATGGCCAAGTGGTTAAGGAGTTGGACTTAAGATCCCATGGATTTATATCTGTGTGGGTTCGAACACCTCTCCTGGTATGGTTTTTAATTTCAGTTTCCAAGATATGTACAATAAAGAATGTCATCAATTAGGGAAAAATAACTGACAGCAATACATCCTCGATAAAAACATGGTTATGTGAAAGGACAGAAAAAGCAGCTATTTCCATTAAAAAATCAAGAGCAATCGTTATAGTTGTACACAATAAAAATGTTTAATACCTACAATTTCAGTAATTTAAAAGTGACAATGCACATAGAAAAAAATATGAACATTTCAATAGTGCATATCATAATAAACGCTTTGGCTACTGCACCAGGATGGCCGAGTGGTTAAGGTGTTGGGCTTATTATCCAATGGATTTATATCTGCATGGATTCAAACCCCACTTCTGGTGTGGTTTTTAATTTCAGCTTCCAAAAAATGTACATAAAGAATGTTGTCAATTAGGGAAATTTAAAATTGACTGCATCTTTCAACAAAAACATGGTCGTGTGAAATTACAGAGAAAGTAACTATTTCTATTATAAAATCAAGAGCAATCATTATAGCTGTACACTTTAAAAAATGGTGAATACAAACAATTTCAGTACTTTAAAAATTGACAATCCACATAGGAAAAAACATGAACATTCCATCAGTACTTGTCATGAAAAACACTTTAACTACTGCAGCAGGAAGGTCATACCAAACATACTTTCAGAGATGAGAAGAAATATAGGTATTCTAATATACAAAAATCAGAGCTATGAAGTTATTTAGACTCAAAGCTGTATAATGATTAAAGACAAGTTAACAGTGCATTTTGAAAAAAAGAGGAACATTTCCATAGTACAGAAAAAGCAGCTATTTCCATCATAAAATCAAGAGCAATCGTTATAGTTGTACACAATAAAAATGTTTAATACCTACAATTTCAGTAATTTAAAATTGACAATGCACATAGAAAAAATTTTGAACGTTTCAATAGTGCTTATCATCATAAACTCTTTGGCTACCGTAGCAGGATGGCCGAGTGGTTAAGGCGTTGTACTTAAGATCCAAAGGATTTATATCTTCGTGGGTTCGAACCCCACTTCAGGTATAGATTTTTATTTTAGCTTCCAAGAAATTTACAGTAAAGAATGTCATCAATTAGGGAAAAATAACTGACAGCCATATAGCCTCGATAAAAACAGGGTTATGTGAAAGGGCAGAAAAAGCAGATCTTTTCATCATAAAATCAAGAGTAATTGATATAGCTGTACACATTAAAAATGTATAATACCTACAATTTAAGTAATTTAAAATTTACAATGAAAATAGAAAAAAATACGAACATTTCAATAGTGTTTATCATCATAAACTTTTTGGCTACAGCACCAGGATGGCCAAGTGGTTAAGGCATTGCACTTAAGAATCAATGGATTTATATCCTCGTGGGTTCGACCCCCACTTCTTGTAGTTTTTTATTTCAGCTTCCAAGAAATTTACACCAGCATGGGTTCGAACCCCATTCCTGGTGTGGTTTTTAATTTCAGCTTCCAAGAAATGTACAATAAAGAATGTTATCAATTAGGGAAATATAAAATTGACAGCCATATATCCTCGAATAAAAACAATTTCAGTAATTTATAAAATGGACAATCCACATAGAAAAAAACATGAACATTCCATCAGTACTTGTCATGAAAAACACTTTAACTACTGCAGCAGGAAGGTCATACCAAACATACTTTCAGAGATGAGAAGAAATATAGGTATTCTAATATACAAAAATCAGAGCTATGTAGTTATTTAGACTCAAAGCTGTATAATGATTAAAGACAAGTTAACAGTGCATATTGAAAAAAAGATGAACATTTCAATAATGCTTATCTTGATAAACTCTTTGGACAGTGCACCAGGATGGCCGAGTGGTTAAGGCGTTGGAATTAAGATCCAATGGATTTATATCTGCATGGGCTCGAACCCCGCTCCTGGTATGGTTTTTAATTTCAGCTTCCAAGAAATATACAATAAAGAATGTCATCAATTAGGGAAAAATAACTGACAGCAACACATCCTCGATAGAAACATGGTTATGTGAAAGGACAGAAAAAGCAGCTATTTCCATCATAAAATCAAGAGCAATTGTTATAGTTGTACACATTAAAAATGTTTAATACCTACAATTTCAGTAATTTAAAATTGACAATGCACATAGAAAGAAATATGAACATTTCAATAGTGCTTATCATGATAATCGCTTTGGCTACTGCACCAGGATGGCCGAGTGGTTAAGGTGTTGGGCTTATAATCCAATGGATTTATGTCTGCATGGATTCAAACCCCACTTCTGGTGTGGTTTTTAATTTCAGCTTCCAAGAAAAGTACAATAAAAATTTCATCAATTAGGGATAAATAACTGACAGCAATACATCCTCGATAAAAACATGGTTATGTGAAAGGGCAGAAAAACAGCTATTTCCATCATAAAATCAAGAGCAATCGTTATAGTTGTACACATTAAAAATGTTTAATACCTTCAATTTCAGTAATTTAATATTGACAATGCACATAGAAAAAAATATGAACATTTCAATAGTGCTTATCATGATAAACGCTTTGGCTGCTGCACCAGGATGGCCAAGTGGTTATGGCATTGGAATTAAGATCCAATGGATGTATATCCGCATGTGTTCAAACCCCACTTCTGGTATTGTTTTTAATTTCAGCTTCCAAGTAATGTACAATAAAGAATGTCATCAATTAGGGAAATATAAAGTTGACAGCCATATATCCACGACAAAAACATGGTAATGTGAAAGGACAGAAAAAGCAACTGTTTCCATCATAAAATCAAGAGTAATCATTATAGCTGTACACATTAAAAATGTTTAATACCTACAATTTCAGTAATTTAAAATTGACAATGCACATAGAAAAAATTATGAACGTTTCAATAGTGCTTATCATCATAAACTCTTTGGCTACCGTAGCAGGATGGCCGAGTAGTTAAGGCGTTGTACTTAAGATCCAAAGGATTTATATCTTCGTGGGTTCGAACCCCACTTCTGGTATAGATTTTTATTTTAGCTTCCAAGAAATTTACAGTAAAGAATGTCATCAATTAGGGAAAAATAACTGACAGCCATATAGCTTCGATAAAAACAGGGTTATGTGAAAGGGCAGAAAAAGCAGATCTTTTCATCATAAAATCAAGAGTAATTGATATAGCTGTACACATTAAAAATGTATAATACCTACAATTTAAGTACTTTAAAATTTACAATGAACATAGAAAAAAATACGAACATTTCAATAGTGTTTATCATCATAAACTTTTTGGCTACAGCACCAGGATGGCCAAGTGGTTAAGGCATTGCACTTAAGAATCAATGGATTTATATCCTCGTGGGTTCGACCCCCACTTCTCGTAGTTTTTTATTTCAGCTTCCAAGAAATTTACACCAGCATGGGTTCGAACCCCATTCCTGGTGTGGTTTTTAATTTCAGCTTCCAAGAAATGTACAATAAAGAATGTTATCTATTAGGGAAATATAAAATTGACAGCCATATATCCTCGAATAAAAACAATTTCAGTAATTTATAAAATGGACAATCCACATAGAAAAAAACATGAACATTCCATCAGTACTTGTCATGAAAAACACTTTAACTACTGCAGCAGGAAGGTCATACCAAACATACTTTCAGAGATGAGAAGAAATATAGGTATTCTAATATACAAAAATCAGAGCTATGTAGTTATTTAGACTCAAAGCTGTATAATGATTAAAGACAAGTTAACAGTGCATATTGAAAAAAAGATGAACATTTCAATAGTGCTTATCTTGATAAACTCTTTGGACAGTGCACCAGGATGGCCGAGTGGTTAAGGCGTTGGACTTAAGATCCAAACCCATCTGCGTGGGTTTGAACCCCACTCCTGTTATGGTTTTTAATTTCAGCTTCCAAGAAATGTACCATAAAGAATGTCATCAATTAGGGACAAATAATTGACAGCCATATAGCCATAAAAACATGGTGATGTGAAAGGACAGAAAAAGCAACTATTCCCATCGTAAAGAATGTCATCAATTAGGGAAAAATAACAGCCATATAGCCTCGATAAAAACAAGGTTATGTGAAAGGGCAGAAAAAGCAGATCTTTTCATCATAAAATCAAGAGCAATTGATATAGCTGTACACATTAAAAATGTATAATACCTACAATTTCAGTAATTTAAAATTGACAATGGACATAGAAAAAAATCTGAACATTTCAATAGTGTTTATCATCATAAACTATTTGGCTACAGCACCAGGATGGCCAAGTGGTTAAGGCATTGGTATTACGATCCAATGGATTTATATCCATGTGGGTTCAAACCCCGCTTCTGGTATGGTTTTAATTTCAGCTTCCAAGAAATGTACAATAAAGAATGTCAATAATTAGGCAAATATAAAGTTGACAGCCATATATCCTCGACAAAAACATGGTCATGTGAAAGGACAGAAAAAGCAACTATTACCATCATAAAATCAAGAGCAAGTTGTACACATTAAAAAATTTTAATACCTACAATTTCAGTCATTTAAAATTGACAATGCACATAGAAAAAAATATGAACATTTCAATAATGCTTATCATGAAAAAGTCTTTGGCTACTGCACCAGTATGGCCGAGTGGTTAAGGTGTTGGACTTAAGAGCCAATGGATTTAATTCCTCATGACTTGGAACCCCAATTCTGGTATGGTTTTTAATTTCAGCTTGCAAGGAATGTACAATAAGGAATGTAATCAATTAGGGAAATATAAAGTTGACAGCCATATGTGTTCGACAAAAACATGGTCATGAGAAAGTAACTGTTTCCATTATAAAATCAAGAGCAATCGTTATAGCTGTACACTTTTAAAAATGGTGAATACAATTTCAGTAAAATTGACAATTCACATAGAAAAAAACATGAACATTCCACTAGTACTTGTCATGAAAAACACTTTAATTACTGCACCAGGACTGTCATACCAAACACACTTTCAGAGATGAGAAAAAATATAGGTATTCTAATATACAAAAATCAGAGCTACGTAGTTATTTAGACTCAAAGCTGTATAGTGATGAATGACAAGTTAACAATCCATATTGAAAAAAACATGAACATTCCAATAGTGCTTATCATGATAGTTTGTTTGGCTACCGCACCAGGATGGCCGAGTGGTTAAGGCGTTGGACTTAAGAGCCAATGGATTTATTTCCGCAAGTGTTCGAACCCTACTTCTGGTGTGGTTTTTAATTTCAGCTTCATAGAAATGTACAATAAAGAATGTCATCAATTAGGGAAAAATACAGTTGACAGCCATATATCCTCAACAAAAACATGGTCATGTGAAAGGACAGAAAATGAAAGTAAGCAACTATTTCCATCATAAAAGCAAGAGAAATTGTTTTACAGATATTTCCACATACACCTTTCTGTAAATTGTGCCACGGTTCTCAATTTGACATATCATTTCTCATATGTTGCTATGCAGCAAAGATGAAATTCATACTTTCACCACTTCGTGGCCAGTGTATCATGTAATGTAGCACTTTATAGCATTCCACCTATGTAGCAAAGATCTTTCCATTTTTTTTCAAGTACAGTAGAGGTCTGCTTTGGATTTTAATAAAGAGGGCAAATGAGGGGTGTTGAGGAGTGTTTATTTTATTAAGGGCGCATCATGCATTTGCAGCTAAATCACCATACTAGCCGCTGATACACTATGACCCAAAAAAACTATCACTAGGAAAGTTATCAGTTTCTGAAAAGACAGATTCTGTGCATCCCATCTGCAGGTATTGTGGCATAGTGATAAAGTCACTGCACATCACAACAGACAATCAAATAGCATTTGAAAATATGGCTCTATATTTCATATACTGAAGCCATGAAATCACATTTTAGAAAAATGACATAAAAATACCACTTTGAAATATGGCTCTTTATTTCATATACTGGAGCCATAAAATCACATTTTATATATATGACATAGAAAATAGCACTTGGAAATATTGCACCATATTTCATATGCTGAAAGAAAACTGTTGCTATACTTCTAGCTGGAACTAGAACTCTATAAAAGAAGTTGTCAGTTTCAGATCCTTTTCACTATGTAAAGGACTTTAGCTTTCACCTGGAGGTGTTATGGCATAGTGGTCAAGTGACTGTACATCCCACCAGGCATTTAGGGTTTGATTCTCAGTGTAAATACAGTGTACATTTATTCGATTCAATAATATAATATTATCAATAATATAAACAACAAAACTTTTTAGAATAAAATCATATTTCATCTAGAGGTGTGAACACCGTGTACAATATGTGGAGATCTGAGTCAGTAAGGATGGTGTGTTTGTGTGTAGCGATCTCAGAGATATACTGTAGAAATTACCACTTGAAAATTTTATACCATACTGTATTTCATATACTGTAGCCATAATATCATATTTTAGATAAAGGCCATATAAAATAGTAGCTTGGAAATATGGTTCTATATTTCATATACTGGAGCCATAAAATCATATTTTAGATAAATGTCATAGAAAATAGCACTTGGAAATATGGCTCTATATTTCATATACTGGAGCCATTAAATCACATTTTATATAAATAACAGAAAATAGTGCTTGGAAATATGGCTCTATATTTCATATACTGGAGCCATAAAATCAAATTTTTAATAAATGACATAGAAAATAGCACTTGAAAATATATCACCATATTTCATAAGCTGAAAAAAACAACTGTTGCTGTATTTCTAGCTGGAACTAGAACTATATAACAGAAGTTGTCAGTTTCAGTTCCTTTTCACTATGTAAGAGGTAAAAGACCATAGCTTTTACCTGTAGGTGTTATGGTGTAGTGGTAAAGTGACTGCATATAAAACTGGGCATATATGGCTTGAGTCTCAGTGTAAACATCTTTTTTTGCTCAAAAAATAAATTTATATGATTCAATAATATAATATTATCAATAATATAATTTTAATAACAATAAAACTTTTTAGAATAAAATCATATTTAATCTAGAGGGTGTGAACAGCATGTAGAGTATGTGGGGATCTGAGTCAGTGAGGATGGTGTGTGTGTAGGGATTTCATTGAGACATACTTTAGAAATTACCACTTGAAAATATTCAACCATATTTCATATACTGGAGCCATAAAATCACACTTTAAATAAACAACATAGAAAATAGCGCTTGGAAATATGGCTCTTTATTTCATATACTGGAGCCATAAAATCACATTTTAGATAAATGCCATAGAAAATAGCGCTTGGAAATATGGCTCTTTATTTCACATACTGGAGCCATAAAATCACAATTTAGATAAATGTCATAGAAAATAGTGCTTGGAAATATGGCTCCATATTTCATATACTGGAGCCATAAAATAACATTTTAAATAAATGACATAGAAAATAACACTTGGAAATATGGTGCCATAAAATAATATTTTTGATAAACAACATTGAATATAGCGCTTGGAAATATGGCTCCATATTTCATATACTGGAGCCATAAATAAAATTTTTGATAACTGACATAGAAAATAGCACTTGGAAATATAGCACCATATTTTATATGCTGAAAAAAAAATTGTTGCTATATTTCTTGCTGGAATTAGACCTCTATAGCAAAAGCTGTCAATTTTAGTTCATTTTCAATATGTAAGAGCTAAAAGACTGTAGATTCCATCTACAGTATTGTGGAGTAATAGTAATGTCACTGCACTTTACAGCATACAGGCACTATAATTTGGGGTTGATTCTCAGTGTACAACTTTTTTTTAATATAATTCAATAATATAATAATATTAATAATATAATTGTAATAACAATAAAACTTTTTAGAATAAAATCATATTTCATCAAAAGGGTGTGAACAGTGTGTATAGTATGTGGGGATCAGAGTCAGTGAGGATGGTGTGTGTAGTGATTTCATAGAGACATACAGTAGAAATTACCACTTGAAAATATTGCATTATATTTCAAATACTGGAGCCATAAAATCACATTTTAAATAAACAACATAGAAAATAGCACTTTTTTCAGCATATTTCATATGCTGAAAAAAAACTGTTGCTATATTTCTAGCAGGAACTAGAACTCTATAGCAAAAGCTGTCCTTTTTTAGTTCATTTTCACTATGTAAGAGCTAAAAGAGTGAAGCTTCCCACCTACAGTTATTGTGGTTTAGTGGTAATGTCACTGCACTTCACAACAAAGAGGCACTATAATTTTTGCTTCAAAAATAAATGTATATAATTCAATGATATAACATATATAATAAAGGGCAACATTAATGAGTAGTACCAACACACAGGGGGAGGGCTAATGAAAACATGATCTGTTGTCTGTCTGTGGAAAATGTGCAGCCTCTACAAATGAGTTCCTCCTCTCCCTGTGTGTTGAGACAAGCAATGGGTTATCCTGGAAAAGGACATGAACATACTGTAAATTACTGACAGACAGTTTTTGAATTATACTTTATATATAGCACCAGTATATGAAATATGAAGCCATATTTCTATGTCATTTATCAAAAATGTGATTTTATGGCTCCAGTCAGTGGCAAACGCAGGATTTTTAAAGGGGGGTTTCCAAATACTATGTTACAGAACCAATGAAAAAATCTAACCAGAATAAGCCTGCAACATATATTTTATAACACTTGAACTACACAATAAAGTGTATCTACAGTATATCCCCCTCCACCGGCACCCATTTACATGCAAGTCAGACAAATACCTGCATCAGCTATCAGGACATTGGGAGTGGAAAACAGTGAGTGTCTCACCTGGCCAACTTAATTTATTAAAGACTACCCACCCCCACCCCAGGGGGAGTTATAAGGAGAGCAGAGACACTGAGGGGGGGGTACAGAGAGCAGGGACACTGAGGGGGTACAGAGGGCAGGGACACTGATATAGACAGACAGACATACATACATACAAACACACACATAGTATATACACTTATCTTTTCAGTCTTTCTAGCTGTGATGGCACTACAAGTCCCAGCACATCATGATGACAAAGTGTGATGGGACATGTAGTGTCATCACAGCTGGACAGACAGACAGTGATCTAGTTGCACATACTACCATATAGGACACCTGTTTCTTACCTTTCCAAGTAGAGCTCAAGCAGGTCATGTTGTTACAGTGCAGCCGCAGCAGGATCCAGTATCACTGTGGTCAGACCAGGCTGGACCGCTGGGAAGGGGAGCTGAGGAGGATGAAGAGTCGCCCTGCCTTCAGCTACTTCCACAATCGCAACCCACTCCAGAGTCCTGACAGCTTCGGTGAGTCATTTTTGGCATTGCCCGCTGTCAAGTCCACACTGCTAAGGGGTGGTCTTCTGCTCCAATGGATGCCCCTTGATTTCATGCACAGCTATGTGCTGCGCCCACATTGGTTCCCTGGTCCCCGCTCTACTGGCTAACGGCAGCCTGAAGTGCCTGTTAGCTGTAGCAAAGAACAGCCTCCTATTCGCGTTCCACGCTGTGGAACTCAAATCCAGGAAGCAGGCATCTGGCACATGACTATGAGGCTCAGCAGCCGCATTACAAACACGGCCTGCCTGAGATACTTTACAAAAAAAAAACCGGTTAGCTGCGTGGATGGATCAGCGGGACAGGGGGGTTTCTAGGTACTCAGAAACCCCTCCCTGCATGCGCGTATGTCAGTATATGTAATATAGAGTCATATTTCCAAGCGCTTATTTTCTGTTGTTTATCTAAAATGTGATTATATGGCTCCAGTATATGAAATATAGAGCCATATTTCCAAGCTCTATTTCTATGTCATTCATCATAAATGTGATTTTATGGCTCCAGTAATATGGTGCTATATCTTCATGCGTTAAAGTAAAAAGGTAAAACAACAGATATTGAAAATTACTGTATGTGCCATGTGCATTTGGAAGGTGTTTTTATTCTTGGTAAAGACCTCTCAAAGGCATGATAATGAACCATGAGTTCATTATCAACAACAATACCACTGTCTTGCAGCCACTTTTTTATCTCGCTGATTTTCTTATTCTCCTTTTTCATATCAGCAAGGATTTAGCTCACAATTTTGGTAATTGTGCATGTCATCTTGCAGTGTGTACAAATATACAGGTATGTATAATGTTATGTACTGCAGTAAAGTTGCAGGGAGCACAGGGGATAAATCAATACAGACAGGTTTGAATCTTTGACGTCACATAAAGCTGACCAATCATTTGAATGAAAATTTCAGACAAACTAAGAGAAGTTGAGGCAGGATTGTGTACAAGTTAGTTCTCAGTTTAAAATACTGTATGCTTTCTGTGAACAAACACCAGCAGAATGAATAAGAGGAATTTCTATGGCAAATCTCTCAAAAGACTTGTTGCCAAGAAGCTTATCAGTATGGTACCAAAGACCACTAAACCAAAGAAAGTGGGAAAAGACAATGTGCCAAATGCAAGAAAAAAAACTGTGAAGGCAAAGTGTACAGTCCTTTCTCGAAATTGGGAAGCCAACATTGATGTAGAGCCAGCTTTGAACTTCCAGAAGGACCCATCTACACATAATTTGATGCCATTAATGGATGACAGTGGCATTATGGAGCAAGACAAAGTTTTACCAGAGGACAGTGCAGTCACACCAGTGTTACCGTGTAGCAGATTCCCATTTAGACTCCATAGGAAACTTGACTACACAGGAGTTAGTGACAGTAACTGTACATGCACCTGTGCTAAGTTGGTGAGTCAGCTGTTAGGGGAGGTAAAAGAACTGAGAGCCAAGCTGAGGACATAGCTGAGGGCTGAAGTGGACAGTATGAGAGCTGGTTTGGTGGACACAATGAGAGATGTTGTTCAGAACACTGTTCGGGAGTCTGTTCAGGAGGCTGCACTTGAGTGGGAAAATGTCATAACCCAGCATAGTACGCAAGGAAAGAGACAGAAACTGAAAATCCCATACAAATCTTAACCAATGTGGACAATGTCAGCATAGACATGGAAAGAAATGTGAAGATAAAAGATGACCTCCTTTCCTCCAGTGATATACCTGTGGCCACTGCACCGATAACACCAGTACAGCAACCAACAGTAAGAAGGACTGGGGATAGCGTTATATCACCTGTGCCACACAGGTTCAGCACACCAGAGCATCTTACACAAGAGAATATGTCAGCGATATCAGGAAGACCTATGGAAGACATACCACTCAGTGTCATCTTGCCTGAAACAGATTTCATGCTGTTCACCCTAAAAAAGGGACATCTTCATCAATATGACCAAGCCATATTCAAGGAGCATGTTCCACACCAACTGTACCTGTCTTGGGTTAATAATGTGAACTTTGACAGTAACAAGTTAAAGAGGGCACTACCCTAAATCTGAAGGAGGATATTCTGAAGCATTGTGGGGAGAAATTTAGGCTAGTACAAAGTGACATTACAAAAACTAAGAACACTTTGAATTCCCTGCTAAGGATGCGAAGAGTACAACCCTGGGTGTACATTGCCCAATGGGGAACTCTGCTAATTTCACACCACAGCCCAGCATTGAACCACAGCCTCTGCCTTGTCTAACACATTTTTAAATATTTCCAGCAGCAGTTATATTTTGTGTGCTGTATAGAAAATATCAAATTTGAGTGCCAATTTAATGCCACTAGTTGTTTTAATACATTTGTTGTTTGTTGCAATAAACAAAATTGTATTTAAAAAAATAGCTTCAGCCTTCTTCATTTTACAGCAATAATTAAAAGCAAATAACATACTGTGTATACCGTATTGTAATAACAAAGTGGAAAGCAAAACATTGTGCTCCCAGCAATATTACTGGTCAATGAATGTAAAATATAAGCATAGAAAATGGGTGCTATTTTGGGAGGAAGGGAGGGACCAAAAGTAGAAAAGTGTCTCAATACACAAAGGGCAACATTAGTGAGTATTAACAACAAACAGGGGGAGGGCTAATGAAAACGTGATTTGTTGTCTGTGGAAATGTGCAGCCTTTACAAATTAATTCCTCCTCACCACTCTGTGTTGAGACTAGCAATGGGTTAACCTTGAAAGTACATGAACATGAACATACTGTAAATTACTGATGGCCAGTTTTTGAATTATACCATATATCTAGAACCAGTACTGTGTATGCAATATGGAGCCATATTTCCAAGCGTTATTTTCTATGTTGTTTATGTAAAATGTGATTTTATGGCTCAGTATATGAAATATGGAGCCATATTTTCAAGGGGAAATTTCCACAGTATGTCATTAAGAAATCGCAACACAAACACACATGCCGTCCCCATATACTGTACAGTGTTCACACCCTCTAGATGAAATCTGATTTTAGTCCATAAAGTTTTATTGTTATTAAACTTATATTATTGATAAAATGTTATTATTGAATTAAATAAATGTATTTTTGTAGCAAAAAAAATGTCTCACTGAGATTTGAACCCTAATGGGCTGGTGTGATGTGCAGTCATTTTACCACTATACCATAACACCTACAGCTGAAAGCTGCAGTCTTTTACCTCTTACATAGTGAAAATTAGCTGAAACTGACAGCTTCTGTTATAGAGTTCTAGTTCCAGCTAGAAATATAGCAACAGTTTGTTTTTCAGCATATGGAATATGGTGATATATTTCCAATCGCTAATTTCTAAATGTGATTTTATGGCTCCAGTATATGAAATATAGAGCCATATTTCCAAGTGCTATTTTCTATGTCGTTTATCTAAAATGTGATTTTATGGTTCCAGTATAGGAAATATAGGGCCATATTTCCAATCGCTACTTTCTATGTCATTTATCAAAAATGTGATTTTTATGACTCCAGTATATGAAATATAGAGCCATATTTCCAAGCACTATTTTCTGTCATTTATAAAAAATTAGATTTTTATGGCTCCAGTGTATAGAGCCATGTTTCCAAGCACTATTTTCTATGTCATTTATCAAAAATGTGATATTATGGTTCCAGTATAGAAAATATAGAGCCATATTTCCATGCGCTGTTTTCTATGTCATTTATCAAAAATGTGATTTTATGGCTCCAGTATATGAACTATAGAGTCATATTTCCAAGCACCATTTTCTATGTCATTTATCAAAAATGTGATTTTTATGGCTCCAGTATATATAAAATATAGAGACATATTTCTAAGTGCTATTCTCTATGTTGTTTATCTAAAATGTGATTTTATGGCTCCAGCATATAAAATATAGAACCATATTTCCAAGCACTAATTTCTATGTCAATTATCATAAATTTGATTTTATGGCTCCAGTATATGAAATATAGAGCTATATTTTCAATCGCTATTTTCTATGTCATTTATCAAAAATGTGAATTTATGGCTCCAGTATATGAAATACAGTATGGTGCCATATTTTCAAGTGGTAATTTCTACAGTATGTCTCTATGAAATACCTACACACATGCACACCATCCTCACTGACTCAGATACCCACATACTATACACGCTGTTCACAACCTTTAGATGAAATTTGTTTTTATTCTAAAAAGATTTAATGTTATTGAAATTATATTATTAATAATATTATATTGAATCATATAATTTATTTTTAGAGCAAAAAAATTCACACTGAGAATCGAATCCTAGTTGACTAGGGTGATGTGCAGTCACTTTACCACTACGCCATAACACCTACACGTGAAAGCTATAGGGGTCTATTTACTAAGCAATGTTAGGAGACAGAGTGAAGAGTGATAAGAGAGTGATAAGATGCCAGCCAATCAGCTCCCAACTGTCATTTTTCAAACACAGCCTGTGAGATGACAGTTGGGAGCTGATTGGCTGTCGTTTATCTAAAATGTGTTTTTATGGCTCCAGTATATAAAATATAGAGCCATATTTCAAATTGCTATTTTCTATTCTGTAGGACCTTGTACTGTATATGTAGCCAAAGTATGCAGGGCATTTTCAAAGCCTGTATGTCACCGCAAAGGGAGACAACTTACTGCAATGGGAGGCAGCATACTGTACAGGATCTTCCTCTTCAGCTTTCTGCTTAAGCAGCAGCAGTACAGTTTTCTAAAAATGTCACCTGCTGTCTGAAAAGTGATACTGCACTATATTTCAGCCTCCTTACACATGTCCCAACAGTTATGTCTTGGCGGGGCTGATTATCTGACACCATTAATAGCATACCATGGCACAATTTTCAGAAAGGTGTATGTGGACACTTTAAAAAATGGTGAATAATAACAATTTCAGTAATTTAAAAGTTGACAATGCACAAAGAAAAAAACATGAACATTCCAATAGTACTTATCATGAAAAACACTCTAACTACTGCACCAGGAAGGCCATACCAAACATACTTTCAGCGATGAGAAGAAATACAGGTATTATAATATACAAAAATCAGAGCTATTTAGTAATTTAGACTTTTAGCAGTATAATGATTAAAGACAAGTTAACAATGCATATAGAAAAAAACATGAACATTCCAATAGTGCTTATCCTGAAAAACACTTCGGCTACCGCACCAGGATGGCCGAGTGGTTAAGTAAGCAACTATTTTCATCATAAAAGCAAGAGCAATCGTTATATCTGTACACTATAAGAAATGGTGAATACCAACAATTTCAGTAATTTAAAAAGTTGACAATGCACATTAACATTCCAATAGTACTTATCATGAAAAACACTCTAACTACTGCACCAGGAAGGCCATACCAAATATACTTTCAGTGATGAGAAAAACTATAGGTATTATAATGTACAAAAATCAGAGCTATGTAGCAATTTAGACTCCAAATAGTATAATGATTAAAGTCAAGTTGACAATGCACAGAGAAAAAAACATGAACATTCCAATAGTGCTTATCATGAAAAAGTTACTGGATTTATATCACGTGGATTCGAACCCCATTTCTGGTATAGTTTTTAATTTCAGCTTCCAAGAAATGTACAATAAAGAATGTCAACAATTAGGAAAAAATAAAGTTGAAAGCCATATATCCTCAACATAAACATGGTCATGTAAAGGGACAGAAAAAGAAAGTAAGCAACTATTTCCATCATAAAAGCAAGAGCAATTATTATAGCTGTACACTTTAAAAAATGGTGAATACCAACAATTTCAATCATTGACAATGCACCTAGAAAAAAAACATGAACATTCCAATAGTGCTTATCATGAAAAACACTTTAACTACTGCGCCAGGATGGCCATACCAAATGTACTTTCAGAGATGAGCAGAAATATAGGTATTATAACATACAAAAATCAGAGCTATGTAGTAATTTAGAATCACTTTTTTATGATTAATGAAAAGTTGACAATGCACATAGAATAAAACATGAACTTTCCAATAGTTCTTGTCATGTAAAACACTTTCGCTACCGCACCAGGATGGCCGAGTGGTTAAGGCGTTGGATTTAAGATCCAATGGATTTATATCCCCTTGGATTTGAATCCCACTTCTGGTATGGTTTTTAAGTTCAGCTTCCTAGAAATGTACAATAAAGATTGTCATCAATTATCGAAATGTAAATGACTGAGTATATGTTGATTACATTAGTTGATAGCTATATATCTTCCACAAACACGAGGTATGTGGAAGAACAGAAGATGAAATTTAGCAACTATTTCCATCACAAAAGCAAGAGCAATCATTATAGCCGTACACTTTAAAAATTGTGAATACTAACAATTTCAATAATTTAAAAGTTGACATTACATACACAAAGAAACATTAACATTCCAAGAGTGCTTGTTTTGAAAAATATTTTAACTACCATACAAGGATTCCTTGAAATCTAGAATAAAGAATGTAATCAATTAGGGAAATGTAAAGTATTTACATTTGTTGACATCCATTTATCTTCAAAAAAACATTGTTATGTGATGAGACAGAAGAAGAAAGTTAGCAACTATTTCCATCATAAAAACAAGAGCAATCGTTATAGCTGTACACATAAATGAAGGAGTAATTGTTATAGTTGTACACTTTAGTAAATGGTGAATACCAATAATTTCAATAACTTAAAAGTTGGCAATGCACATAGAAAGTAGTATGAGCCAGGGAATGTTGGGGGTGTGGCTTGGACACCACGCTGAGTGGATGCAGGATAGGAGGCTCCCGCAACTACCTGGTTCTTGGAGTGCACGTCCAGGATCCAGGAAGACCTCCTTCAATCTCCGCAAGAGACTGAATATGTGCGGCTGAACTACCAAGCTCTCAGTATGTTGCTGGAGCTCCTGAACTCCTGGGAACCATGCTGCTTGCCGGGACACTTGAGAGCTGGGAGAAGTTGACATGGGTAGAGGCATCCAAGCCAAGGTTGCCCACCCATCAAGACACAGGCACGACCCAGAGCCCTTAACCAGGGGCTTCCCTACTGCACATAGGAGGAGGATGTCAGCCAGAGACTTGCTTCTGATGGTGTTAGGGGAGATGACTGCAGGCTTTGGGCAGCAGCTAAGAGGGCCATAAAGCTTTGGATGTCCCCCTGCTGCTTTTCTGCAGGAATAAAGCAGCATACCACAGGAAAGCAGGTTGAGGAAGGGAACTGGAGTTCCTAGCTCTTGTGAGTGCTAAACAGGTGCTGCCACAGATAAAGAGCATTTAATAACTCAATAATTCAAGGTGAAAAAGATCTTATTTGGATTAAAGCGCGTTGGTAAGAACTCCTGGCATTTATGTGTGGACCTACCAAAAGGAAGAACAAAAGAGTATCTGTGGTGTTCTTGGATCCCTTTTTGTTATCTACCATTAGAGGACTTTTTTTTTCCTTCATCACTATGCTGCTAAGGGTATGAGTTCCACGTGCCAGTCTTTTATGATTTTTTATGGATTTGTGACATTTTAATAAATTGTTTTTGGGATGTTTAACCTGTTTTGAATATCTGGAAAAATAAAAATATACCTGAATTTCTGGAAATCAGAGAGGAGTTTTCTTCAAAGTATAAGCTACATGCCTTGTTAACCAGCGTTAAGCTGTCAGTGCCTTGTGTGAGCGGCAACCCAAAATTAATTTCACTCTTTGAGGTGGTAATGTAAGCTACATGCTTGCATGCATGAAAATAAGTGCACAGCTATGAGTGCGATGTGTGGGGGCGGGATGTAGTCATGTGCAACCGCCGGTCATAATCCCAACAGTGGAGTGCCGGCTAGGGATTTATGATAGGCATTGAAATGCTGACGCCTATCGTAATTCCGACACCAGAACGCCAAGGACGCCATCCAAAATGAAGGTAAGTCCGGGGTGCCCTTAGCGTTAGCTGCGGTGGAAGAAGGAGGGGTTAGGATTTGGAAGTCTAGGGTTAGGTTTGGGGGGGAGATTAGGGTTAGGCACTCCTAGGAGGGAGGCTTAGGGTTAGGCATCCCCAGGGAGAGGTTAGGGTTAGGCACCCCCTGGGAGGGTTAGGTTTACAGAGAGTTAAGGGGGGTTAGGCACCACCAGGGGTAGGTTAAGCATTATGGGGGAGGTTAGGGTTAGGCACCACTAAGGGAGGGTTAGGGTTGTTGGGGGGACAGGGGAGGTTAGGGTACTTACCTGCCCCTGTTGGGATCTTGATATTGTCGGGCATCTGCCGTCAGGATTTAAACCGCCAGCATTTCAGTCCCTTTCTGAGGGGGCAACCACATTCATTTTATACCTTCAGAGGGGGATTTAATTTTAACCATAACATATTGCATGTTGCAAAAATTATGTAAACAGGATTACATGATTGTTTGTTGTGTTTTTCTCTTTTCTTACATATGCTACCCTGACATACGAATTCTTCCTGTGATATAAGACCACAGGACGCACAGGGGAGTACTATATCTTTTTTCATTTATGTATTAGTGCCATTACACTCAATATATTTTTTTGCTAGAGCATTCTTATCCCCACAGATCCACACACCAGGGAAAACAAACTCTCCCCCTATGGTATACTATCCCTCACTTCCTATACTAGAAGAAAAAGCTATGGATGAACCCATAATGCTACACAAAATGTTTCAAATAATTTGAAAAAAAAAAAGATATTTCAGCTGAAGTCACCTCTACTATGCGTGAGTTAAAAATAGGGACATGCAGTCAGGGGACTCCCCTGTCATACTTCCTGTCAGACTGCAGAGATTTGACTATAAAAATTATTAGAATAATGCAAAGAAGATATCTATAACTTATAAATATCTTCTTTGTATTATTCTGATCATTTTTATAGGCAAAACTCACCATAATTGCAGCAATCCCTGGAAATACAGGGAGAGACAAGAGATAAAGCAGAAAGAGCTCATCCTCACCTCTGGTAGCTCAGACACTGCCTGGAGCTGTGGGCTGGGTCACAAAGCAGCCAATAAAACACAGAGAAAAAAGCTAATGGAGGCATACCTCACTGATAGGGGGCGTGCCTTGAGCTCTGATGGGACACCTCCGATGATCAGGTGACCAGTCCAGGAAGTACTCAGGCATCTGAGCTCAGCAGCAGCACTGAGGAGGGGAGGATAGTGGAATATGTAGACAAAGGAAACACACAAAGGAGAAAAAGGTGAGGAGGGTCCGCTGCTAAGGGGAGATCTGTGTGTGTGGGGGAAATCTTTTGTGCTAGGGGGTATCTTCTGTGCTAGTGAGAGATAAGTGTGAGGGGGATCTGTGCTATGGGGAATCTATGTGTGTGTGGGATCTGTGTGAGGGGGGAGATCTGTGCAAGTTGGGCAGGTTCATATATGTGTGTGTAAATCTGGCTCTAATACTAGCCAGTGCCTCCCTTTACATTGACCTCACCACAGTCCCTGATTAAAAAGAGAAGTGATAGGCCTAGGGGAAGAACTGACCAATTACAAAACAAATGAGACAGCTGGTTATCTCCCATAATGACCTCACTGCTGCCTATAAATCCACACAGGATGATTTATCTATACTGAGAGACAAGGTAGCTAACTTGGAAGATAAGAGTACACAGGAAATATCTTCAAATTCGGGGAATTCCTGAATCAGTGCTTGCGTCTGAACTCAATGAATTGTGATTGGTATATTCCAATAACACCACCCTGATATTTCAAAAACAAAGTTATTAACTGACCGAATTCATCGATTACCAAAAGCAAAAACAGCTCCTGATTGATCCCCATGGGATGCAATTATGAGGATTCATTTCTTTTAAGTTAAAGAGCAGCTTCTTAGAGCAACTCAGGATATCAATACTGCGACTGCAATTCTAGGCAATTTGCAGATATATAGGGATCTCTCTGCAGCAACATTAATAAAAAGGAGATCATTTGCATGGATCACAAATGCTCTGTGACAAGCAAGGTGGGCATTCCCTATGAAACTAATTGTTACCTATGGAACCACCAAGGTTTTGACTACAAAAGAAGAGGGTAAAAAAGCTCTAGATCACTGGTAAATAGCTTGCTCTCTGAAGATACCTGAACATGTGCAACTGATGCAGCAAGAGTGGTCACAAAGTGGGTCGAAATAACCGCATGGAGAATGTAATAAATCCTACTATTGAGAATTCTTTTTGGAAATGAAATATCCAATAGATACTTTGATTAATTTATTTCATAGGCTTAGATAACTATTGCACTTTTCTGTTGATTGTGGTACATAATCAGAAACTACACTAAGAAACTGAACAGGGGAAGGGGGAAAAATGGGGGAAAAATGGGCTAAAAAAGACAAAAAAGGTCCACCCACACTATGATATTAGAAAATAAAAATGGTTAACTAGGTAGAACTATGATATGTATTCTTAAAAATTGGATACTTTATCACAGTAATTGCATGTTTTTTTACAGAATGTCAATAATATTTGTTGGTTTCCTGCGGACTGAGCTGTTTTATTTTTGGCTAGCTGCTAACAATCAAGGCTACCCTCAGCCTAGTAGAAACAAAATGAAAAGCAGATGAATATGCTGCGCTCAGCCTGATGTGACCATACTATGTTTGCTGTGCATTGGTGGTAACTACTGTTACATGTTAGGTACCGGTTGAATACTGTATAATAGAATGAAAACTATGTTAAAAAGTACTTTACAAACTCCAAAATAATTGAAAATACAGCAAACTTCAGTAAAATACTGACAATCCTGTAATTAATAAGAAAGTTCAAATGAGACGATTCCTGTGTATCAAGCTGTTAATTATTTTTAGGTTTGACGAGCAAACAAAGTAGTCTCAGGTCTCTGTGAATAATCAGAACAAACTGCAGCGTCATGCTAATTTGTCAGTGAGAGCAAGTTCATGCACATACCATAGCAGCTGATCTGTATGTTCCCCGTGGTGCAGATGTGGTACCATCCCGGTGACTGGAGTTGGTAGGCAGACAGTGGTGTGAGCTCCGGGCCGTGTCTGATCTGACTGCGGGTCGCATTCCGGTGATGAGCCTAACAAACAGACTTCTTCCGGGACTGCAACCCTGCAGCTGACCGACCGTGGTCTAGAAGGGGGAGCTGTACAGTTAAAGTCCCTCCGGACTTGTTACCGAACCTTCCCCTTCCTGTACGGAGACTTACCTATCACTCACTCTGGCCGCAACTCCGGTCCTCCAGTCTTGTTTTCAGACATCCTCTGACGGATGCTTCTCCAATCCCTTCCATGTCACGTGACAGTAGCCATGTCAGTTAGGTCACAATGGGCCGGTATTGTGGTCACGAATAATGGTGCTTGAAGTGTGGTGTTGGTAATTGTAACCCAATGCGTTTCAGCCTTTGTCAGGCTTTCTCTGGGAGTTAGTATGCTGTTTCATTTCTGTGAACGTTATTTCTAGTTACAGGGTGGTCTCAGTCATATGCAAAATAGTCTAAGTGGTTCATGATTGATGGTTACAGACCTGGTTTGATTGGTTTAAAGGTCTGTCAATCCCTTGGGTAAATTATCAGCTGTCATACGTCTTAGTCAATGTAAACTCCATCAACTCTATCTACATGATAACCGATGTTGGTATCTATTTTGTACACATTTATGCTGTAGTTTAAATAAAAGAAAACTACTAAGTTATGTGGAATTTGTCAAAGATTGTTAAAGTTAGAAATAGAACTTGGATCTTGGTAATATAATCAGTGTTACTGGTTATGTCTTGATACATAACAAAGGATTGGAATGGGGGGAAGGAAGTTGGGGGGGAGAAGAAAGGCGGCTGCATTTAATGGTATTATGGCTGTATGGCCTGGTATCAGTGAATGAGTGACTTGATCCTACTGTGGGTAATACCAGTAATCTGTTAAGCGCATAATTAAATTAAATCTACAAGTTCCATCATTGTGAAAGTTATAAATCTTCCTGGTGTATTTAATTCTATATTTCTTTATTCTCCAGGTGAGAGGGCTGGATGTTGATCACAATATGAATAGTATGTTTCATTGTATTTAATTTCAGTTGGCTGAACGGGTAGGGGGGGTGTATGGATCTCATTAATACATCAAATTATGTGAAAGCGTGTATTACAGGGTGATTAATTCTTGCATATGATGGATTTCACTTTGTTGACTTTATTTAGACCCCGTGGAGTGAATGTTTTTAATTCATACATCCATTTAAGTTCAGATGTATTGATTTTGTGTGTAAAGTCTCCACCTCTCCAGTTATGTTTAACTTCTTCTATTCCTATAAATTGCAGTGATTGTATTCCTCTAGGCCCTTTTTAATGTTGTGTATGTATTTTACTTATGCGCACTTTTAAAGGTCTAATTGTGCGACCCACATATTGTTTTTTACATCCACATTCAGCAAGATAGATAACTTTACTGCGGCAAGTTATTCTGTCTTTAATTTGGTAAGTGTTTCCTGTGTGGCTGGACTCAAATGTCCTAATCGGTTTTGTCCCTTGTGTACATCCATTGTTGCAACCCATGCAGGTCCTGCAATGGTAAAAGCCGTTGTTCGGGCCCAAACTCCTAATTGTTGTTTGTGGGGAATGTGATTATGGATGAGAGTAAGCTGGTCCAAAACCGATTAGGACACACACTTTATGATAGCCTGAGAGTTTAGAGGCCATCTCTGCTCTCGAGTTAGAGCTATATCTGCTTCTCTGTATTTTTGTATGACTTTCTACTTAATTTTTTTCTTTTCTTCATATTCTGTTTTCCAGGTCCAAATAATAAGAGTTTTATAAATATAATTACTTTACAGATTTCATCATGTAAACAGGGCAAAGGGTTGGGTACGGGACAGTGGCGCACTGGGCCGGGGGGCTGGGTGCCATCTGCCCCCCGGGCCGGTACAATGTTAGTATTCCATGGCTGCCTGGCTGTGAGAGTACTGTCATGGTAGTCAGGGTCCTCTCCTCTCCATGAAGGGAATTTAGATATTCTGCTGGTGAGATCTAAGTTGCAGAGGCTAATAAAAAATGTCTTCCCCCATACTAAGCTACAAGGAAATAGCCGCTGTCGACCAATCGGAAGCCAGGTTTCTTTTCCCAGGAACTCTAGAGGTTGGAACGAGGAAAAAGGGGGGGGGCTTATCGCACAGTCTGTCATGGAAGAGCCTGGGGACTGGGAGCAGAAAAATAAATTTTATGGCACCCAGGGAGGAGAAAGACAGTGAGGGCAGAGGTGAGGAGTGCTCCAGAGTGCAGGAGAGACTGCTTACTGTCTTCACTACACTTTTAGAAACCAGGTAAGTGGACGGTGGGGCTTATATACAGTGTGTGTGTGTGATGTCTATCTATCTATCTATCTATCATATAGCTATCTCATATCTATCTATCTATCTATCATCTATCTATCTATCTATCATATGTTATATACAAATTATATGTGTCAGTGTGGCATATACTTTGCAAGGAGGGGTGTTGTTTTTTTTTTATAATGTCCATGGGCGGAATTCAATTCAGCGTAATGCTGAATAGCCCCGGGAGGGAGCTCCTGGACCTATTCAATTCAGCTCGCTGTTAAGTCATAAAATGCCAGTTCTTTAGACATAACCTGGGTGTTTAGTCATGAGAACCGGCATTCTCCAACTAAAGTGCCGGTCGCGCAGCTATTAGCACTGCACTAAGCCGGCAAACAGCTGCGTGGCTGGCACTTTTGGCAGATTTCTCCTTGCATCCCCAGGGGGGTGCGAGAAGAAATCCTATAGCCTGACCAAACATGAATTGAATAACTTCAGGAGCTTCCTCCCGGGGCTATTCAACATCCCTTTGAATTGAATTCCCCTGCATGTGTGTGGACTTAATGTGTTTGTATGTATGTATGTAAATATTAGTGTTCCCACTAAGTACTTTTAGCAGGGCACTACGCCCTGTCCGTTTTGTTAACTGTGAAATGCACCCTGCCTGTTTTGTGATTGATGAATTACGCCCCGCTTTGTCCAGGTCAGACACACACACTGTGGGACAGAGCTTTAGGAGAAGGCGGAACAAAGGGCCGGGCGCAGCTGCTCAACCCAGTCCCCAGGAGACGCACACAATAGATGATATTTATGTATGTCATAACAATTTTGTCATAACAATTTTACCCTCATATACTTAATTTGCTATTTAAACCACACGCACATTACGGAAACCATGCCACCAGCATTGATGTCACGCCCATTTTTACATTCCATTCGCTAGTAGAAAAACTGGGCCACTTGCTTGTGTCTGACCCCCAGGCTGAAAGTTACTAGCCAGCACCCGGTTACAGGATGCCAACGTCCTGGATCCTAGTGGTCAAAATCCCGACACTGGCGTCCCGACAGAGTTAGGATACCGACACCTGTCTTTCGGTAACCTAACTCTCCCCATCTCCCTCCCCCTAACCCTCCCTCCCCAGTGCCTGAACCTAACCTCCTCCCCTAGTGCTTGAACCTATCCTCCCCCTCCCTGCACCCTAAACCTAACCTAACCCTCCCCCCTTAGTGCCAAATTAGGAAATCAGAGATCTTACCAATAACTTGGTCCAGGGGCATTTTAAGAGAGGAGGGGGCCTGTGTGCAGCCTCCGTTTGGGCCCCCTCCTCTCTGACAGCGTACCTAGAGTATGGAGATTTCTGAATCATCATTTAATTCACCTGAGGCAAAACAACAAATTAAAGAGGCCTTAATGGATTTTCTAAGTCATATTTCCCCTAAGGAAACAAATCTTATTAACTTTTGGTGCACCCTTAAGGCAGTATTAAGAGGAACTATACTTCATATTACCTCAAGAATTAAAAGACAAGAAGCAAAGGATACAGAAAGAACTAGAAACCCAACAAAGAGAGTTAGAAAATCAACACAAAAGCAACCCTAATGATGGTGACCTCACTTGTAAACTAAATAAAAGTAGATCTGGAAACACACACCTTAAGGCAGATTAAAAAAAAATATAGCTAAGATTAATCAAAAGTACTACACAGAAGACAATAAAGCATCATGCCTCTTAGCTAGAACACTTAGGGGGAAAAGAGCAAGAAACACAGTAAGGGCACTGTATAACTCAGTACTGTAGGTACCAAATTAACTAATCCTTTAGAAATTTTTTGTTTGTAAAAGAATAAAATCTAATAGATTAGAATTATGGACCCCAATTAAGGCAATTTACCCAATATACCAGACTGGATGAATTATGAAATCTCATGGGTTGGAAGAATAGCAGCGGTTAAATGTTTATTCTCCCTAAAATACTGTACCTATTTGAGTCTATACCAAGACTTCTTCCTAAATATTGGTTATATAGATTAAATGCAGTATTAAATATATATATCTGGGACAATTAGAGACCAAGACTGGCAAACAAATATTTAATGCTACCTAGATCACATGGGGGTCTGGAATTTCCCAATTTAGAATTATGTCCAACTTCTTGTCTGATAAATCAGATCAGTGACTGGTTTATATTAGAAACTCCTAAACCTTGGGTAGAATTAGAAGATAACCTCACAGGTAAGTTCCCAATAAAAGATTTACTATAGATTCCACCTAAAAATAGTATATTGCCAAAACATACATTGAAAGCGACAAAGATAGTCCTTAAAGCATGAGATAAACTAATGAGTCACCAAGATCAGACTTCTCTATCCCTAGCCTATCTCTCAGTCCAAGCGCTGACAAATTTTATCCCGAATCTGAATTTATGGATCTCTAAAGGAATATATACACTAAGATATTTACATTTGATGGCAGCAGTGCGTAGCCCATAAAGTACGTCACATGCCGTGCACTGGCTTGGTGGGTATATAAGGTGTGCGATAGGCCGTATGCACGCATATCACTCATTGCTGTCTTGGGTAAAAAGGGCGATTTATCAGAGTTGCAAAAAGGAATTATTATTGACTTACGGGCCATGGGTGGTAGTATTTCTGAAACAGCGCAGTTTGTAATCTGTTCGTGTGCTGCTGTGGTGAAGGTGTATCATGACTGGACAAATTGCACCATTGTGAATAACCAACGTGGAAAGAACGGAGCACCATGTGCCATTGATGTGAGAAGTGACCTCGGCTACGAAGGTGTGTGAGTGCTGACCGACACACTACAGTGGAGCAGCTCACCATCAAAATGAATCTGGGGGCCACCAGACGTGTGTCTAAAGTGGCAGTTCAGAGAACCCTGCTGTGTATGTTAATGAAAGTGCATCGGCGAAAAAGGCTTAAATTTTCATATCTGTATCGGAACCTCTGCTGATTGGCATAGGGTTGCCTTCTCCGATGAGTCACATTTTCTGCTTCATTGAACAAATGGACGTTGGCGTGTCAGGCGAGAAACATCAGTGAGCAACCATTGCTGGAAGAACACAAGCTAGCGGTTGCAGTGTTATGGTCTGGGGAATGTTTTCATGGCATTCTCTAGGCCCACTCATCCTTGTGGAAGGCACCCTCAACCGTATTGGTTATGAATCCATCCTTGCAAAGCGCATATACCCATACATGCTGATTGTCTTCCCTAAGGCAAATGGGATCTTCCAGCAAGACAATGTGACAAGTCACACGGCTAGAAATGTCTAACAGTGGTTGGACGAGTACGACCAAGACTTCCAAGTACTTCCCTGGCCCCCTAATTTCTAGGACTTGAACCACCTCGATCATTGTGTTCGCTCTATGGACACTCTACTACACACCCTCCAGCAGCTGTGGGATGCACTGCAGTCAGCATGGCTCCAGATATCTGTGCCAACCTACCAGCACCTTATTGAGTCACTCCCAGCCCATCTAGCTGCTGTCCATGTCTGCACATGGCAGTTACTCTGGCTATTAGCTGGTGGTCATAATAATGTGACTCGACTGTGTACATACCCCAGATACACCTACACAATGTAGATATATTTTAAGTCACATATTTATTGCTATTAAAGCAGCCATTGCTCAACATTGAAAAACAGGCTAACCCTCCCCTAATCTATATATTCTATAAGGTTTTTTTTTTACCGTGAGACCTATTTTGAGAGAGTGGCTGAACCTACAAATATGGTTGTGGTATCAAAATAAAGGTTTTACCATGTAGATGTGCCAGTTGAAGAGAAAGATGAGATTAGGGCAACAGTTTGGGCATGGCAGAGCGGCAAAGTTCCCATATAAAGTAGTGTGTTATAATGACAGCATTCCCACTAACATGATTGGGCACACTAGATCACATGACTTTGCATTATTTCTCAAAGGCCACATACTTCCCAGTGTAACCGCTCATCTGAACTATCTGTAAACAAATCCAACTGTAAAGTACTCTACGGACTGTATATAAAAACACCCCTCAAAGCATGTACACCAAGGGTAAATTCAGCAAATTGCTGCCGATAGCAGGAATCACCCCTGTGGGTTCTTCTCACAAAAATTTTCTCCCGCAGAAAAGAATTACACTATTGGGGACCAGGAGCTCTTAGCGATGAAGCTTTGGAGGAATGGAGGCACCTTCTGGAAGGGGCTAAATTCCCAATCACCATTATTTCCGTCCACAAGAATCTTCTGTATTTAAAAACCGCCCTTAGGGCCTCATTCAGAGGCGGTCGGAGGATGCAAGCGGTCGCTCAGAAACTGGGCGGCCACTTGCATCCTGACCGCCTGCCTCTGTTGCGGTTGTTAGGCAGTGGGTTAACACCCACAGCTCTAACAACCGCTCGGGTGATGGTCGTGATGGTCAGAGACCATCGCGACCATCGGGGCTTACGACGAGACCCTAGGGTAGGGTCTCACTTTTCGTAAGCCCCGGAGAGCTTCTGGCTCTGTCAGAGCCGGAAGCTCTCCACTGACATCACTAGTGATGTCAGTGGGGCCTCCCCCAAACGGCAGGCATTCCCATAGGAATGCCTCCGTTTGGGCTGCCACCCCCGCGGCCCGCCTTCCAAACGGGGCGAGCTGTCAGTCAACATCGACAGCTCGCCCCCTTTGGAAAGAGACCTGCTACGACCAGCGCTGTCGGTCGTAGCGGGTCTCACGCATGCACACGAGGGAGCCGGCTCCCTCGTGCGCATGCGCACTGCACAAACATCGGGGCGGCCGTGCGGTCGTAGACCATACGGCCGCCTCTAAATAAGCTCCTTAGACTTAGTCCCAGACAAGCGAGGTGGTCACTGTTCTTCTCTCGCTTAGATTATAAATTATATTTCGTCCGGGAAACCTTAACAAAAAAGCTGATGCTCTTTCGAGATCTCTTTCTTCTTCAGATGACAGTGAAGATCACTCAGAGGACCTCATTCAGAGTCGGTCGAAGCGGCCGCACGGGAAAAGGGGCCGGATATGTAAATGATTCCCTCGCAAGTTGCATCCCTAAGTTCGGATCAGTAGATGGCCAACCAGGGGGAGGAAGCGGCCGGAATACAAAAAAATACGCCCCCTTCTCGTACGTATTACATGTCATCTCCGGGCATATAAGGATTAATCGAGACCATCGAGAACCATCGGAACTGGTCGTAGAGCTTAAGGTTGACTATACCCTCTCTTAAGCTCTACGATCATGTCAGTGTAAAAACCTCCCATGTCACATGTGCCATGACGCTAATTTGTTAATTATGCACTCCCATAAACCGTATGCACTCCCATAAAATGCCGTTCGCATAATTAGGCACGCCTGCGTCCGGATCTCCACTCCCCCATTTTCAAGCACCTTCCCCTGTTACCACCCACTAACGCCTCAATCTGTCACTCAAACTACCGACCTGGCTGTGTTCAAGGAGAGAGAAATTTCTGATCGTAGCGGCTAGTTTGCGCACGCGCATTGTGAACTTTACGCATGCGCAGTATAGCGAACATCGGTGGCATACAACCATGCGGCCGCTTCGACCGACTCTGAATGAGGTCCAGAGTCTCTAACCATTCTCCTTCCTACTATGTTCGTGCAAACCCAAATCGACACTCCACCGTCAGGGAAAATTTGTGTGGTTCCTGGACTCTGGAAACAACTTCTTACCTGGGCTCATGCTTCTCTGTTTTCTGGGCACTCAGGTGTCCTGAAGACTTTGAAGTTGTTACAACGTGCTCTTCTGTCCGTTACCCATTCCTACTAGACCATGGTCCCATGTCTCCATGGATTTTGTCACCCACCTGCCTCCCTCCCAAGGTTTCAACACGGTTTGGGTGGTAGTGGACCGCTTTATCAAAATGGCACATTTTATTCCATTACATGGTTTTCCCTCTGCTCCTCAATTGGCCAAAGTTTTTGTTTTCCGCTTGTACGGTTTACCATCTGAAATTGTGTCAGAGGAGTACATTTTGTGGCAAAATTTTGGCGAACCTTATGTTCCTTTTGTGGGATCAAGCTAAAATTTTCTTTTGCATACCACTCCCAGTCCAACGGACAACCGGATGGGTGAAGCAAAAGCTGGAAATCTTTATAAGGTTATTTGTATCTTCTTCTCAGGATGACTGGCTGAATCTACTACTGTGGGCGGAATTTGCCCATTAATTACGATACCACAGTTCTACTAATTCCACACCATTCTTCACAGTATTTGGTAGACATTCTAGGATGTTCCAGAGTCTACCTTCATTGGACGCTACAGAACTTCTTGAACCCTATTCTGAAATTTGGAAGAGATCATTCCTCCTTGAAGAATACCTCATGCAATTATAAAAAGTTTGCGGACCGGAAGCGTATGGCCATTCCCTTGTTAAGATTAGGTGACAAAGTCTGGTTATCCACAAAAAAACATCAGAATGAAGGTACCAAGCATGAAATTCGCCCCACGGTTCATTGGTCCTTATCAAATTTTGAAAGTGGTAAATCCAGTTGCTTATCAATTACACTTGCCTCCACATTTGAAATTACCAAAAACTTTTCATATCTCACTTCTTCGTCCCTTAATTCTTAATTGATTTCAATGATCTCCACCAAAAACTCCACAAGTTCACACTCAACGTGGGGTCGAGTTTGAGGTCAAATAAATTCTAGATTCTCACCTTCCTTTGGGAAGTATTTGATTGACTGGAAGGGCTATGGCACTGAAGAACACTCTTGGTTTAAAGCCTTAGATGTTTGTGCGCTGCAGCTCATTCGTTCCTTCCATAGAAAGTTTCCTAACAAGCCATTTCAGTGTCTGGAGTCCACCCTGAAAGAGGGGGGAACTGTCAGGATCGGTCGCTGCTTACCTCTGTGCCGGTGTCTCTATGCTCTGAGGAATGGGGATGTCAAGCCTAGGGTCCCGTATTGACTGAGTTTTCTCCACAGGGTGTGCTAGAATTCTCATGTGCACGTCCTGGTTCTATTAGCGTGGACATGGATGCCACCATGTTGGTTCATGTCATCTGACTAGTATCCTCCAATGGTAGCCTGCAGTTGGTCAGCTGCCTCATTCACCGATGATCAGCTACCTAAGGGTATTTAAGCCTAACTCCTGGAACAGGAAGTTGCCTGCGCAACTTCGCTTCTTTTGTGTTTACTCACTGAGACTGCATCCTTAGGCTCCACACTTCCTTAAGTGTTTACTACTAGTTGCAACCCTGAGAATTAGCACCTCTCTTCAGTGTCTGGATACTGCAGTAATAACACCTCTATTCAGCATCTGGATACTGCGAGTAATAACACCTCTATTCAGCATCTGGATACTTACCAGCTTTAACACCTCTACCCAGCATCTAGGATTCGCTGTCACCGCTATTTACATCTGAGGTTGTTCCAGTCACATCGCTACTTAGCACCTGGATAATCAATCACCTCCTGTCGTCTTGTAGCTGTACCAATGCTAGTCAGAGATTGTATTGCCAATACCTTTACCACCTGAGTCTGGCTCTCTAGTTACTCAGTACTGTTGTTGTCTTCTCGCTCCTACCAGATACCTACTCTAGGGACCGCGACCTGTTCACTCGGAGCCGCAAAAACCCATATCCCACTAGGAGGGGTCACTGGTGAACACCACTAAGTGGATTAGACTCTGAGCCCTGGAACTATCTTTTAACCATCTGGGAACAGCCTATGAGGAAGAATTATATTCAGCCAACCCGTCTGCTACCTCCTATTCACCCTAGCCCCCGGCTACTAAAGTCAAAACTAAGGACCATTTACCCCAGTGCCTGACAATCACCATGGATTTTGTTTTGGGTCTCATTGGCTTATTGTATAAGCATGAAAAACTGTTTAAGGGAATACCAATAAGAAGATTATTAAAATGAATTAATGTTGAAGATAATAAGTGCATGAATTTAAAATTTAGCAGCTTTTGGGAGATATGTGCATATTATTGTAAGTTTCTTAGTTTTATATAAAATTATTTGGATACAGATTGAATGCGAGGAGCGAAGGACAGTTCAAGGATGACATCTAGGTAGTGACCTTGAGAGGTAGGGTTTTGTTATGTTGTCAACATAAATAAATAAAGTTGTCAGGACAGTAACTACTGGTAGCTAGCAGAAGTACTATTAACTTGTTTTTGAAATGATTGAGTTTGAGGTGGTGAGATGACATCCAAGATGAAACAGCAGAAAATACTTTAGTAAGGCTGCCAACACAGATTGACTTCAGTATCATCTGCAAACAGAAGATACTAAAGTCCAAATTAGATAATTAGTTTTCCAAGAGAAGTAGTATAGATAGAGATAAACAGAGGAATCTAGTAGAACTCTAAATGAAGTGGAGAGGTGCTAGATCCAGAGAAGTAAACACTGAAAGAGCAAAATAAGTAGGATAAGGAACAAGATAGAACACTGGGCCTATGCGCTCGCAAGCGGGTTGATGGCCAGGCAGTGCGCACGCCACTGCGCGTGCCCCGGAGCGAGCGAGAAATAACTCGCTCCGGCGCTCGCTTCCAAAAGGGGCGGCTGTCGATGTTGATCGACAGCTCGCCCAGTTTGGTAGGCAGGTCCGGGGGGATGGCTGGCCAAACGGAGGCATCCACGAGTGATGTCAGTGGTGAGCTTCCGGCTCTATTAGAGCCGGAAACTCACTGGGGCTTGCGGCAGACGAGACCCTACCACAAGGGTCTCATCATGAGCCTGATGGTCGCGATGGTCGTGACCATCACCTGGCTGCTCACAAAAGCTGTGGGTGATCACCCACATCTTAACGAGTGGCTAGAAGGCCGCACTCTAAAAAAAAAAAACGCCCTTCAGACCTGCGAGCTGCCTTCAGCAGCGAGCGGGTCTGAATCAGGACCAATGTCCAGAAGACCTAGGGATTGTAGTGTTAGTGTGAGAACAAAGTGGTCATTAGAGTCAAATGAAGCAGGGGGATCCAGGAAATTACAATAATGCCCTTTAGATTTAGCAGTGATCAAATCATAGACCACCTTAGTAAGTGCAGTTCCTGTGGAAAGTTTGGAGCAAAAACTGGACTGAAGTGGGTCCAATAGTTTGTGTAAGGAAACAAAGTGTGTGAGGTGGATTTAGTCAAGTATCTCAAGGAGCGTAGTAGAGCACATGAACTGATCTTTCAGTAGGGAGAGAGATATTAGTTATGGCTTAGATGAGAACAGTAGAAAGGGCTCCACTGATTTGTGAGATTTAAGACGAGAGGTAGTAGAGTAGGAAGATAAGAAGAAAGTAGATGCTTCATCTTCATTTATGGGACCAAAAGAAGAGCAGGTGCCAGAGGGCTCAGGGAATTAATTTTAGGAGGTTAATGGCTGAGGAAGAGGATACCATTTCACGTTAGATTTTGGCAATCTTGTTCTCGATGTAGGAAGCAAGATATTGGGCACTGATGGTAGCCAGTGGATTTGGTGTAGGAGGGGTGAGATTTGTTTTTTATTAAAATGTATAGTGTTTTATAGTATGAATATCTTGCTTATTTTGCTTTGATCTTATTGAGCTGTCTTTTCATATTTGTCAACATTGTGTTGGCCTCATTTCGCTTTTCATTAAAGGTTTGGTTGTAGTTTAGCCAGACATTTCTAATTTATTTAAAAAATATATATTATTAAGTTTCCTTTGGCTACAAAAAACTTTTTTTTGAATTTGCTAGGCTTCCAGCGCCGGTCCTGTGCTGCACACCTGAGCCCGTTCCCTCCCCCTGAGCGCTTGCCCAATAGCGCCAGGAGGCGGGCTCTGGCTGTGCATAACACAAGCATCGCCGCCAGCGCTGGCGGCGATGCGTGTGTTAAGCAGCAGCCAATGAGAGTCAGATAGACTCTCATTGACTGCTGCAGCACCCACTGCAAGAGCCGGACTTCCGTCCGGCTCCTGCAGTGGGTAATGGAACAGACGTCATGACATCATGACGTCTCTCCCATTATGCTGAGCGCGCCAGCCCGGGAGGACTGGCGGGCGGCGGCGGGAGAGGTGTCGCGGTCCGGAGCAGCAGCGTGGATTCAGGTATGTTTTTATATATTTTTTTTTAAAAACCTGTCAGCACTACTGGGGGCACAATGGGGGAGGGGGGTGGCTACTACTGGGGGGACCTCTACTGGGGTGGGGGCACAACGGGGGGGTTGGCTACTACTGGGGGCACCATTATTGGGAGGACCTCTACTGGGGGAGGGCCTGTTACTGGGGGCACCATTATTGGGAGGACCTCTACTGGGGGGGGCTATTACTGGGGGCACCATTATTGGGAGGACCTCTACTGGGGGGGGCTAATACAGGGGGCACTTAATCGGGAGGGGGAACCTCAACTGGGAGCCACTACTTGGGGGGGGAACTACTACTGGGGGCATTATAAAAGGGACCTACTACTAGGGGCACTGCACTGGGGGGACCACACAACTGGGGGCAATAACAGGAAGGACCACTACAGGGACCACTGGATAGGGCGGGGTCACTACTGGGGGCCTGCATCAGGGGGACCACTACTGGGGGCACTGCATGGGAGGGGGGGACTACTGCTGGGGGCACTATATAAGGGGCTTACTGCTAGGGGCACTGCAGGGACCACTACAGGGGGCACTGGATAGGGGGGATCACTACTGGGTGCCTGCATAAGGCGGACCACTACTGGGAAAACTGCATGGGGGTGGACTACTGCTGGGGGCACTATATAAAGGGCACTGCATAGGGGGGGGACTACTACTGGGGGCACTATATAAAGGGCACTGCATAAGGGGATACCACTACTGGGTGCACTGCATTGTGGGGACTGCTACTGGGGGCACTGCATAAGGGGGAACACTACATAAGGCACTGCATTTGGGGGGACCACTACTGGGGGAACTGAGTAAGAGGAACTAATTGGGGGCTGTATAAGGGGGACCACTACTGGGGATACTGTATAAGGGGCACTACTATGGGCCTGCATAAGAGGGACCACAACTGCATACTGGGGGTACTGTATAAGGGGTACTACTGGGGTTAAGGTGCATATGGATAGGAATGTTCAGCGTGAAAATAAAAGGGGTGTGTCATGTTGACACGCCCCATTTTTAAGTGACCACGCCCATTTTTTTCAGCGTGCGCACAAATTGGTATGTTGGTGGGGGGGCATATCTGGATGTTGGCGTGGGGGCTCCCTTTTCAAATTTGCCCTAGGCTCCAAATACCCTAGTTACGCCACTGGCAACAATACATAAAATTATGCAGAAACTGCAGTTTCTGTATAATTTTATGTAAAAATCAGCTTCATACATAGGCCCCTTTGTCCTCCATTCACTGTATCTCCTTTTATAGAAAAGTAACCATAAAATAATGCATTACAAAATCACTTAATAATGGGCAGATATTAAACTTATTTATGATTTTACAGCTTTACTATGAGGTTGGCTCATTTATTTTTACATCAAAGTTTTCAGTTTATATTGTGTTTTCTGTTAAATATTTCATTACCACTATGAGGTTAATGAAAATGTACTTTTGTTTAACTACAAATGGAGTCTCTCCTGTATCGGGAAAAAAAACAGCAGCTGAAAAGGCTTCACTATAGTAATACAAGCTCATAACAAGTACTTAGTATAAGTGACACAACCACAGAAGTGTGCTGTAGGAAGTCACATGATCAGTGACACCCCGTGCAATCGTACCAGGATGGCCGAGTGGTTAAGGCGTTGGACTTAAGATCCAATGGACGTATGTCCGCGTGGGTTCGAACCCCACTTCTGGTAACAGTTTTACACGTGTCAATTATTGGAAAAAATATATATATTTCAACATGCTTCGGTGTCTCTTATCAAATAAATCAGATTGTCCGTACAAGTGTATAAGATTGCAGCATAGTCCTTTCATGTATTTTACTGACTACTATAAAAAATATGAATCGCTAGTGAATTAAAGGAGAGCGTTCATTTTTAAAGCACTTGCTAATTAATTATGTGGACGAAAAAAAATTATCTACCAGGAGTGGGGTTCGAACCCACGCGGACATATGTCCATTGGATCTTAAGTCCAACGCCTTAACCACTCGGCCATCCTGGTGAATACGGCGGTAGAGCGCGCACAGCTCTTACATCCAGTGTGTGCAGCGCCGCGGTGGGGGCTCTGCCAGCCGGGTCCCGAGAAACGCATCGCTGTGTCTGTATAGCATGGCTCTGGCAGCAATTATATGCTGTAACCGGAGATCAATCCGCGGCATTCCGCTCTCTCGTGTACCAGAGCCTCAGTCGTCTGGCTGCACACCATGGAGGCGGAGTAACCCGTTATCCCGCCTCACTAGCCGCACGGGACTGGGTATGAGCTTCTGACACTCCCGTACGTCACAAGCACCGGTTCTCCCGTTACTCTCCTGCTGCAGTCAGTGTGTGACTGTGTTTGTGCGCGGGTGGATGTTCCATGTCATGCTGGCAGCAGCGTGAGAGTCATGTAACATAACCAGGAGCTGTATATAGCCGCCAGGAAGTGAACGTTCGCATATTATACACAGATAGGTGTACATGGGAGTTATTATAAAAATACAATTGTCCAAAGGAAACATATATACTGTAGATTTTGGAAAAAAAAGCAAGTGAGGAAATCCTCCCTATAGCTCCTGTGGAGTTATTAGGTCACTGCGTACACACTAGATGATTTGTTAAATGATATTGGCGATAATGACACATCAGTACGACACTTTAGTTTAATCGTCTAGTGTGTACGCATGCATTCTCCCGCCGGTCGTTAACGATATCCCCAGTCGTCTGTACTTGTAGTACAATCTGGGGATATCTTAGCGATACCATGCTGCCGAATGCAACGCGGCCCCGCTTAACACCTCCTTGCCCCCCACGTCGTTGTTCGTTGTTGCCAGCATCGGCGAGTGTGTATGCACTTACCGATGCCGGCACCCCTGCCGGGTCCCGCCGTTGACGATATCGCTGGGTACACACATTGGCCCTCATTCAGAGGCGCTCACAAGAAGCGAGCGCTCATTCTGAATGGGATGTAGTCTGGAACCCGACGGTGTAAATGCCGACCGCCAGCTTCCAGACTGCTTTATCCCGACTAGGGACAAATGACATGTGTCTAAATGTAGACGCCTGTAATTTGCCCGACGTCTGGAGACGAGTGCCCAGCATCCCGATCAAGCGGATGCCGGGCGCCGCAGCAGACAGCTGCGGGGGGGGGGGTTAGGTTTAGGGCTCCCGGGGGGACTTAGGGTTAGGCAGCGGGGAAGGGGGGGTTAGGTTTAGGCACGGCGGAGGTTAGGGTTAGGCACCCCTAAGTAGGGTTATGGGGGTTAGGTTAGTTGATACTTACCTTTAGGTCGATCGGGATTTCCAGCGCTGTCGGGTAGCCACTGTCGGGAATTGAACCGCCAGCCATGCGCCCACCGGTAATACATATCACACCCTTCTGAATGAGGGCGGCCGCTTGTATTCTGAAGTGCGGCCTCCTGGTCGCTAGCTAAGCTGTGGGTTACCACCCACAGCTTTAGCGACCGACCAGGTTGATGGTCGCAATGGTCAAGACCATCGCGACCATCGGGGCTTGCGACGAAACCCTAAGTTTGGGTCTCGGCAACCACAAGCCCCAGGGAGCTTCCTGCTCTGATCAAGCAGGACGCTTCCTACTGACATCACTGCTGATGTCAGTGCAGCCGCCCACAAAACGGCAGGCGTTAAGGAACGCCTCCGTTTGTGAAACTACAGGTGCCTGGGGGCACCTGGAATGCATAGAGACATCCCAAGCCTAGAGCCAGCAACAGATTGGGGCAGCGTTATGGCGTGCGAGCCGCTGCCATCAGATCTCAGCTCTGATCGGGCAGCAGTCACAATCAGCTGCAGCGCATGCCCAGTCACAGCAGATCCTCCCTCCCATGAGCCTTTGCAGAGCTCGTGTCACTTCTCTAGTCCTCATGGCTCTGCGTCCAGAAGGCTTCACTCCACACACCAAGAGCCTGGTTATACCAGGGTTGCCGACATTCTGGCTGCCCCTTTCCGGTAGGGAGCAGCTAGATCGGCATAGCAGGGGGCGTGGCTGGCACAAGGGGGCGGGACCGGACATATTACCCAACATTTGTGGGTGGAATGGGGTCGTGGCCATGCAATTGCGTTTGGCCCCACTACACAATGCCGAGATTACGGCATTGTGACGCAGGGGGCGTGGTCAATATGACGATTTCTCTTGTTACCGCGGCGGGGGGGGATCGGAGGGATCGCTGCCGCCGGGGTGCTTGCCTGCCTTTCCGGGGGGCCAGGAGCGGCACCCGATTTTCGGGAGGCTCCTGGCCGCATTGGGAGGGTAGGCAAGTATGTCCTGTGATGAGTCTTAAGTCAGCTGTACTGTGAATGAGGAGTGCTGTGAGGGGAGAGCCTGGTGTGTTGCGCTGTGAGGGGAGAATATGTCCTATAGAAATCTCCTGAGGTGGGGATATAAGGACCTTTCCCCTAAAACATGTCCCTTGTTTCCTTAATTATAGTGGAGAGACTGGAGTGCTGTGCTGAGAGTGGTGCTGTGCTTTGAGGCGGGCAGTATGTGGTGATGTGCGGTGGGCAGTGAAGGTGGCAGTAAGTGGTTCTGTAAGAAGGGTCAGGGGTGCTGTGAGGTGGGCAATAACTGGGTCAGTGTATGTGTAAAGAGTCCCATACTGGAGGGGGACATCAGCCAGAATCTTGCCTAGGGCATCAAATTGGTCAGGGCCAGCTCTGTCGTTTAGTATGTACCTAGCTATAATATGACAGCAATTCCCCGTTCTGTTGGGATCGGAGAAATCTAACATGTTCAACAATCTCGATTCCCTAATTCCGACCCGAAAATGGTGGGAATCGGTGTCAGGATTTTTAACATGTTGAATTTCCACGATCATCCATATCCGCGGATCAGCATTTTTGACCACCGATCATCTGATTGGTGTAGGCAGAATGAGGAATCTGGCCGTAGATGTATTAGCCCTTCAAATGGTTGTCAGTATGTGTAAAGGGGCCCATACATTTGGCTTGTATCAGGGTAATTCCTCGTTCTACCGAAGTCGGGTGATCGAAGAATTCCAACATGTTGGACAATCTTGAAAATGGTCGGAATTGGCAAGTCTTGAATTTTTATTATGTTGAATTTGTGATTACTGATGTCCGCGGATCAGCGTTTTAGATCGCAGAATGTGGAATTGTCCCAATACTAGTTAGATGTATGGGCCCCATTAGTTATTGAATCTTGATCATCCAGTGGAATTATCTTCCCACCCTTATGTCCATAGATCCCAATTGTAGCATTTATTCCGCCTCTCAGTATCCATAAGTCCCCACTAGTATTACCGCACCAAACCAGTGCCAATAGAACCCTCTGTGGCATTGTCCCCCACTGTTAATAGATTCCCCAGTGGCATTACCCCTCCCCAGCCCAGTGTCCATAGATCCTAATTGAAGTATACCCCGGTAGCAATAATTAAACCAGTGGCATACCCCTCCCACAGTGGCTATAGATCCCCCAGTGACACTTACTCATGCAGAGTGCAGCAGGGCAGGTTTCAGGGGAGATTGATCATCAATCCCCAAGCTAATCTATACAGTCGGGAGTGCAGAGATATTAATAGTACTCTGTTTGCACTTGAAGTTGAGTTATGTAGTTGGGGCATGGGCTACAGAATGCTGATCACACAATTCTGGGATGCAAAATGGCATGTGATGTCAGAGGTCAAAGACCACTACATCACAGCCGCTGTGGAGAGGACGAGTGGGAGGCATAGCGGCATTAAGAAAACAATTCTGCACATTCCTGTTTAAAATGCTGAAGGATGGAGTCACATCCCATGCGACTACGCTACTTAAATGGGTAATATAATATTTAGCTATCCCGATATGTAATGAAAGGACTAAACTTCTTCAGAAGAATGGTCCTTCCTTATACTATAATAGGCTGTTCAGCACAACTGTAATTATCTAGTCTGTAATTGCAGGAATAATAAACCACTTGCTCTCAGGTGTTCAGTGCATCACAAGGCATGCTAGATTAGCTCCAAATGAAATTCCACAGACTCAGATACATAAGATCCACAACTGATCAACAGTATGTATACCATCGTCTTCTAGGAGAAGTGTGATCTCGCCGTGTAGTGTTTGTTCTGCTAGGTGATATGGTCTTAATTCATCTGTAAAATGTTATGAATGTGGCTACCTCTTCATTTTTCATACAAGTTCCATATACCTCTGTGGCGATGAGGAAGGAGCCCCCTTTAAATCCTGCTGCATGTCTCACAACACGTTTCATCTTGTAGTAAACCAAACTTTTTTCAAAGCCGATTCATTTAACCAGTAATTGTGTGAACTACTTTTTTAAAATACATGCTGTTGATATTTTTTAAATGCCAAATAGTTTTGTTTGTATTTAATGTAAAAATTGTATTACATTATTATATTATTTTGTATAAAAACAAAGCCAGTCCTAATTGAAGTTTTAGAATTTTGTGCACTGTTTGGCATAGGTCTATTGTGGTAAATTAAGGTACCTGATAAATACACTAAAAAGTAAGTTTAATACAAAGTAAATTGTGCTAGAACGAAGGGGTGAATGTCATGCTTTCTTCTGGATGCTTCAAAATACAGTTGCTTTTGTGTGGTGTGCCGGTTAAAGATAATAAAGATTAGAATGTTCTGACAAAACTACTAATTTTGCTGCCAAGGGGGGAAAAAATGTATATCATTTAGAAACATAGTTATCTAAAATAGTTACAGCATCACTGCATCCTTTAGATAAATATTCTATAGGCATGAGCTTTATAACACAGTAGCGATAACACTATAAAAGATAGACAAAATGTATAGCTAATATACAATATTTGAATATGGCTTAATTCAAGAATGTGTACAGCTCACCCTTTAATTTATAAACTTATGGTGCATACAGACGGTCATATTTGTCAGTTCATCGATAACTATGAACAACTGAACGATTTTTACAATGATTTGAACGATTTCTGACAGTATTAAAATGAATGAAATCGTCCAAATCTGTCTGCAAACACAGTCAATGTCAGATATCGTTATCTGACATGCGGGCACGTGCATCGTTGGTCGATGCGCGCCCTACGTATCAAAGATATGAACGATTTTTTCAATCGTTATCGTTCATATCTGATAAGAAATCTGACCGTGTGTATGCACCATTAAAAGGATTGTCCACATTCCATTGACTATTTTTTGTGCTTCGATTCCATCTGTGCCTTTCAGTAATTTCTTTATATCATCAGTTATTTCCATTGCCCTATAATACAGTTGTATCCAAAGCACTGTGGAGCTCATTCAGACATGCGTACGCTCGCTCCCAGCGTATGCAAATTCGGCTAAGTGACGGCATGACAGGCGATTGCACGGCAAGGCATAAGCACGCCAACTATGTCTTGCCGTGCGATCACTTTGTGTATGTAGACGCACACCAGCCTGTCTTAAGATGCCCACTAGCGCATGTCATCTTCAGGAAGTGTATGCAAGCATCGGTACATCGGGTACCATCAGAAGCAAACGCAGCGCTTGAGGTTGACTACAGTCTGCCGCAAGCACTTCAGTGTGAAATACAACCAAGTGACATGTACTATGACGCTGCCTGTTAATTATGCACGTCTCTGAAATGCCGTTGAGAAGCGCAGGCACGACTGCGTTCTCACCTCCACACCACCGTTTCTAGTGGCCAGCCCGTCACCACCCACAAACGGCTTCTCCTGTCACTCACTCTGCTGGGCTGTCTATGTGCAGCGAGCGACAGCTTCCCAATCTCTCACCCTGGTTCACGCACGTGCATTGTGATGCATACGCATGAGCAGAAAGTGACTATCGGCCAGCTACGAGCGTTCGCATCATAGCGAGCGGGTCTGCATCAGCTCCTGTGTGCAGTGCTGCTGTATGTCTGCAGTCACAATCATTCCAACTCCCACAATGTCTGACACGTGTCAGTCAATATCTAAAGGGCCCCACACACGCGGCCGATCCGACGGATTGGAACGATATCGCCGCTGTATCGTTCCGTGTGTGGGTATGATATCGGCCAGTGCGTGCTCCCGTGAGATTGTTCATCACTCCTCCAGATCTTTCATACTGCACAAGAGATCTGGAGAAGCAATGTACGATCCCATGCAGCGCTATGCGAGGGCGGGTGCCGTTCGGACAGCGGATCGCTCAGTGTGTGGGGACCACCCGATATGTCAGCCGTCGCATTGCCGGCTACACATCGTTCCATGTGTAGCCGGCTTAAGTTGAGTTGAGGCAGACAGTGTGAGACAGACACTGGGGAAAAACTTGGTCAGAGGGCCTTATACAGAGATGGACGCTAATGCCACCACTGCTACGAATTTGTATGCAGCAGCTGCGCGCAAATGTCGCAGCTACCGATATTTGTATTGAGACAACCACCTGCTATATGCAAAGACACAGCATCAGGCGCAGATTAGAATGGCTGCCGGAACTGAGGCACTGGAGTCATTTTTCTGTGTACGGCTTTGCAGTTGCAGGCTGAGACATGCCCTGAAAACGGTCACAATGTGCCTGCGTTTGAGTGACTACCCCCCCCATTGCCACCCACAAAAGGTCCCAGCCTGTTAATTACTTTGTGAATACATGCTTACTGTGAGCAACGGTAATGAAACTGGACTCAGACACATATGCAAATAACAATAATCGCTCAACTGTGTAAGCATCGGCATTGCGTCCATCTCTGAATCAGGCCCAGAGTCAGACTGCGGTGCAATTAAGTTGCCCTGGGACCCCTACCAACCTTAATACAGCCGTGCTGTTGCAGTACACTAGGCTAACTTTCTTTTTACTCTGTCAGCGATTATTCAAAATTGGAGTTACTTATTTAAAAGGTGGTGAGAGGCTTGTGTCCACAGCTGTAGGAGGGTAGCCACAGCCACACCAGGTTCCTTCACCAGCACCTGGAACCACTCGTGTTTTGCAGGCAAGGTGTAGATACTGCTTCACCTCTTTGATAGTTGCTCTGGCTGAATTATTCCTGACAGCTTGTACCACTTATACATCGCAATGCCCGGTTGCACCTGGGATTTTGTTAATGCGTTCATCCCGGCTGAGACCCCTTTCAGACTGGCGGCCCAACCCAGCTTATTGCCGGGTCGATGACATCACCACCATCACATTGAGCCAGCGCTTGGAAATGAGATCATCTCCAAGTGCCGGCTCTTCCTATGCTGTGAATGGGCCCCATGTTGCAGTTTACACTGCATCATGAGCCAGGTTGAACCAGTGTTCAACCCTGCTCGTTACCAGGGTTGAAATGCCGGGTCGCTCACCCTGGCTTATTTCAACCAGGCCCTTTCACACTGCACAGTACCCCGGGTTGCTGCGCGTTCACGTGTAATAACCCGGGTTATTGCAGCAAGTGTGAAAGGGGTATAACTATGATCAGAACTACTGGGTACCTGGCACTCAGGGGATATGTAGTCAGGATCCCAACGGTCACAATACCAGCAGCTGAATCCTGATGGGTCAAAATCCAGGCGAATTCCGACGGTGAGTATTAGGATTAGGCACTAGAGGGAGGGTTAGGCTGCCAAAGGGGATGGTTAGGGTAAGGATTAGAATAAGCTAATAATCAGCAAATTTTTGTTAAAATTAGCACCTAAATTGAATGTTATTACATAACACTTGCAAATGTAACACAGAACACCACAGCAGGTTAAAACATTCCTGATAAAATAATCTCTACGTTTTAAATTAATTTAAAAAAACATGAAACCAATGGGAAGTAGCATATAGAAAAGCTCTTTTTATGAAGGGGTATTTTTTAAAGAGGTAATGGAATTCCCCATATACTTCTAATATCTTCTTTTCCTGTAAGGGATTTATTCTAATATATTTATTACAATGGTAAAAAATATTGGTGAATACAGATTAAAATAATAAATTACTTTATGTGATCTGAAACCTCACTCATGCAGATATATGATGTGTGGTTTGATTGTACAATTTCCAGGAGCTCCTGAACAGCCTGGCATAATTGTAACATTCTAGGTATACTTCCAAAATTCAATGAATATGAGGGTGAAGTGCGCCTTTGCTTAGACACCAAGGGGTGAACCCAATTCCTCCAGCATTTTGCCCACTCTATCCAGCGATTCCTATTCATCCTTTGCCATATTACAAGTTGTGTTTTAAGTTCTTCACACCACTGGTACTTTCTGTTTAAACAGTCTACAAATTTAAACTTTGTATGTTTTCCTAATTTACTATATTGCCTGTGCAGTATGTGGGGGAATATAGTAGTATGTTAACACATTTTCACAATCACAGAATTGAGTACAGTGAATAGTTTTCCAGATGACCTATCCACCCATATGCCATAACATTTAAACCACTGACAGGTGAAGTGAATAACATTGATAAACTTATTACAATGGCGCCTGTCAAGGTGTCACCAGCAAGTGAACAGTCAGTTCTTAAATTTGATGTTTTGGAAGCAGGAAAAATGGGCTAGCGTTAGGATCTGACCGACTTTGACATTGGCAAAATTGTGATGGGTAGACACCTGGGTCAGAGCATCTCCAAAATGGCAGGTCTTGTGGGGTGTGCCCGGTATGCAGTGGCTAGTACCTACCCAAGGTGGTCCAAGAAAGACAACAGTTGACGAACCAGCAACAAGATCATGATTGCCACAAGTGCATAGCAGCTGGTTGTGCAACTGCAGACTGGTCAGAGTGCCCACACTGACCTCTATCCACAGCTAGAAGCGCCTACAATGGGTACATGAACATTAGAACTGGACCATGGAGCAATGGAAGATGGTGCCCTGGTTTGATGAATCAGGTTTTATTTTACATTATGTGGACGGCTGGGTGTCTGTGCGTTGTTTACCTGGGGAAAAGATGGCATCAGGGTACACTATGGTAAGAAGGCAAGCAGGTGTGATGCTCTGGGCAATGTTCTGCTAGGAAACCTTGGTCCTTACATTCATGTATATGTTGTTACTTTGACACATACCACCTACCTAAAACTTCATGGCAACTGTATTCCCTGATGGCAGTGGCCTTGTTCAGGAGGATAATGCACCTTGCCACATAGCAAAAATAGTTCAGGAATGGTTTGAGGAACATGCCAAAGAGTTAAAAATGTTAACTTGATATCAACATTTGTGGGATGTGCTGGTTTAACAGGTCCGAGCCATGGAGGCCCCACCTAGCAACTTACAGAACTGAAAGGATCTGCTGCTAACTTCTTCTTGCGAGATACCAAATTGTACCTTCAGAGATCTTGTGGTGTCCATGCCTCAATGTGTAAGAGCTGTTTTAGTGGCAAGAGGGGGTTTTAATATTATGGCTAATGGGTGTATGTAGTGTGCCTTTTACAGGTTTTCCTAGGTCAGATATTATGGTTAATGATTGGAAACATTACAATAGCTTTTTTTGTCCTCTAGTGGAAGTGCAGGGAGCCTTCAAACCTGCTGATCTGTTTCCAAAGATATTATACATTAGTGGTGGTGGTGTGTAGGCATATACACATAAAAAGTTATCTGTGCAGCTTCTGGACCAACAGGTTTTTGTTTAGTAGCTTTGTTCTCGTTAGTCTTACATGCAACAAGTTAACACAGGAAGCTAGAAGCTTAAGGGTGTGTGGCCTTTACATTCATTAGAGGCCAAACCCTATATTCATTCGGGTTTACAAGTTTGTATTTGTGCAGAAAAGAACTGGGGGTAAAGTTATGCGGAGCAAAACTATAGTGAGCATAACACATATGCAAAACATAAAAATGCTGTAGCAAAAAGAATGTGTCATATGCCCCCTCCACTACTCCTCCCTTGTCACCTATGCTCCACCACTACTCTCCCCTTGCCACGTATGCCATAAGCAAACCCCCTACCTGTTGTAGTGACCATTAGTGGGCTACTTTGGTGTTCTTAATAGCTGACAAAATATACTGCTCCATGTGGGAAGGTGGTGTGTACCAAAGCATTGATGATATCCATACTGATCTGCACAAACTGCACACCTCAAAGAGAAGCCGCATTAGCTGCACTCTTATCCCTCCTCCACAAGGCAACACAGCAGTTTAAGAGCTGTTGGCAGGGATGTGTGGTGGGAAAGTAGCATGTAGTTTTCCTACATCCCATCTCTACTGACAGGTGGCCATTTTCCCGGTGACTCATGCATGCACAGTATAGATGTCCCCGGGAATCAGATGCGGGCACCATTTTCCCAGAGCCCTACACATGTGCAGTAGATTCTAGCACCAGGCTGCACTGGCTGCGACCAATGGTTACTCACCCGATAGTCACGCAGTTGATCCAATGGCTGCATCACCCGATGCAGCAGCGGATTAGAGAAGCCGGCAGAGGCGTCTCTTTACTTAAAATATGCAAAAGCCACAGGAGTTGTCTTATCACAGTAGACAGTGACTGCGCTATTCCTTAAATCTCTGAATTCGGCCCTAAGTTAGTAATACTCACATTTAGTAAACAAGCACTGTCATTAAATTACATTAGCTCTCATATTAAAAACAGAGAACCCAAATTGCATTATTAGCCACCTACTACAGAGCTTCCCAAACTCGGTCCACAAGGCACCCTAACAGTACAGAATTTCAGGAGATCCATGCTTGACCACAGGTGACTAAATTAGTGCCACAGTCAATTTGATTTAACCACCTGTGCTCATCCATGGATATCTCTAAAACCTGAAGTATTTGGGAACCTCTGCACTACAATATATTACTAACCATCAATTCAACAATATATGATTATACCCTTTAATAAAGATTTCAAAATGCTGCTACATTACATGAATAGCCCTAACATTACAACAATAGCCCCAACTGCAGGCACAATACTTGTGTCTGCCAATGGCTCCGCCCCATCTTTCTGTCCACTCTACTCCACCTGACCCCTCTCTGTCTGCTCCTCCACCCCCCACTCTATGCAGCTCCACCGTGCTGTTAGGTTTTGCTTTGCTTGCACCTGTCCCGCTTCCCACTCTACCACCCTATATGTACCCTTCTCTAACACCCCCCCATACTTCTCTCCCAGCAGTTACTCCTTTGTTGCTAGGGTCTGTCCTGTTTTACTCTCAGTGGGAGCCGTTCGACAGATAGCGCTTACCCCGGCTCCCACTGCGCATGCTTGTTTTTAGATGGAACAGATTTTAGCAAATTATTATATAGATATTGGAACCTCTATATAAAATGAGACACCATAGTCAGTGTAAAGGGAGGGAGTGTAGTGGGGTTGTGCAACAGCGATGGTTTGACCATGTACTAGCTGCCTTCGTGCTTGTTTTTTACATGCACAGTGCATACAGCCCAGAGTGGCTCCTGTGTCCCCTCAAAAGCATCACGTGAAACATCATGGCCGTGACTCTGATGAGTGTACTCGAGAGCCGTTCTGCACTGTGCATGCAGAACTCAGAGCTGAAGCAATCAAGTGTAGATAGCCATGCCATGGGAGGGGATTACTCAGGGTGATGTGACAGTGCAACAGAGGGCACTGTGTGACATACGGGGTAGACAGGTGGGCCCTCACAAGCCTAAATCCAGCCTTGCAATGTACAGCCTAGTGTATGTTAGAATGAGGCTGTGCTGTGCTCAGGTAGCATATGGCAGTCAGGACTGTGATGGACTTTAGGTTATTGTTCTAAGCAGTAGCAAGTGTACGGTGAGCAGAGACTAATGGTCATGATGCACAGGTAATATAAAGGTGTAATGGGGACTCCTGTGCTGGACATAGGGCTGAATGTTAGGCATGGGATTAGGTTGGCCGTCAAGCTGGACACAGTGTTGAATGTGATGGGTATGAATATTCATTCCATGCATGCTAAATATATTGTTTTGCTTTACCACGTGCCATGCAGTTTCTCCATATTTTGCATAATATTTATTGTACAATACTACATACTTTGTCATCTGTTTTTACACCATGTAAGTCCAAAAGGTTGTGTGCTCACCCGCTTTGCCATAGCTGAGAAGTTGAATAGACCTTACCTGGAAATTGTCAGCCTCTGTCCATATTTCCCAAATGCATCCATACAAAATAGACAGAAATGTTTTTTGCTCATTAGAATAATTTGGACATTTCCATTTTTTATAAAGAGTCTGTATTTTAATTACTTATTTCTATTAAACTGACAGTTATTCTATATCTTAGGAGGCGATTCAATTTAGCAGGAATAGAATAACGCTTGGAGGGAGATCCCAGAGCTGTTCAATTCACCGCAATGTTTACTCCGACGGGAAGCAGTTAAGGCGGAGAATGGCGGTACTTCAGTCTGAGAATGCCAGTTCTCGCGTCAAAACACCCAGGTTAAGTCACGAAAACCAGCATTCTCCGACTAAAGTTCCGGCCGCAAGGCTGTTATCGCCACGCTAAACTCGGGAGACAGCCTCACGACCGGCACTTTAATGATTTCTTCTCGCACCCTCCTGAGAGTGTGAGGAAAAATCCGTCCAGTCGGACTAAACACCGCGCTGAATTAAATAGCTGTGGGAGCACCATCCAGACACTATTCAATTCCCGCTGAATTGAATCACCCTCCTACTGTTTTACTTCAAAAGCTATACAGTGACCACAGGCAAATATTGTGATTGGAAATACACCCCAACCAGCATTTTACAATTATTTTTAAACTGTAATTAATTCAGAAAATGTAGCACTCATAAATTAATTAGTTCAGAACAGACAATTGTAATAGTAAATGAAGTGGTGAGATCAGTATCAGAATATTTTGTACGGAAGGTATCGTGCATCTTGGTACCATTAAAAGGAGTCGCATAATTAGGTATTGATAACCCTTTGGACTTTAATTTTTCTAAAATTGACACTAAGTAATTGTGATGATTTTTACGGTGAATATTGTACCATACACTTCTTTATACATTATTTTTATATATTTAAGTTATCCTATCATACATATACAATTTTCACATTTGAATTGCGCTTACCTTACTAGACTTTGTGCTGCCAAATCCATCAAACATAGGTCACAGATATGGACATGGAGTACATACAGTATACTTGCTCAGAGGCAGCTGATAACTGACTGTTGAATGCCAGGCACAAAGCTCTGTGACATCACAAAATGCAGTTATGACTTAACTTAGTCACATGATCAGTATCGTTAAAACTGGTATAAGAAATCTGACCGCATGTAACCTTGATGGAAGGGGATATTAATCCCAAATTCCAAAGATTTACTGATGTTAAGCAAAATAATGGCTTTTCTGGGTACATGTAGTAGATCCCCCGAAATATTTTTTTTTTATTTGGGAATACATTTTCAAGTCACCCAGCGTTAAGCAAATAGTACTGGGGACACTAATGTAACACAATGAGCCAAATGTAATAGGATAAGTGTTTAGAAAATGTGCAGTAAACTCTCACACTATTACATTGGTCCACTTGTATCTTCAAATTGGGAAAACATCTGGATGAGAACAATGGGCTTGATTCAATTCTGCGTGGTGTGAATAGTGGGGATGCGAGCAGAAATCCGACAAAAGTCCTGGCATGAGGCTGTTTTCTGCCCTTAGCGCTGGGAAAACAGCATCGCGCCAGGAAGTTAGGTCGGGGAATGCCCGTTCTCGTGCCTAAAAATCCTGTTTAAGGCGCGAGAACGAGCCTTCCCCAACCTAACATCGCGATGGATTGAATAGCTCCGGGAGCTATCTCCTGGCGATATTTACATCGCACTCAATTGAATCGAGCCCTTAAATTGTTAGTTTTTTTTGAGTCTGAAAAACATGAGAGTTTGCATTTTCTAAAATTCTCACCCCATTACATTTGGCCCAATAAATCAGTTTGATATTTGCATCACGATCAGCTTTGAGTTTCTGAAAATGTTGACAATCTTGGCTTCAGATATAAAGTGGCAATAATAATAAAAAAAAGGGTTGATTTTGTCTTTTGTCTGCCTGTTAATCTACACAGAACTCACAACATATTAAATTACTTTTCTGCTTAAAACGGAGAAATACGATCTGGCTGCACTTTATCATATATGTTAAAAACAGACATTCCTTGGTTACATCAGCAATAGTGTTTTAAGCAGGCGGAAGACCTATTCCAACTATCAAGTAATTCCAGTACTAAACATACTGAATAAAATGATGCTAGATACATACTACTGAGCTTAAGAGTTGCTGACACTTTAAAATGTATTAAGGTATGGGATATTTAGTGTTCCCGCTACGCTGTTTTAGTGGGGTGCCGTGCCCTGCCAGATTTTAAAAGGGCAAAATGTCCCTACCCTTTTAGTGGCTCCCCGCTAAAACAGCCTGCCTTGAACCTTCCTCACCTGCGGCCCGTAGTGTCCTGCGGGTGGGAAAAGCTGCGGTGAACGGTCACCGCCGGGTGAATAGACGCGCATCTAATCACCATGTGGAGAGAACTTGGGGGAAGCCCAGTACCTCCGTAAGTGCTAGGCACGCCCCAGTGTGACAAATTGGAGGCATGTTACAAAGGCATGCCCCCTCCCCAGACAGCCACACTCCCTTTTCGTGAGTGCACACACAGAAGCGCCCTGCCCTTCCCGTATCCAAGCGGGAACACTAGATACTAATAAGAGTCCAGAAAAGAAAGAAAAAAAAAAAAAAAAGAAGAGTCCTGCTATTCGGTGCACTCGTACACTTTTTATTCCACAAATTGTTATATTAATCTATATATATTAAAACATATAATCTTTATTGGTTACTTCATAAAATATATTGTAGGGGTACCACTGGCGAAATATAAATAAAATCAATAACGCAATTCTTACAACTAAAGAAATAAACAAAAACAAATTGTGAATATCAAAAATTAAATGAAATTAAAAGATTTTCCAAATACTGCTGCCTTTGTAATGATAGATTATTAGTAATCTCTCAAATGATAGGGAAATACACTGTTTATGCCAATCTTTATCCTTTTGGTGGTACAAGTCATAAACAGCATTTATTTTAAATGATGTTCAGATCTTAATACATATATATTTCACTGTAAGCGACAGTTGTACCCATAGGGTCCTATATTCGTAGACAATCAGTGTTATTCATTTCTAGCAACTAATTCTCCCGTATAATATTAGTCTACTAATGTAGCAGGAGATTGTAGCGGAATGATAGTTATATTGTTCCAATTTTAGTTGTCTGTATCCATATCTTAGTATTTTTACACTGCTGTCAAAAAGGTTACCATTTATTCAGCTAGTTATTAACCAGTATACTGTACAACTCCTGATATCTTCCGCTTTCACAATTTATCGGGGAAAATAAAATAGAGAAAAATAATAATAAAGTAAGGTTCTGGTCGGCTTAATGCTGCACGTGTTATGAATACAGACAACTAAAATTGCAACAATATAACTATCATTCTGCTACAACCTCAATTAATAACACCGATTGTCTACGAATATAGCACCCTATGGGTACAACTGTTGCTTACAGTGAAATATATATGTATTAAGAACTGAACATCATTTAAAATAAACACTGTTTATGACTTGCACCACCAAAAGGATAAAAATTGCCATAAATAGGGAAATACACTATCATTTGAGAGATTACTAATAATCTATTACAAATGCAGCGGTATTTGGAAAATATGTTTTAATTTCACTTAAGTTAATTTTTTATATCATTCACAATTTATGTTTTTGTTTATTTCTTTAGTTGTAAGAATTGAGTTATTGATTTTATTTATATTTCGCCAGTGGTACCCCTACAATAGATTACTTTAACAATTTGTGGAATAAAAAGTGTATAAGAGTGCACCGAATAGCAGGACTCTCTTGTTTTTTCTTTTCTGTACATGTGATATGTAGAGCTATTGGTAACACCATCCAAGAAAATATATATATTACTTGAATACAAATAATAAGAGGAAGAATTGTCCTCTTAAATACTTGGAATTGAGATAAACAAATTAAGATTATTTAATATATGATTGAGTTTACACTACATTCCACACTCTCTGGTGCGGGATCAGACTCTGTTTCAAAACTAATAAGAGTCCAACTACAACTTTGCCATATGCATGGATGAGATATTGGGAGATCGAAATTACATAATTACAAAGAAATTATGACATTGCCTCAAAAAGATTAAATGCAATTTTATTTAAAGGAAAATATGGTACACAAAAAGGTCTATAAATAAAAACACAAGCAAACAGAGTCCTTGCATTCTTGCATTCTGAGTTAAGCAGAATGATACTGATGAACCAATAGTCATAGGTTTCAGGCAATACCCAACTAATAAAAAAAAAGTGAAAAATATTGAATTACATCTTTTACAAGAAAATAAAATGTTCAATGTCTAAATTCTAGGCTTTTAGTTTTTTTTTGTTCCACAACCTCAAATGCATGAATGCAGAAACATAATAGAAATTTGTTAGGACGCAAAAAGCGGCTTTGGGGTCAATTAATTTAGCCAGGAGTCTCCTTGCAGCACATACTTGCAGATATTCGTTCGTGGGCTGCATACAAAAATCAGCGAGTCAGGGTGAGATGAAGTACGGTTGCTAGCGTTTCAATGCCGTTTGCAACAGCACTTCACTTCGCTGGTCTTAAATCAACCCCTATGGTGTTCATAAGAAGCCACTGCAACCTGTAATAGGGAACGGACCCACACATGAACTTCTATAAAGTTTAATATCTTGCACCTAAAAGGGAATTTTTGTATACGAGCTCTGTATAATGATACAAGTGATCCTAGATGAAGATGTTAGGTTTTTGAAAATGATTATGTGTCAGCACTGTATGACTTATGTTTCTGGACCACTGCCTAAACCTCCACATATATAATCACACCTACAGTACATAAGATGGACTGTGCTATGTAATAAGTTGCAAAGCACAGTTATACTGTTGTGTATTAACATTTTGTTGAAATTGCACAAAAAAGTTAAATCTAAGAGGCTATTGGTTATATTTCTTTTTGTATCAAAATATTGCTATCATTGTACAGGGTGCACACATGCCTAATACAGTTAAAGCCATTAACCTGTTGAAAAGCAAAGAAAAACAAATGTTAATCAAAGTTACTTAAAGCCAGAGTAAGAAAATGTGACAAACATGTGTGAACAGAAACACAAAGTTAACCATAATAAAATAAACACTAAAAACAAGAGTTCAATATACACTTACACACAAAAACACACAGGCAAGCATAGAATACAAGTATTCACTGACAAAATGGTACCAAATAGTTATTGCAAAAACGTATGAAATCTGAAGCTCGGCGTCAAACCATTGATTAATTGCTGAAATTTTAGCCAAGTGTATATAAAAACGATAGACTGCAAACGCAAAAAATGTATGTATTAAATAACAACTAAACTAGCTGTTTTGTATAATTGACAACTCAAGTGTGTCTTAAGTGTGATTTTAAGTGCTACTTCTGGCATGTATTGCAGTCATTTTAATTGACACCTCTGTGAGCACCCAATCACCGAGACTTACAGATCACATATGAAATGGAGATAATTAAATGGACATAAGTGCAGACTCATTTCCCAATCCTAGGGCAGAATAAATCCCAAAACACTAACCAATAGTACAAGTGTCTAACGCTGATGGCCGGCTGCAGACTGATCCTACAACCAGCAAGTTTTGAGCAGAGTGTAGAAAATTGAAGATCTGAGGAAAACATGAGTGATATCGATACAATACACTCTATTTCTGAGGAAAACATGAGTGACATCAATACAATAAAGTTCTATAATAAAGCACTAAAACATAAGTGAAATTGTTTTTCCCATTTTGTGATATACAAAAGGATTGGAAAACACCAGTAGGCAAATTAATTTTTTATGTTCTCATCAATAAAAATGTAGGCTGTTTTACATTGTCATTTACTCTTATTCAATACAAACTTCTAGACAATGCTCACTGGGGAGATAGAAGCTCACGTTGAGATTACCAATTGTGCAAACTTTTGAAGAAAAAAAAAAAAATGACAAAACATATGGGCTCTACTCTCCTTATTTTGTCATCCATTTCTTATGTAACCAGCCTTTAAAGCCCTGGGCTAATCAAGTCTCCCACATTCGCCCGATAGCCCTGTTAAGGCACATTAAAACAGGTGCGTTAACGCACAGGATCCGTGATAAGTCCACAGACCTGTGTATTAACTGTTAGTTATCCCACGATAAATGCACAGTTAATAAGGATTTCTTTTCGGGTCTCAGGAGACGCGACAAGAAATCCCCAATAAGCTAGGCTAATTGAATACAGGCTGGCGATCAGTTGGCACCCGTTCAGTTAACGGGGCTAATTGAATCCCACCCTAAAGTGCGTTACTACACAGTACAGAACATCCGTGATCTCTGTGTGAGCTTTTGCCTCCCCTGTACCTACAGTAGCGCTCAGAAAAAAGAATTATTGGAAAAAAAACGCAGAACTAAATTGGGTAACATCTATAAATAGATTTTGCTCCTCTAAAAAAACACCAAACTTCTCCTGTTTATTTTTTTTCTTCATACAGTATTCCCAACTACTAATTCATGTACTTCCTATTCATATTCCTTCCCTTTTAGTTTAGGTATGAAAAGATGAAGCACAGGAACCAGTGTATGCAAATCTCAACCATCTTATGTATCATGTGCGTAGATTAATGTGACGGTGCACACGGACGTTCATGTTTTATGGAATAACAAAAATATACTTTTTCATGTTATATACCTTTTTATACCTTAATAAGGCCTGGTTTGCTAAAACCACTAAAGAAACAGAACATATCTAATATTCACTAGGTTCTCGCATGTACACAGAAATGGTAGCCTTTGTTTCATGCAAAAAGTGTAAGTTTTCATTTAAAATATAGACACAAATATAACACTTAATAAAATTTGTTGGCGACTGACAAGAAAATCTAAAAACAGGAAGCAAAAATTAAGTGTCTATAAGGCAGTGCCGTCTATTTCATACAATATTTTGTTAATGTGGCCCCAGTGTACAGCAAGAAAACCTGCAATGTAGGCAGCTTTGCAAGTTAATTGCAGCTTTGCAAGTTAATTGCAGCAAGGAAAGCAACAGCAGCACAATCTGCGGCATGGATTCTTCCTCTTATATTCTACAGCTTGTTTGATTTGAGTTTTTGCCGCCCCAACATAATCTTTAACTTTTTCCATATTTAATTCAACAACGTTCAGAGTCTCAGCCTGCTCTTCAACCAACAAAGCCATCTGTAAGAAAAGATCATGGACCTCTCTTATGCGCGTCTCCAGTTTTAGCAGCTCTTTGTGTCGTGTTTCAATCTCATTAAGTGCTGAACGTGCGCCCTTGACATCAGCAAGTAGATTTTCAGAGAAGACATCCCATTTCCCTTGTTCAATCATGTCTTCTATCTGGTTTCCCGATACATCTTTTCCCATTATTTCAAGTTGACGCTGTATACGAATTTTGCAGTTCTCCCGTTGAACCATTTCAGCCTCATTGTATTCAACCATGGCTTTTTGGAAAGCACGTGTAAGAGTGATAAACTGAGCTTTGGACACACGTGCTATAACAGAGTTTTCCCCATGTTTGCTCTCTGCATCTTCACTAAGGCTTTTGAGGCTCTGTAGCTTCCTGTGGATGCCTTCTCCTCGCAGCTTAATGTCTTTTGCTATAGAGTTTGAATCTCTTTTGATGCTGCTAAGGCGACGCATTGAAGTAAGAAAGCGCGTGGTCTGCTTCCCCAAGCGTTTCACATCAACTTTCATCAAGTGGTTTTCCGTCCGAATGAACTGTATATCCCGGTATAGGACTTCTAAAGAATGGTCTGTCTCAAACATTGCAAGGCCTTCTGAGAGGTCATCATCACTATTCTGAACATATTGACTGTGAAGTCTTGCATACTCAAGCAGTTCATTAAGGCGGTCCTTCATGATTACTATAAAACAAAAAAATATCAATAGAGTAAATATTAGATGGAAAAAAAATACAAATCTTGTTATAAACTCTACACAATATTATGGTGTTTACATTTTTTTTTTTTTTTAAATGTCCTCACAAAATTTGCAACAGTAGGGGCATATCCATAAAAAAACCCTACAAATCAACATGTGACTTTAAATAGATTTATATTATACAGCAGGTGGTGTGTGGTTACTTGTAATACATTAGTAATTCTTGACAAAATACTAAATAGTATTTAAAGAAGAAAAAAATTAATTGAGATTTTTAAGAATACATTGAATGAGACCACATGTATTACAGTGCTCTACCTACACTGTACAACTCCAGACTCTGAATGCAACAGATTTCAACATACTTCACTAACAACACATCAAAAAAAATATCTCTACTCTTTATTCACCATTCTAAAAGGGGAAAATTTAATTAGCAGCGGCTAATTGATCCTCCAGGGGCTATTCAGCTAGCCCCAAAGCTGGCAGTCATCGTGGATTCTTTTTCACCTGCCTGATAATCAGCCTCTTTATCGTGATCGCGAGAACACATAGGTTCATGACCTTTTCACGGATTGTGTATGCGTTTTCGCGTGAATATAGATATTTTTTCGGGCGCAAAAAAACGGGCCTAATTGAATAGCACAAAAAAAACTTCTGTTTTAATATGATGGCTAATTGAATTTCCCCCTTACACTGGCTTCAAATAAGTGGATTGTTTGAGGTGACTCACATGGGTTGGGTATGAAATCCCGCCTGTCGGGATGCCGCTAGTCAGAATACCAACAGCGGCATCCCGACAGCCAGAATCCCGACACCCATAGGATGGAATGATAAGTACTCTTCTAACCCCTACCCGAACCCTCCCTGGTGCCTATCCCTAATCTTCCCCCTAGTGCCTAAACCTAACCTCCCCCTCCCCACACCCTAATCCTAACACTACCTCCCCAGTACCTAAACCCTAAACCCGCTACCTAACTTTCTCCATAATACCCCGATTTTTGCCTTTGGGATGCTGGCGGTTGGGATACTGGTGCCGGGATCTCACGTCAGACTTCTGACAGCATCCCGCACGCCAGGATGCCGATTACATACAGACTCACATAGCTAACCGCAACTTTATCATAGAACACTCAGTATATACAGTACACAAGATAATTTTTTGCCTTTGAACAATTTGAAAAAAAGAACTCTGCATAATTTCAGAAGAGCATTGTATGAACTAGGGGTGAGCGGATTCGGTTCTACTCGGTTCCGTTCGGATTTAAAAACCGAATCTTATTGGCTATCAGCTGTCATGAGTATTGGATACCCAATAAGATTCGGTTTTTAAATCCGAACGGAACAGAGTAGAACCGAACCCGCTCACCCCTAGTATGAACTAATTTGACTGGACCATGAAACGTCCATAATTATGATCTCAAAAAGAAAAAGCCAAACCCTACAATATAGGACAACGGTTAGAATTTTATGCGGTTTTAATTTTGATACTAGAGGACAATTATTTCACATTTTCACAAATGTATGGGCTTGTGCAGTATATCTTGTCTTTGGCAATATATAAGGACTACTGCAACTATACAATATCATTCCTCTTCTTACAAATGGCCACACACCCAATGGCTACTGGCTGTTATCAACTCATGTGACCTTAAACAGTAGCCTGATGCACAAGAATGCTCTGATTGAAACCAGTTGTCTGTATATGCAGTAACCTAAAACCCTGAAGTAGAAAATTGTATTTCCTGACTGTTCAAGCAGGCAGACCCCCATGTAATCTGTCCTGAAACAATCTGTTCTACACGGCCACCCATGACTATTTTCACTTATATGAGCCTTTGACCATGGCATGAATCGGCCCCTATGTATTTAAGTGGAAAAATGTAGAAAACACAGTATTTCATCTTTAGCAGAGATTTGAAGGGCATTTTTCAGCATTATTCATCTTATAGAGAATAGTCAGCTTGGTTACCACATGCATTTATGGTTGTTTCAACCTGCACCTCCTCTCTAGTAGTCAGTTAGACGTCATCCCTACCATGGGAAGCAGGACTGAACATCACAATGGAGGCAAAGCTTATTGGTGGGCCTATCAGAAGTGGCAGACTGAATAAAGCAACAGGGTGTGGAGTTAAGGGCCCGATTCAGACCTGCTCGCTAGGCTGCGCTCGCATGTAGCCTGCCGATGGTTGCAATGTGCGCATGCGTATAAGTCGCAGTGTGCGAGCACAAACTAGTCCATGCAATCTGGATCAGTTTGCTCGCTGCGCATAGCCACTTCGCTAGAATGAGTGACAGGACGAGCCATTTATGGGTGGTGACAGGATGGTCGATGAAAAACAGGGGTGTGGTGGTGCGAACGCAGGCGTGTCTGTGCATCTTAACGCCGTTTCAAAGGCGTGCATAATTAAGACGGAGCGTCATAATACAAGTCACATAGCTGAATTAAACACTGAAGCACACGCAGAGCTTGCGGTAGGGTATGGTCAGCCACAAGTGCTGCGTATGGATTCAAAGTTACCGATTGTTGCATACACTTCCTGGAGATGACGTGGGAAAGTGGGCGTCTTAAGTCAGGCTGGTGGGCGTCTAAATACACACCGCGATCGCTCGCCAAGACATAGTGGGAGTGCTAATGCCTTGCCGTGCGATCGCAGGATTTGCATACTTTGGCTGCGTGGGAACGCATCTAGCGAGCAGGTCTGAATCGGGCAGTTCCATGCTTACTTCGCAGAAAAAAAACCCCATTGCATTGATGGCAAAACCATCAACTATCAGTGGTTGCTAATACAGGTCTCCCATATCCAAATATTGCAAAGTACAGAATTTTTTTAAGCATGACTAAACCATCAAAAAGCAAAGGTTTCACTGTCTGTGTACACAAACTTTGTTTAAGGCACAAAATTATTGCAAATATTGTATAAAAATACCTGCAGGCTGTGTGTATAAGGTGTATATAAAACAAATTCATTCTGTGTTTAGATTTGGGTCCCATTCCCAAGATCTCATTATGGTATGCAAATATTCCAATATCCAAAATACTCTTGGTCCAAGCATTTTGGATATGGGATACTCAACCTGTAATCATTCCCTAATGTCTGGTCCCATTAAGAATGAAAGGCTAGTGCAGAGGTTCCCAAATCTTTTTGAATCACGGAGCTTAGTATCAGTATTGTTTTCACGGCTCCCCTAAACCAATTTGTTGTAGAGAAATTCAGAAAGAAAATGTAGTAAGGTGAAGTAAATTATGCTTACCTGTCATCCTTAGGTTCATTATGTGGTTGTGGACAAGTTTGAGCTTGTTTGCCCACATATTTACATTACATTGGCCATAAATAATTTGTTTTGCTGCTGGACCACCGACCTGAGGCACTCCTGCAAGTGTCCTGAGGCACCCCAGGGTACCATGGCGCACAGTTTGGGAACCAATGGGCTAGTGTTCATTCTAGCACCCTGCACCTATCACAACCTGTGCAGTTCCTCTTTCCTGCCTGGGGTTTCGCTCTCTGATCTGGTACTTCTAGCACACACTGGTCTGTATCAAAAATGTGTTGCATCAGCTGAGTCCTAGAAGCACCAGAGCAGAAAGCGACACCCTGACAGGAAAGAGGAACTGCACAGGTTGTGACAGGTGCAGGGTGCTAGAATGAACACTCTGGGCGGAATTCAATTGTTTACGTGTCTAAAGTGACAGGAGATCGCGGGCCGCTATTCAATTGCTGCCGTTTTTTGCCCTGATCGCGTCCAAAGTGGTCGGGTTTAGCCGCGTAAAGCAGCTACCCCCGACCAAAGTGCTGGGCGCGACCGCGAAAAGTGATGTTTGAGTGCCCAAACAGGTCACTTCGCACATTTCAGCTCTCACCCGCCTGGGGCTGCGAGCTGAATTGGAGCGCTAGCAGCTGATCGTGCCCGACAGGAGCAACAATTGAATATCTCCATCAGGTGCGATGGGGGCTGGAAACAATTGAATTCCGCCCTCTGAAAGGCCATATATTTCTTATCAGTTGTCTTGGTCTGAAATCTACAGTTTGTGTAAAGAGCATGCATCACATGGCCAAAACATTACATTTTATTTACAGTTTTTCACGCTTGGTGAAGAGAGCACTTTCACACACATACACTGACACCTTGCAAACCCTTGGTACTCCTTCATACCAGTCTCATTGTATGCACTAGACTGACCATTATGCATAGGGAAAAAAATAACACTCTAGAGTGCATTGCTAAGTAGTATCTATAGCACTAAAGCATTGGCCTAGTAGCCAATTTTTATGTGCACTTGGCTAACATCTGTTATCAGATTCCACACAATATTAGGGGCCTAAAGTAATAGCTTGAATTTAGAAAAAGGAGTTCTCACACTTTTTAAACTCTGGCACTTTAATAGAGTCTGAGAATATATAAACACGCATGTTTTTCAGACTCAAAAAAACAAAAGCAAAAAAAAAAAACAACAACTCCGATTTATACTGTTATCCAGATGTTTTCCCATTTTGAAGATACAACTACTAGACCAATGTAATAGTGTGAGCGTTTACTGCTAAACTCACACATTTTTTAAACTCTCAACCGATTACATTTGGCCCTTGGTTTTAAAGCCATTTATAATAAACTGTTCTATAAGAAACTGCAAAACATATGTTGCAGCCCCTAAGTAAGGAGACGATTTATATGGAAATTGTATACGGAAATAAAAATTTACAAGTAAATCCTATTTAGAAGAGGTGTCAGTCTTATTAAAAACCCATACATTATTATAGCGTTACTTGATGCCTAAGATCATCACTGTTCTGTTTTAGATAAAGCTGGTCATTACTTCCTGCCACAAACTTCAAGGAAGTTGCAACAGTACAGATATCAACATGGCACACCAAGTCACTATTGCAGTGTCTCTACAACTAACTATGCTAATATATTTAGGGTCAGTTTCAGCAAAGAAAACAAATATACAAAATCACCCAACCATGCCAGTGACAGCTTTAATAACCCCTTCAATTTGCAAATATGTCATACAAAAAGCGATAGCTTTTTTACTGTGGCTATAGAGGATATACAGAAATCCCTATAGAATAAAGCTAATTTGTTACAAATATACAAGTAAATTCAAAAAAATAGTTTTAAGTGTGAGAAACAGCACCTTCAAAGTGTCAGGAAAAGTGCATTACTCCTGCACGGGATGGGTATGGGATACCGGCAGTCAGAATCCTGACACAGGCATCCTGACAGGGTTAAAGATACTGACACTCATCAGTAGGTATCCTAACCCACCCACTCTCCCTACCCCTAAACCTCTCCGTTGCTCGAACCTAACTTCCCCCCTCTAGTGCCTAAACCTGTGTTTTTAAGGTGCGGTAATTAATGGGCGCCCAATGTAATTCAATTGTTATTGGGCGCCCACTAAATATTGCTCACGTGTGTTCTCAGCGGTTATTCAACATCTAAGCCACATATAAATAAATACAACACACCTGCTGTAGAATAGCCAAGAGGTAATTGCCCACCTCACCCAATCACTGAAACATAAAAACAATTCTGCGCTAGTGTATTTATAAAGATCATGAAAACATTTATTCAATAATACATATCCTATAAAATCAGGTATAAAACCAACTTGTGTAGAACGTTGCTGTATATAAGAATATTGAGTTACATTGACACAATTGTATACAAATGTAACACAAAATGGCAACAACAATAAAGAAATAAAGAAAAAGTGTCCATTGTATCCAATTAGCAGTTGTTAAAGTGGAAGTTTGGATGCAGTGCTGTATACACAAATTCTGACCCTCTATGCAGATTATGCATCAAATGGTATTTCAAATAAAAAAAAATTTCAAAAGCACCTATTTTGCTAGCGGATGCAATGTTTATGGCTGCTTTGTGGCATGAGGCAGATTGTACTGGAGGTAACTACCACTATTAACTATGTGTAGAATTAGACGAGGGATGGGGAACCTCAGACCTGGTGGCCGTATAAGGCCCCCGGAATCATTTGGTGTGGCCATCTGAGCTTTTTTCTGCTAGCTTCATCTGGCTAGCAGGGTGCCTATAATGACACCCTGCAGCCAGAATCTATGCAGCAGTGCCACCTGGAGCATCCTTAGGACGCTTCAGACAGTCACACCACTGCTCTTACAGCTCCCCGGAGCATCCTCAGGATGCTCCGGGCATTGCTGTAATCGCCAGTGATTGTGGTCCCGCCCTGTGTGACATCACAGGAAGGAGGCGTGGTCTGCACCAGGCCCACAAATAATGTTATATATATTAAAATGGCCCTCAGGCAAAAACAGGTTCCCCACCCCTGTATTAGACCCAGTCCTCAGATGTTAGGAGCACCTGCGCTTTATAGGACTTCTGTTCAGTGTCCTTAATATGTAAAAAGCTCACCGCTTGTTAGTGTCCCAAGTCTGCTAAAGCTGCAGCGTCTCTCCCTGTATGGACCGGCTGTAGTACTTAGCGGGCGGATGTATGAGACCTCCGCTGGCACTTAGTATATCCACCTGCACAGCATCCACTGGTCTCCAGTGCACCTAATCAGGTTGTAAACACAGCGTGTCTCTTAAGTGCAAGCCGGCTGGGATGTCTGACAGGCAGGTCCTCCGACAAGCTCCCCGCCCTAGCCGCTAGTCTCAGCATGTTCCGAAGGTTTTTATATGTTTCAGCCCATTCATTATTGCGCCCAATTAGACATGGTTAAGCCTCAAAGAGTTCCCGCTAGGCTGTTTCAAATCCGCAAAATGCGCCCTGACCTTATGCGCACGTCATCTTATTACAGTGAGTGGAGAGCTTGGGGGTAGCCCAAGTGTTGGGCACGCCCCCCAAGAGAGATAAAAAGGGGGTGCATCTTAAAGAAGTCCATTTTTTTTCAGGCGCACATCAGTGCCCTTTTTACAGTCTGGTGCCGGACCCAGAATGATCACTAATCCCATCTAAAGTTGGTGAAAGAAGCAGGAAGTCTGTTTTTTTAATGGTTTTTTACTTAAACATCACACACATTATGAATTATAGCTGCTGAGTCATTTATTTTAGGAGCCTCCGCTCACCTAATGGTTGGGCCTTTGAAGAAAATACTATAATAGGGGAGGATATATGCAGCCTTGGGCCACATGCACCCATGATTACTGTAAATTTAGAAGAGTGCAAAGCAGATCACCTTTGCAAATGTAGCCCTCTCTTCTTTATAGTGTACATGCATGGCCAATCACGTATATCATGTTCTAAAAAATTTTTGTAAAAACTTGTATTGGGGAAAAGAGCTTTTATAAATCACAAGGGAGGTAGATGAAAATGGACAGCTGGCACCAGATGTAGTGCAGGAGGGTTTTCTCCTATTTGACAGTTGTATGAGTAAATGTATAGTGGGGAATTCAATTCAAGTTTATTAAGCTCCTTGAGAGACTTCGGGGCGATAACAGCATTGTGCCCTGCACTTAATTTGGGAAATGCAATTTACAGCGGCCCCAGGCAGTCGTCGATGTAAACTGCATCTCCCGACATAAGTGCCAGGTTTAATGCAGACAATTGAACAGTCCCATGAGCTCAACAAACCCACGCTGAGTTAAATTCCCCCCATAGAGTTGTAGCATTCTCAAAACATATGCAGAAACACTGATTAGTAGGCAGAGTTCTGTCTGCCCATTTTTGACAGACCTGGAGTTCTACAAATGTCTTGAGTTAAAGAATGAGAAGCTGGCCACAGAAGCAGTCCCAGCGCACAGAATTCCGGCGCCCAGAAACCAGAAGATGAAATCCTGAATGGTTGAAAATACCGACGCTTGTAGGCAATTATCTAACCCTACCCCCCCCCCCCCCTTACCTGAAGCCTAGATCTCTCCCCTAGTGCCAAACCCTTAACGTCGAGGTAACGATGTCAGGGGTTGGGATTCTATAGCCAGGATTCTGACTGCGGTCGGGATTCCGGGCTCAGGATTCTGACCGCCGGCATGATGTGCGCCGGGATGCCGGCTACATCCTGTATATGGTAGTATTGCAATACACAATTATACAACACTTCTGTAGGGTTGGGTACAGGGTTCCCAGCGGTCACAATACTGACAGCAGCATCCCGACCCAACTTGGTGAGGACCCTAAACCTTAGCCCTCACCCCCTCCTCCCCCAACCTAACTCTAACCCTGCAGCCTAACCCTCCCCCTAGTGCCTAAATCCTAACCCTCCCTCTAACCCTAATACTTACCGCCGGGATGCTAATTACATCTCCTTCTGTATTTGTGCCAATCTAGTTAAAGACTTAAAATATGAATCTTATTATTTCCCCATGAAGTGACAAATTGTTCTTACTGTATGTGTGTATTCAGCTAGAAGAGGGTAGTGACAACATGCTTTTCTACCTTCCCCAAACATACAAAGAGAATATAGAATTTTCCATTATTACAAGTTAATGGAAATACCCAAGAATTTTATTTTTTTAAGAGAATATGGTCATGGATACAATCAAACAACTAAGCGAAGTGGAGTGCTATTTTGAACGTATAAGCAGTATAATAGATACAAATTTCTAATAGACAAAAGCTATCCAAGGTCATTTAATTATTATTATTTTGTGAACTATTTCTATTTTCCTGCACCCAGACATCTTCCTCACTCATCTCTTATATACAGCCCAACATCCTCCCCACTGATATTTTCCCCATTCCAATCACTATGTTTTAGTTTTCTATGGATGGTGGGGGGTTTTAGAGGAGAGGAAGGGCGCTATATTTGTGGAGGATACAAAATGTGTCATTGGAACAGTACCTGTCAATTCCAGATACTTAAGGAAAGACATTCATATTGTAACAGCATGTCCATGGTCAGACGCTGTTGAAGTAAATATCATCCAGGAGGGCATATCAGACATTCAAGCAATACAATTTGCGGTGGGTAGAATTTGACCCAGGTGCCCAGAGTTAGACTCTAGGAAGCAGCATACTTGTACACCTCATCAAATCAAAAATATTGAAGCAACTAGGGTTAAGTAACCCACAGCACATGCAGCAGGGAAATAATATCTTTCTGGATATATAGTTTAGTACCGATATGCTGAATAATAATATTATTTAACTACAGATGAAGTTGAAAATACAGAATATTTAGAGCCCTACAAAACACCACTCACATCCTATTAGTAGCATTCTATGTATAAGGCACACAGAAAAAGTAACGCTGACCTGTATTTTGTATCTGGTCACTCGTATCCTCCATTTTACCTACGGCTTTAAATTGTCACCATCAAGCAATTGAGAATAGTTAATGTAAAATGGGTGAGGCACAATGGCAAATTGGTGCAAGCACAGTCATTGCTTCTCTAAAGAGGCTGCTAGGTGGTGACAACACAGTTGTGGGCTGGCGTGTGGAGAGAGCAGTGTGCTGTGACCTCTCAGTCTGATGATAATGAACCAATCAAGTAACTCAATTTACCAAGAGCGAAAAAAAAGAGGATGTTTGATAAGAAAAATAGAAAGAGACTTTACTTCTGTAATTTTTTTTTTTCTTCTAAAGGACTTCTTAAAAATATCACAGAAACAACTTCCCATTCAAGGAGGGTGATCCTTACCAAGAACTGATACAAGCTCATCTCAGGCAGCAAAACCGTTGTGCCAGTGGGCACGTATCTATACTAAACATACAAGTGATACTTCCCACTACACTCCCCACATAACGTAGTCTTTTGTGTTGAGATACAAATCTTTCCATGAATTTATGGATTATACAGAACAAATGAACTGTATGTATGGAAAAAATGGAAATGGTACTTTGCATTGTAAAAGCGAGGGAAGGATGCACTTCTAGGAATAAATCTTGAAAACCTTTTAAAAAGGTCCCATACATCAGGACGACATTTCATCAATTCCCTGATTGGACCGGAACAACCAATCCACCGGTCGGAAGTATCGATCAGCGGCCATCGATGTTCACCAATCCATCAGGGAATCAGTGAAATTTTTCATGTTAAACATCCCTGTTTTGCTGATCACGATCATATCAAATCAGGCAAATCCAACATGTTGGATTTCACAGTTGCCCAGATCCCTGCGTCTGGGGATCGGGAAATTGGCCCAATAATTTGCAGATGTATGGGGGCCTTAACTGTCATTTAAAATCAGGGACAGATGGGAGCGAGAGAGTTTGTACAGATAATTTCTTTATGGTTGTGTACTATGTGACTTCTACTGTAACAAAAAAGGAAAGAGTCAATTAATGTATAATTCATTTAAATACATTACATTAAGCCTATTTTGAATACAGCAAAAAGTAGCCTATATTGCCACAGCATCAAACTGCACTCACAGGTGTACCGCAGGTTCAGTCCCAAATCAAATAATTAAAATCTTTAAGATCATGCCAAAAAAAAAATGGTTCAGAGGAGAAAAATTGGCCAAACAATAGGTTGTGCAGCAATAAACACTTATCTGCAGCACAAGGCAATTCAGTTACTTATGCCTAAACATTATAAGGGGTATGTATGGGGGACATTGACGGTGCCAATGATGGATTTGCAGAATTAGCAATATTTTTAAAGGCAAAAAAACTTAGAGAATTTATTTGTCTTGTGATTTACAGGTCACATTTTCCTTTTCATCAAATCCATTAATTACAAATTAAAAACTATATATCATCAGTTTTCCAAAGCTCTGAAAAAGAATAAAATAAATTGCTAGACATGATCACGTGTCTTGTGAAGTAAAGCAGTAGGAATATAGGAAAGATCAATTTAATGATAAAATATGAGATATGGTAAGAACTCACCTTTGTTATCTCTATTTCTACGAAGTCCATAGGGTTCCACAGGATACCTCGGGGGTATAGGTGATGACGTCAGGCATCGGGGACCATAGAGTTAAGTTTTCAGCCTCCCAGGATGCACTACGGTCCCCCGCCTATACCCCACCCCCAAGCCAAGGCATCTCAGTTATGTACCAAGCCATAACCCGAAGGAGGAGAAGGAAGAGAGAGAAAAAAAAGATCTGGACACACACAAGAATCACATTCTCACCAGAGGGAGAAGGAAAAAACGGTGACCAGAGTAAAGCCCATCTGCAGCACAGGTGCGACAGGGCGGGAGTCCTGTGGAACCCTATGGACTTCGTAGAAATAGAGATAAAGGTAAGTTCTTACCATATTTCATATTTTCTACATCAGGGTCCATAGGGTATCCACAGGATACCTTAGGGATGTCCCAAAGCAGTATCCTTCAAGGGTGGGGACGCTCCTGTGCTGAAAGGAGAATCCGCCGCCCGAAGGAAGCATCCTGAGAGGCAAAGGTGTCAAACGCATAATACCTCACAAAAGGTATGGACAAAGGACCAACTGGCAGCCTTGCAGATCTGGGCTGCAGAGGCACCACGTCGAGCTGCCCACGAAGGACCCACAGACCTAGTGGAATGAGCCCTCACAGAGGAAGGAATCGGAAGGCCTTCATGAAGATATGCGTCTGAAATGGCCATACGAATCCAGCCTGCCAAAGTCTGCTTTGAAACAGGCCAACCCTTTTTACGGAAGCCATAGAGGGCAAACAAGGTGTCCGACTTCCTAAACGAAGAAGTGCGGTCAACATAAATCCTTAAGGCCCGCACAACATCCAAAGTGGCCTCACCCACCGTAAGATCCGGTGAGTTAAAAGCCGGCACAACAATTTCCTCGTTGATGTGAAAACTGGAAACAACTTTAGGAAGGAAACCAGGACGAGTGCGCAGCACCGCCCTGTTCCTATGAAAAATCAGAAAAGGGGGTCTACAAGAGAGAGCCCCTAAGTCAGAAACACGTCTGGCCAAAGCAATGGCCAGAAGAGAAATTGTTTTAGCTGTCAGCCATTTAAGGTCCACTGAGCCCAGTGGTTCAAACGGCGGTCCCTGGAGAGCCCTCAGAACCACAGCTAAATCCCAAGGCGCCACCGGTGGAACAAAAGGTGGCTGAATTCGGAGAACACCTTGCATAAAGGTGCGCATATCAGGGATTGCAGCAATCCTACGGTGGAACCAGACGGACAAGGCAGACACCTGTACCTTCAGAGAAGCACGAAGACGAAGCCCATGGTCTAGTCCCGCCTGTAGAAAAGCCAACACTCTAGACAGACGGAACTCCCGAGGTGCATAACCTCTCGGCCGACACCACTGGAAGAACGTATGCCACACACGATGGTATATTCTTGCAGAAGAAGGCTTCCGAGCTCTTAGCATAGTCCGTACTACAGAGCTGGAAAACCCCCTGGACCTTAACATGGCCGTCTCAACAGCCACGCCGTCAAAGACAGCCGAGTCAGGTCCGGGTGAAAACAAGGACCCTGTGACAGAAGGTCCGATCGTAGCGGCAACCGCAGAGGACTGTCCACGGACAGACCCTGAAGGTCTGAGAACCAGTGCCGCCTGGGCCACGCGGGAGCTATCAACAGGAGCGTCCCTCCTTCCTGTTTGAATTTCCGGATTACCCGTGGAAGAAGGGAAAATGGAGGAAAGAGATAAGCAAACCGGAACGTCCACTGGACGGACAGAGCATCCACCAGAGACGCCTTTTCGTCTCTCGTGCGAGACCCGTACACCGGCAACTTGTTGTTGTGCCGTGACGCCATGAGGTCGATCTCTGGAAGACCCCACCTGTCCACCAGAAGTTGAAAGACGTCCTGGTGCAAAGACCATTCCCCCGGATGAACGTCCTGGCGACTGAGAAAGTCCGCTTCCCAGTTGAGAACTCCCGGGATGAACACTGCTGATATGGCCGGGAGATTGCGCTCCGCCCAGACCAGGATGCGGGACACCTCTACGAGTGCCGCCCGACCTCAGGTTCCTCTTTGTCGATTTATGTAGGCCACGGTGGTGGCGTTGTCCGACTGGACCTGCACGGGGTGACCTCGGAGAACCCGCTGTGCCTGGAGAGCATTGAAAACGGTGCAGAGTTCCAAGATGTTTATCGGAAGCTCCTTTTCCGCCTGAGTCCATCTGCCCTGGAACAAGTGTGGACCTGTGACCGCTCCCCAGCCCCGAAGGCTGGCGTCCGTTGTCAACAGGACCCGATTTGCTACCCAGAATGGATGACCCTTGTTGAGATGGGTCATCTGCAACCACCAGACTAGGGACAGGCGAAGCTCTGTAGTGAGCACCATTGTCTGGGACCTTAGACTCTGAGGCAGTCCATTCCATTTGGACAGGATCAATTGCTGCAGAGGTCTGGAGTGAAACTGGGCATATTCCACCATGTCGAATACCGACACCATGGAGCCCAGTAACCTCATCGCCGAATGCAGAGACACCCAGCGACTCTGCAGATAACTGCGCACCCTCAACTGTAAGGCAGAGATCTTTTCCCCATCACAAAGATCCTTTGCTGTCCGGAGTCCAATAAGGCTCCGAGGTGCAGAATCCTCTGAGACGGGATCAAGGTGGACTTCTGCCAGTTTATTAACCAGCCGTGCCGGTGCAGTACCGCAATCGTCTGGTCCAAGTGGCGTAGAAGGAGCTCTGGAGATCCTGCTACCAACAGAAGGTCGTCCAGGTATGGCAACATGCGGACTCCCTGCAGCCGCAGGGAAGCCGCCATGACCGCCATAACCTTGGTGAACACACGTGGAGCTGTCGCCAGCCCAAAAGGTAACGCCCGGAACTGGAAGTGATCGTTGCGGATTGCAAACCTGAGGAACTGTTGATGGCGTAAAAGAATAGGGACATGCAGGTAAGCGTCCTGTATGTCCAACGACACCATGTAATCCCCAGGTTCCAGCGCCAAAATGATGGACCGTAGGGTCTCCATCCGAAACCTCGGCACCCGCAAGGACTTGTTGAGTGCTTTGAGGTTGAGGATCGGACGGTACGACCCATTGGGTTTCTGCACCAAAAACAGATTGGAATAGAAACCCTGGCTCCTCTGGGAGAATGGAACAGGCACTATAACTCCAGCCTGGAGCATAGTGTGCAAAACCTTCCGCAGTTCCATGGCTTTGTTCCAGTCTGATCGAAGACCCGTGGTGAAGAATCGAGATGGGGGCCTGTGCCGGAAGGAGAGGGCATACCCGTGAGAAACCACCTCGAGAACCCAAGCGTCTGTCGTGGTAACCGACCAACACTGGGCGAACTGCAGCTGGCGGCCCCTCCTCTTTGGGATCCCCCAACGGGAGGCCCGGACCGTCAGGCCGCAGGCTTGTCATCTGGCTTAGGGGCCGGACGTCTGGTACTCCAGGCCTGTTTCCGGGGCTTGGCCAATTTTTTGGGGCCATCCTGTCGGGGAAAAGACTGTGCCTTAGGCCTACCCTGGGCCCTGTAAGGCCGAAAGGATGACGTACCTGAACTGGAGGAACCGCAGCAGACGGGAGACATGCCGATTTGGCTGCCGCCAGTGTAGCTACAATTTTGTCCAGATCCGGACCAAATAGGACTTCTCCATTAAAAGGCAAAGCTTCCAAGCCCTTCTTGGAATCAGCATCTGCCTTCCAAGATTGCAACCATAAGGTGCAACGAGCAGCTACAGCTGCCGAAGAAATCGAGAAGTCAGGGTACTGATATCCAAGGCAGCTTCATTGATATAAGCGACCGAATCTCGGAGATTGCCTATCAACTCGGTCTGTTCAGCCGAACAGTCGGAATCCAAAGACGCCTCCAAACTATCAGCCCAGCGCTCCATAGCTCTGGCTACCCAACAAATGGCCATAGCTGGCCTGGCTGCCCCCCCCCCGCAAGGAAATAAACGGACTTTAGGCAGATCTCCACCTTACGGTCCGTAGCATCCTTCAAGGAGGACATGGAGGGCATGGGCAATGTGGCACTTCGGACTAGGCGTGTCACATGAGAATCCACCTGTGGAGGGGATTCCCACTTAGAAAAATAATTGTCCGCAAACGGATAAGCCACCGCAAAGCGTCTCTGAGGCTGATACCGTTTGCCAGGGTGTTTCCACGCCTCCTCTAAATGGTCTACTAACTGACCCGAAAGAGGAAACACTGTGGAGTCACCCTTAATATCCTTAAAAAAGGGATATTTTGACTTGGACACCGGAGGATCTTCATCCTCAATCACTAAAGCCGTGCGGACTGCCCGAATAAGTGCAGGAATATAAACCTTGGACTTAGCGTCCGACTCTTTAGAACGGAGAGGTTCTTGGTCAGAAAGATCCAGAATCTCCCCATCATCGGTCGTCACGTCGTCGTCCTCATAAGGAGCGGACAGAGACGCCACCAGCCGTTTATGTGGCCACAACCCAGAGTCCCCTTGTAACACGTCCGACAAATGCTGTAAAGAACTTGTTAGTGAATTAACCCACGCAGGCTCCTGAGAGACCTGAGGAGGGGAAATAGGGAGACTGTGGGGTACCATCAGTTGTCTCGGGAACCCCTGCATGGGTGACGACACCACTGACTGCTGGGACAATCCCATCTGTGGGAACGCAGGCTGCGGAGCTAACTGGCCCACGAGGGTTGTAAGTGCTTTGGCGAAACAAGCCCAGGGCGGCTCCTCTACCGGAGCCGTGAAAGTAATCGGCTGCGCCAATAAATGACAGTCGACATAGCCCCTCCGCTACTGGTACCTTGCATGTAGTACAAATAAGCTGGAGAGGAAAGTCACTCTCAGACATGATGGATAGTATGTGACCCCTCTCACTGATACTTGTTAGTATAGTGGAAGAACCACACTGCATTCACCGCACCGCAAGGGCTTTAGCAGAAGAAGAGCAGGGACAGTGAAAAGGCTGACAGTAGAAAGTGAAAGTACAGGCAGCAGACGCTAGCAGAAGTCACATACAATGCAAAGAAATCAATTCCTGCACTATCAGCGCTGATCCTCAACTACGCAGACACAGAGCCTGGTAGAACACAGCGTTGCATACACAGACCTGTAACCAACGGAGGAGAGGTATGCCGGGGACCCAGACCGCGATGCCACCGATCATCAGCGTCCAGCAAAAGATGGCCACCGAGGAGCAGAGAGGAGGCCGGCCTGGGGGAGGAGCGCTGGCACAGGGCCAGTCAGCAGATGCAGAGAGGGCTGTGTCCAGCGGGGGAGGCGCCGGCTGTGTACAGGGAAGGTGCTCTCCCTGGCATGCATTTAACCCCTGGGACGCCGCAGCGCTACCGCTCAGCCGCGGTCCGCTGTCCCAGGGGGGTAGTGGAAGCGCAGGTTAGTTACCTGGCTCCACGCTGCAGCCAGTCCCCAGGGAGCCCCCTGCCTGGGGACTCTGGACCATGTACTCAGCAGTGACCCACCGCGGGACCCCGCTGCTTACATGCTGCCCCCTTGAATCCGGCCATGGTCCCAAACATCTGAGGTCACCGCTAGCTGTGACCCCAGATGCTTACCAACATCCCCGGATCAGTACCGACGTTCTGGTACCGGCGGGGGTGTAGGGAAGACAGCATGGACGTCAGCCTTGACTGTCCATGCTGTACTTCCAGATGGGCAGCCACAGCTGCTTGTGAAGAAACTTCAGGGGCTAATCTTAGCCCCCCTCTAAACAGGTGCATCCGACTCCGACACGGGCACCAACGAAACTGAGATGCCTTGGCTCGGGGGCGGGATATAGGAGGGGGACCCTAGTGCATCCTGGGAGGCTGAAAACTTTAACTCTATGGTGCCCGATGCCTGACGTCATCACCTATACCCCCGAGGTATCCTGTGGATACCCTATGGACCCTGATGTAGAAAAATATGTTTTCCCTGGTGTCAGACACTCAAGGCTGCTTTAAAGACAGTGAGATAAAAACAAAATTAAATACAAAAAGAAAGAGAATGAACAATATTTTATGAGTATTGAAATGACTTGACTCATTGAAATAAAAGTTCCATCTATTTTTATAGGGCCAGCAGTAAGTAAATAGGCAATGTGCACACTCCAATAAGCCTGAGAGCTAGGCAGCATGAGCTAGTTTCCACATAACAGCGAGACAGAATAGGAGCATGGCGTTCCCACTGCTATAGTGAAAAACAACCCAACAATAGTCCCTCCCACCTAGAGACCAGGGACATGAGCCTCCCCTGTCATACTCCATTTTTTTCAGATAAAAACTGTATTTATACACGTGTGCCTCCCCAGCCATTGACCTCACAACACATCACTGCTATTTCCATGGGCGTAACTACCATGTGTGCAAGGGGTGCAGCTGCTATGGAGCCCAGAGCTGAAGGGGGTGGGGGGGCGGGGGGTCACCCCCTTCAGCTCTGGGCTCCATAGCAGCTGCACCCCTTGCACCTATGGTAGTGGGCTTGTCAAAGTTATGCATTATATAAAAAATTTTACCATTGGGTGTTACATGGGGGCCCTTACAAACTTTTGCTATGGTTATGCCCTTGGCTATTTCTAGGCAGAAAAGTGCTGTTGCACCAACAGAACCATAGTATTACCAGATGGTAATTAATTGATTCATGGGCCTATTAATTATGTTAATTATCAGGGTCAGCGCAGATCATGATAATTAACATTTTAACTCGCATTCGAAAATCTGCTCTCCACGAATAATTTCAGAGCTACATTCGTAGCAGTGAATCTTAGCGTGCTACTGCGCCTGCTTGAACTAGAATTCATGCAGGCGCACAAAGCTCGGGCGACCGGTGGGAGGAGCGGGGCAGTGGATCGCAAGGATCTTTCTTCACAACCCGGGACTTGAGATGGCGAATGATAAATTTAGGTCCCCATACAAGCTCTGTGATATCTCCTACGTTACCTTTATGATGAATGGCCCAAAAACTTAATTTGTACAAAAGTAGGTGAAAATGCAATGTAATGGGAGATATTTCTGAAAGTGGAGTAAAGAAAATATTGAAGCAAAATGTTTAGTACCAGTTGTATTACTATTTCTCCACAGCATAGTACAATTTGTAATGTAAGCTCCCATAAAAAAAAAAATACAAAAAATTATATTATATATATATATATATATATTATATAAAATAAATATAATATTAAATTATAAATATATAATATTTACTTTCTAAAGAAATAAATCCCAGCATTCTGGTGTGAAATACTAAACCACATGTTACTACAGTATACTTTACCTGCTTAGGTATTTTACAAATATGAATGGTAAGAAAAAAAAAAATGAAAAATGACCTAAACAACATTATACATGGAAACAGATCAGGTGTACCTTTTCTTTTATCACACATGAAATTTTACCTCTAGAATAGGGAACAATTCTTTATATAACCTGGGATTAAATATTATAATAAAACCTGCATTCCAGAATTTATTGAAAAGGACTATACATACCTGCACTTTGTAAGAGTATAAAGAAAACATGAATTACATTCAACATTAGTCACTACAATTCAGGTGCTAACTTTGTGTGATAGAAAGTATAAAAATATGGACTAGAGGAGCCATGCACAACCTGCGGCCCTCGTTATGCGCCACCACCCGGGCGGTGTTTATTTTTTCCTTACCATTTATTTTCTGCACCCAATACTATGGAGTGGTGTGGCAAACTACAGGTGCCAGCTGGTCATGACAGGCCATGCTGAGAGCTCTAGTTCACCAAAGACAAATTACATTTTATCTATCAACTTTCTTTACCCTGTCACCGCCACCCTGGAGTACAGGGATGAGGCCTCGTGCCTACTTTTCACTCATGTCCTCCCCCTTAACCCACCTGTGCAAAAGCAGCAGCCTGTAGCGACCCTATGTCTGTGAAGCATGGTATTTGGAGTCCAGGGCAAAATGAAAAATGGAGCCCCCCTTCCTCTATATGCGGATGAAAAAATGGGCGTGGCCACTAAAAAATGGGGCGTGTCAACATGACATCCCTTTCTTGTCACTGGGAACATTTCTTTCCATATGCACCTTAATGCAATGCCCCTTATACAGTCCCCCCATGCAGTACCCCTAGTAGTGGTCGCCCTTATGCAGGCCCCCAGGAGTGCCTCTTATACAGTAACCTCAGTAGTGGTGCCCCTTATACAGTACCCTCATTAGAGGTCCCCCTTATGCAGCTCCCCATTAGTTTCCCTTATACAGTGCCCCCAGTAGTGGTCCCCAGTAGTGATCTCCCATATGCAGTGCCCCTTATACAGTGCTCCCAGGAGTTATCCCCCGTATGCAAGGTCCCCAGTAGTTCCCCTTATACAGGGCCCCCAGTAGTTGTCCACCTTATGCAGGCCCCCAGTAGTTGTCCCCCCTATGCAGTGCCCCCTGTAGTGGTCCCTCTTGTGCAGTGCCCCCTGTAGTAAGTCCCTTATATAGTGCCCCCCGCGGATAGCTGCGGGGGGGGGGGCCCGACAGACATACGCTGGGAGCCCAACGCCCAGAATTCTGATCGAAGGGGCGTCCCCAGCATGACTAAAAACAGGGGTGTGACACAAGGTCATGCTCCTGCAAATGTCATACCAAAGGCGTGCGCAGAAAAAATGGGGCGTGGCCTTGTGACAGCTAGGCCGTGCCCCATTTTTACCTGCGCGCCACAGGCGCACGCATGCTATCGGCTCTTTTGCTTTACTACATATAATTTTTGCCTCTTACTGGTTGGCCACCCCTGCCTTATGCCTTTAGAGAACAGAAATATATTTAAATAAGAAATAAAGGGCAAAACACATTACTCTGGTAATTGACTCTTTGGCAGGATACCCCCATTAATCCAGAAAGAATTCTTCAGACAACTACTTATGTGATATTTATTGCACACAGGATAAAGCTGCAACCCGCCAGATAGGCTGATAACTTTTAAATATCAAATCTCCAACTGAGATAAGCAGCCAGATTCTTTCTGTGGAACATTTCACTATATTCTTTTGATACGTTTTATTTTTTGCAACACTGTTTTTATTAAGAGCCTGATCAGCTCAATATTTAACAGTGTATCATCTGATTTAAACCACCTGTGATTAGAAGCTTATTTGTACATTGATTTGTATGTTTATATATGATTCATACACTGTTACTATTATTTCTATAGCACTATAAATGATATTTCTACATGTAAAAATAAAAAATTATATTATACATAATGTGGCTACTTGACAGATATTTTCAGGCTCTTTTCTGCCCTTTAAACATGTACGGGTTGATTCAATTACAGGCCCAAGATCGCAGATTTCCATATGCAGCACAGGTTGCGAACAAAAAAAAAAACTGCGTAATTGGAGCAGTTTGTGTTTTCTAGCCAGTGTTTCCACATGGTTGCAACAGCACATCGCAGGCATCCAGTGGCGTCCCCCCTGCTGTGACACGCGATGCAGAGAGAACTGGAGTGCGCGCGACAAAGCCGGGGGGCCTCACAGGAAGGGGGCATGGCATGAACATCCGTTCTGATCACTCGGGAGTGGTGCTGGTGGTGGGGGGTGCATACTGCCCTGTGTGCAGTGAGGCTCCCTCTCTGTCAGGAGCAGAGTACTGTACTTAATGCTACAGTGCCACAACCGGCTCCTGTCACTGAGTCGGCACCATGGAGTCACCCCTTGGCGGGTGACACCAGAGGCTGGCTGGCAACTTTCAGCCTGGGGGCAGACAAAAGCAAGTGGCCCAGTTTTTCTACTAGCGAATGCAAAGTAAAAATGGGCGTGACAGCAATGCTGGTGGCATGGTTTCCGTAGTGTGCGTGTGGTTTAAATATAAGAATTTTACCCTCATATACTTAATTTGCTGACATTGTTATGACAAAATTGTTATGACATACATAAATATCATCTATTGTGTGCGTCTCCTGGGGACTGGGATGAGCAGCTGCGCCCGGCCCTTTGTTCCGCCTTCTCCTGAAGATCTGTCCCACAGTGTGTGTGTCTGACCTGGACAAAGTAGGACGCAATTCATCAATCACAAAACAGGCAGGGTGTATTTCACAGTTAACAAAACGGGCAGGGCGTAGTGCCCTGCTAAAAGTACCTAGTGGGAACACTAATATATACATAAACACATTAAGTCCACACACATGCAGGGGAATTCAATTCAAAGCGATGTTGAATAGCCCCGGGAGGAAGCTCCTGAAGCTATTCAATTCACCCCATGCGATGTTTGGTCAGGCTATAGGATTTCTTCTCGCACCCCCCTAGGGATGCAAGGAGAAATCCGACGAAAGTGCCAGCCGCGCAGCTGTTTGCCGACTCAGTGCGGTGCTAATAGCTGCGTGGGTGGCACTTTAGTCGGAGAATGCCGGTTCTCGCAACTAAACACCCAGGTTATGTCTAAAGAACTGTCATTTTCTGACTTAACAGCGTGCTGAATTGAATAGCTCCAGGAGCTCCCTCCCGGGGCTGTTCAGCATCGCGCTGAATTAAAATCCGCCCATGGACATTATAAAGAACAAAACAACACTCCTCCTTGCAAAGTATATGCCTCACGGACACACATAATTTATATACAACATATGATGGATAGATAGACATCACACACCCACACTGTATATAAGCCCCACCCTCCACTTACCTGGTTTCTAAAAGTGTAGTGAAGACCGTAAGCAGGCTCTCCTGCACTCTGGAGCACTCCTCACCTCTGTCCTCACTGTCTCTCTCCTCCCTGGGTGCCATAAAGCTTTTTTCTGCTCCCAGTCCCTTCCCTGATAGACTCCCCGATAAGCCCCACCCCCTTTTTCCTCCTTCCAGCCTCTAGGGTTCCTGGGAAAGGAAACCTGGCTCCCCATTGGTCGACAGCAGCCATTTCCTTGTAGCTTGGTATGGGGGCAGCCATTTTTTATTAGCCTCTGCAACTTAACCATACACGGGACGATTTTTAACACGATTTTGGCAGTTTCTACAGGTTGGACAGACCAATCGTTTGCAAATAGTTGCATTTTGAGTCTTCTGCGACCCCGATGCGCGTCCCCGCCATCGTCTAGTTGGATTGCAGATCAGATGGTTTTACAGAGAGATCTCAACTGATCGTGTACGATGTGATACACTTCTATGCATCTTATCCAATGATCTTAAAGATCAATCGTACACCATTTGACCACATCTTATGAAGAATTTCAATGGAAATCGTACAACTGATCTTACCAACTTTGAATCTCACCGTGTATGGGGGCCTCCAGATCTCACAACCAGCATAGCTGGGCAGCCCCCGCCGGAGCTGAAGCATCGTCTGCCTGACATGACAGTACGGTAATATCTAAATTCCCTTCATGGAGAGGAGAGGACCCTGACTACCATGACAGTACTACCACAGCCATGTGGCCATTGTACCGGCCCGGGGGGCAGATGGCACCCTGCCCCCCCCCCAGCCCAGTCCGCCACTGGGTGGCCCCCCGGTGTGGCCCGCAACCCCCTTGGGACGCCATTGCGGGCATCGTCCACTATTGAATCCACATCATTAGTGGTTAAAACAGAAAGCACTTCTACAGTATAGAAACAAACCATACAGCAGTGCTTACAAGGAACTAGAACATCGCAACGAAGCACATCCTTTTATATCTATAGGGTCTATTTACCAAGCCTCAGAGAGGGAGAGAGAGGGCAGAGATAAAGTACCAACAAATCAGCTCCTAGGTGTAATTTTTCAAACACAGCCTGTACAGTGACTGTTAGGAACTGTTTGAATGGTATTTTATCTCTCTCCACTGTATCAATATCCAAGGCTTAGTGCATAGACCCCTATGTATTATCGTATCTGCAAATGCAAACCTCTTAAATCAGTTAAGTACTATAGTAGACATACTGTAATCCTATTCCCCTCTTTTATATGTGGCTACAAAGTGTCTCACTGCTTGCAATTTGTACCACCTGTATATCTAAATGTATATTTATAATACCCCAGCATATTTATAGAACTTACAAATAAAGTATTCATTAGGAAATATATAGCTAATAAACAAACTAAAAATATTCATGCTTTGTAATCTTGCAAAGCAGTTTAGAATACACAATATTAATGTAACTAAAGGCCCCCAGCATAATACCATCACTGCTTTTTGCTTTCCTTTTATCTTCTTGTTTATATTCATGCTCTTTTGTTGCGTACTGAACGGATGCAGTTTTAAAATCTGTCTCGACAAAGAACCTCCGGGACCGAAACGTCGACTTTGGTGATGATGTATCAATAAATTATATTTGTTTTTTCTACTTATTAGCGGTGAGTGCCCTCATTTTGGCTCAGCCATAGTTTGGACTCTAGTATAGGAATACCATTATTATTTTTTTCCTTAATGGAGCACCCTGCACACAATGTGACAATATTGGGATGTGAGTGCAGATTATTTTTGCATTATATATATATATATATATATATATATATATATATATATATTTTTATTATTTATTTATTTTTTAGGTGTCAGGACAGACTCAGGGTCCTATTTAATAGCGAAGCATGACCCCTTTAGCGCTCACTAAAGGGGTCATGTCATCCATTTTGTATTCAAACAGCAGTGATCTAAGATTACCGCTCTTTGTCACTGTCGGCAATGGGGACCCAGAGCTGCCTCTCTGGCCTGTCCCCGTCGGGTTACAGTTCTATGCACATGCGCAGACAGAACGTTGCACATACTCATTATACTGAAGCCAGACGCTGGCAGAGTTAGGCTTCGCTGGACCTCGGAGTAAGAGCTTTGTTCTTAAATGAGGCCCCTAGTGGAAAAATAGATACAGGGCCTGGAGGTGCAATGCAGTATGGGAGGGAGCAGGAAGAAAACAGTCTCTTCCTGCTCATCGCTCCTGAGGGCTCACATGCTGCCATCCAGAGATGCTGGAAAAAAGCCTTAATTTCATAAATAGACCCCATAGAAGGGCATCTCACAATTGATGTTGCCTAATTAAAAATGCAAAGCATGGGTACTACAACTTGATAACAACCCCACATACTTCAGAGTTCTCCCTAACTGGAAAACACAGAAAAGTGGTGATTGTTTCCATGGTTCCTCTCTGGCTGCACTTCCTGTGGGACAGCAGGTGACATGGCAGTGCTGGATTTGAGAATCTGCTAATGTTATTGCTCTGCCCCCTGGTACACTGTGACTGCCGGGATCACTTGCTGCGCTAAAGGGGGTGTGCACGTGCCAATGGTGACCTGGAAGGTGGCAAACAAATGATTTAAATAAATAAAAAAAAAAAGTCCTATATATGTTGGCTACAGAACAGAGAGGTGTGGGTGTGAATACAGTTGCATATTCTGCCACAAGCCACCAGTTACCTGTCTTTCTGTAAGCAAATAATTCCAAACAGAGCTGTTCTTCTCAACATGGAAGGGGACATCATTTATAAATAGGAGTAAAAGAACACATCCACTAGGCGATTTATTTGAACGATATAGTTATCGTTCATAAATAGTCTGCAAATCGCTTGCAAAAATGTCTTAAACGACCAGCGATGCATGCTCCCGCTAGTCATTTAGACATCTATCATCGTCCAAACTTGCTGTACAACCTGACGATATCAGCAGGTTCAGCATGTTTGCAGATGATTGATGTGCCTGCACTGAACGACTGCTCGCTCAGTGTAGGCTCATCACAGACTGACAAACAACTGCACGATTATAATGTTGTAATCATGCAGTCTTTTGCCTGTCGTTTAGTGGATGTGTGCCTTAAGTCAGATTTCCAAAAAATGCATATGCTTTACTTAGAAGTCATGAAGCTAAACATATTTCACATCCAATACTTTCATATCCTGTTTAAAAGGTCTTCATAGAAAGCACCAGTGAAACGTAAACTATAAGTGCTGCTGTATAATATATTTTTTTTAAAAAGGGGGGGGGGGGGACAAAGGAATAAAAACTGCAATAACTATAATCTATCTTGAGTAAAATGTATAATTAATATTCTTTTAAAGTAAAACTCGCCCACAATGCTTTGACTTTACAAATCACATCTTGTTTAAAAGGAGTCACCCCACAGCAAAGCAGCCACACCTACCTCCCCTCCCAGGGAAATAGGGGAAGTTCTTGGAAAAGAACTTCCTCTTATTTGTAGCCAGCAGCCATCCTGCCCCATAGCTCCTGGTGCTGGTGGAGCTCCAAAGAGCTCTACTGAGGATGACTGGATGTACAGTAATGCTTGGCCCAGTACAATAGCATGGCTATACTGTATCTCTACTCCCGTCTGCACCATCTCCATCCACCTTGTTTACATCCTTCACACACTCTTTATATGAGCAATTGTATTTTGTTTGATTTGTAACGATGACCGTTCAACACTGCAGAGCAATACAAATATGTGATGAGGATGATGTAGTGCAAATGTACAGGTTGCAGTGTGCTTCCGCTCCTAGCTTCAATCAGAATCATTGCCCATAAAAAGACAACCATTTTCATGGCCGGATTAAGGTTTGTGTGGGACCCGGGGCAACTAACTTGTGGGGGCCCTACCAATAAAATAGTCAATGTGATATGCTGGTGAGGTTATTAAAAAGTATACTGTATAAAATACTGCCAGCACCACAAATGTGTTGCACACACTGTAGTGTCCCCAGTTCACATTATGCCACACAGAACCCCCAGTTCACATATGCCCATACTTACAGACTTTGTAGAACAGCTTTCCGGGAGCAGGCTGGAGAGCTACTGCAGCAGGCTGGATCAGGGGGTGGGGACAGACTGGTGACATAATTAGGCCCCATCCTTTTCCCTGAAAAGTCCCAGATTTGTGGGTCTGCGAGGAGGGGGCGGGGCTAAATGATGCAAATCATGTAATTTATCTCCACTCCCTCCTCGCGGACCCAAATTCCCCATCATGCCTGCTTCACTAGCAAGTGGGCAGGATGCAAAAGATCTGCCTACACTTCCGGGGTTGTGAGGGGGTCATCCGAAAAATTGGGAGCCTCCCGCGACTTCTGGGAGTGTAGGCAAGTATGCATATGCCACAGTGCCCCCCACACTGGTGATGTAGCCATGTGTGGGGGATCTCTAGGCGACTGCCCATTGCCACCCTGTTAATCTGGCCCTGTCCATTTTAAGATGAATCAAGGTCAATCACAGCATTTTCTCCAGGATCTGTTCCTTGACTCTTTACCTTATAAAACGGTTTACGTTAAACTGTTGGCCCCATCACTAATGCAATGGTCCCAGGGCATAAATGATTGAGACCCACTACTGTGTGGTGGAAGATGGCCCTAGGGGAGAGGTATATATTTTGCTCCTTGACCAATGACTCAAAGTACAGTGATAGAGGGAATGCCGTTCATTACAAAGCCTCTCAGGTCACACAAGTCTGGCAGTTAAAACAGTAATAAAGGTGAGTAAACAGCTAAAGATCTGTGTAGTTACACAAATCAGTATAGCTCAAATAAAAATTGCATCATTTCCTCAGAGTAAAGTTCACACAGGTGTTCTTAAATTGATTTGTTTTTATTACTCATTATAATCTACCACAATAGCTAGAAAAATTGTGACTACCCAGATCTTCTACAACTATAAAACCTGAAAACACTACCTAGGTTTGTCCAGTATAAAAGAGAGCATTGTAACACTCTTCCAGTCGTTTGGCTGCTATTTTTAAAGCAATATCCATCATTCAACTGACATATGTTAATTGAATGATACATGTATATACACAATATTAAGCTTTGTTTTCTTTTACAATTTAGAACTTTTCTGAGGGGATGTAGTTATGAGACCACCCGTCTCAATACAGACATCGAAATCCCGACAAGGGACTTAAGATAAGTGGCAAAATACCGACGCATATCTTAATCCCGACGCCGGAACGGCAAAGGACGCAAGCCCGAACAAGGCAAGTCCAGGGCACCCTTAGGGGTTAGGTACCCCTAGGAAGGAGGGTTAGACACCCCCCCAGAAGGGTTTGGGTTTAGGGGGGGGGGTTAGGGTACCCGAGGGGGAGGTTAGGCACCTCCAAGGAAGGGTTAGGGTTGGGAGGGGAGGAGAGGGGTAGGGATAGAGTACTTACCTGTCCTGTCGGGATCTTCTCCTCTCGGGCTGCCGGCGTCGGGATATGAACCCATTCCTTTCTGAGCTGGGGCATGTTTTATAGTCATATACAGCCTCAGGTCTTAAATGTGATTAACAGATGACACTGTAATAAACTGCATTTGTCCAGGGGACACTCTGCTGGACCCTAAACCCAGGAGGATGCTTATGTGCCATAATGAGCTAGATATATTAAACTGTGGAGAAAGATAAAGTGGAGAGTGATAAAGTACCAACAGCAAAGATGACAGGAACTGATTGGTTGGTACTTTCTCTCTCTCTCTCTCCCCAAGGCTTGATACATCTCCCCCAATGTGTGGTAGAGGTTCAACACTGCCTGTATATACAGTAGGGAAGGGGACAGAGAGGAGTTGCTAGCTACCACGCTGGGAGCCATAGAACTGTTCTACGTTATGAATGGGATGTAGACAGCACCCCAGTGCATACAATGCCGACAGAAAGAATCCCAGAGCCAGAATTCCGACAGTAGTCAGAATCCTGATGGCTGCGATCCCAATGGTGAGTATTAGGGTTAGGGGTTAAGCGCCGGGAGAGGTGGGTTAGGAAAAGGGTTAGATTACTTAACTGCATATGTCGAGATTGCCGGATTACGCTGCCAAGATTCTGACCACCGGGATCGCATACCCAAACCATATGGACAGTAGCTTGCTAGCTGGGTATGAATCTGCAGGTCAATCGGCTGTGCAAAATAAGTTTCAGAATAGTTGTACTTGTACCCTTTGCTGTTGGTATGCTCCAGCATATGTAGTAGATATTTCCCTTACAATTATCCAGCTCAATTTCTGGTCTTGGCCTCTAGCATTTAGAAAAATAGGTCCAGCCTTTACTTATGATATAAAAGTGTTGCATACAAAAGCAGTAGTACATCACCTGACCGGTCGTGTCATTTTTAACATATAATGATGTATGGATATCTAGTCCTCATTTAAATGCAATCGACAGATTAGTCAGCAACTACCATCATTACAGTGTAATATAAAAAGCACAACTTTACATAAAGATTAAAAACTTTCTGTAGTTTGGTCTCAGCCATATTGCCAAGTATAAACATATGAAGTAGTATACTTATTTATGTGAACTCTATCCACTGTAAAATATCAGTAAATGAGCACTCCCTGTAAAATATATTATTTTGACACTACACTCCTGAATGACTTAGAGCCTATGTTTTCTTAAATATAGCCTATTTTCTTCTATCATACAGTAAATATTAAATAAACCGTTTTCAGTCATGATAATGTTCCTAGAACGTAGTCTTTTCTTGTAGTCGTCAATGATCTCCACATTTCAACCTCAACAGAACCCTCCCTATTCCCGTATATGGATCACAAAGCTGCAGCAGAGATTGCCGCAGCTCATAGTCCCCGTACAATAAAGCGGTTACTCAGAAATAAATGTAATATATTAAAGTAGTCCTAGGTACATATGAACAGCAGCATTAGAAACCCGGTTTTAAATTATGAATCACTGGAAGTTCATGAATTATACTACATAAATGCAAAATATGCTATTTTTGTGCATCACAGAGGAATTTTTGGACAGGTTAAATGGTTTATTTATCACCCTTAAGCTTTTGTAAACTAATAATTGAGTCAACCACAAATTCTATAAAGTACCAATACATTTAAAACATTTAAAACAAAGCAAAAAATTTGATTAACTAAAACATTCTGGACATACCTTGTAATCTTTAATGATCTGACCCTGATGGATAGGTATATAAACAATGAATTATGTTATACTATTATATTATACTTGCCTACTCTTCTGGAATGTCTGGAAAAGTCCCTAATTTCGGGAAGTTCTCCTACACTCCCTGGAGCGTAGAACAACCTCTCAGATCACATCATCTTCTTGAGCCAAGTGGGTAAGGCAGGTGCTTGATAACTTCAATCGCTGCCAATTGCAGAATCATAGGCTTCATCCCCCACTGTCCAATGGCACAAAGCATCTCACTGAGTGGTGGGGGGTGGGGCCTTGATGCAATTGGTTCTGCAGTTACAATGTGGCTCTTGGGGAGAAGATTAAATTCTCAGCAATGGCCATAAAGTTACCGATAAAGACACTTTGTGATCAGTAACATATCTAACTCTCCCTTACGCCCCATAGAGGGCGCAGAAAAAAATATTGATAGTTTGGTTACCATAATGTAGATCACATTGAATTCCCGTGTCCAAACATCACCAATACAGAAAAGTAACATGACCACAACACAGATGAACATCCATAATGGATTATGGGGCCTATTAATCAATTTAGATCCGATAATTTAAATTTATTATGCCACCATTTACCAAAACAAACATCCAGGGGACAGATGCTCCAACAGGAGCTTGTCTCTGCAATGTGTAAAGATAAATTGCTTTCCAATGAAATTACTTTACTTTCAGTTTCAGGGGCCTGCCACACTACCATGCATGTGTAAGCAGAGAGTACCAGGAAAGGGATCATACGGATCCCTCTCCCAGTAACTATAGTGATCTGTAGCCCATAAGTTAAACCTCCCTTCGTGGTACCTAACCCCCCACCAACTAGTGCCTAAGCCTCCCTTCCCGCACCCTAAACCTAACCCTCCACAGTGGTGCCTAACGGCCCCCATGCACTGTGAGATTCAAAGTTGGTAAGATCAGTTGTACGATTTCCCTTGAAATTCTTCATAAGATGTGGTCAAATGGTGTACGATTGATCATTAAGATCATAGGATAAGATGCATAGAAGTGTTTCACATCGTACACGATCAGTTGAGATCTCTCTGCAAAACCATCTGATCTGCGATCCAACTAGACGATGGCGGGGACGCGCATCGGGGTCACAGAAGACTCAAAATACAACTATTTTCAAACGATTGGTCTGTCCAACCTGTATAACTGCCAAAATCGTGTTAAAAATCATCCTGTGTATGGCCACCTTAACCCTCCCTCCTCATAGCCTAACCCTAAGCTCCCCCCGAGGGTTCCTAAAAATAACCCTCCTCCCCCTGCGGCTAAGGCCTAACAAGCCCTGCTTATCTTCGTTTTGGATGCCAGCTGTCAGGATTTTGGAGTCGGGATAAAGACAGGTATTGGGGATTTCAACACCTATCTTTAGTTCCGGGTCAGGCTTCCGATGGCCAGCATTCCGGCAGCAAGTAATATAAAAACTATATACCGCTAACGTCATCTGAAGATGGCATTATCTACCGGGGCCACTTTAAGCAATTTTTCTATAAAAAGATAGGTAGCAACCAGTCAGCTTCCATAGACAACTTCTACACCTATCCTATTTAGAAGGTCTTAAACATCTCCCATCTGAGTCATCAAAGAAGGAAAATATTGCTTTAACCACTTAAATGGCTAATATATTTTCCCAAAAACGCTCAGAAATTGTCTGGTTTTTTTTTAATGACTGAATTAGGTCAAGAACATCTTTTTTTTAAAAAATATCCAAAGCTATTTTATAAAAAAATAAATTTTAAACACTGTATACCTTAAAACTACAAATTTTTATGGTATACTTTAGTGATGGTCGATGGGTTCAACCATCAATAGAAATCATGGATTGCAGCCACCAATGTTCCCTTAACACCAGTTGGGGGCAGCCATCGTCGGTGCAGTAACAGTGCCCATCAGTGATTGCAAACCATCGATAGTCTATGACAAGTGGTTTTGCCAACAGCCGATGGCCATCCCTAGTATACTGTATAGCAGGGGTGGTTATTGCCCACCCTGACTGTATAGTATACTATCCCTAATTGGACGCCCCGTATCGAGAATTGATCGATACAGGACCGCCATTATAAAAATAAAATTGCCTATAATGTTAAAAATGTAAAAAAAATATACAAGATTGTAAAAGAAAAAAAAAAATACACACACACACACAGGTCAGATCTCCTATATTCGAAAATATGTTATCATCATGATGTGCCCTGATGTCATGACGACACTGTCCAATGACTGCCGGCGAAGGAGTGGCTTTGCAGCCAGCCATTCTCTCACCAGCTACTTCTCCACAGCGCCAGAGCTCCCTGCAGACGACACTGGACCCCGCAATGAGAGATCGGGGACAGAGTTCTGGGTAGCCTGGCCAGGGGAGGAGTGGATGGAGGTGCCGCTGGCTGCGCGGGCTGGGGACAGAGCTTTAGCTGCCATGGCTGCTGCTTCTGTAGTTGTCACAGTCAGCCACGCTGGGGGAAGGGAAGTGCCACCAGCTCCCCCCGGACTGAACAGACCAGCAGCTGCGGCTACCAGGAGCCGCGGATACTGGTTCTATTAGAGGAGTCACAGCCGCGCATGGTGAGTAAGGGGTGGGGGTGCTGCCGGCTGCCCGGGCAGGGGACACAGCAGGGCAGCCGTGCTGGGAGGGAGTTTAGGCAGGCTGCCCGATCACTGCTGGCCACAGTGATCGGGACACAGCAGCAGCCATGGCTACCAGGATCTGCATCTGCTGCTTCTATTGATGACACGGAACTGCAGCTGTGCCGGAAGGGGGTCCCGCTGGGCCCAATCACTGTGGCCAGCTGTGATCAGGACACAGTGGAGGGGAATCCGAGGGTGCAGAGGGACATGCTGTCCGTGCATCTGTTTATTTTTTTACAAACAGATGCATGTATCACGGATCTCCCTGATCCGTGCATGCATCTGTCTGCTATCGCACACGATCTAATGAATATGCAAATCATAATTAGTTATAGCCAAGTTAAAAACACAATCAGAGGGATCTTGAGCACTCGTGCTTACTGCTCAGCTGTATGTATCTGTGTGTGCAGTGTGCACTGGTGGCCCTCATTGCAGAAGATGTCCGGGGGGCATATAGCACCCACGGCCCAGCCCGACCCTGCTTAGAGCTTCATCCAATTAGGTGCGAGTTTGCAAATGTGAGTTTGTTTATTGAAACTTGCAGACCCAAGAAACTTCCCTGGACACCAAAAAAAAAAATGGCTACTAAGATAGCCGGACCATATAAAAGGCTGTTATTGGCTATAAAGTAAATTAATGGAGGTTGTTAGAAGGTGTCAAATGGCTAATTTTTGTACACGTTTTTTTTATCAATGGCTGAAAAATGATAGCAAGCAAGTGTTTTTCAGCAAATTAAAGTATTTCCCTAGTGCCCAGAGTCTACTGAATGTGCTAGTATGCTGCGGCCGCCGGAGAGAGGAGGGGGCCCCGGATGGTGAGTAAACAAGGGCCCCCCTCCTCTCTAAATACACCCCTGGCTCGCAGAACCCATCTCGCACATAATTGGATTGACCATTCAACATAATTAGACACTTGTATACACTTTCTCACAAGCATCAATTGTACCAGGAGCATATATAAGTGTTAGCAGTTGGTAAAATACAATGGAGCACTAAAGGGGCCTATCCATTACGCAACATGAAAAACTGAACGTCTAGCGTTCAGTCCTTCAGGTCACCGGGTGCGGTGCGTTCACTGAACGTCATTCACTGCAGGAAACCGATCTCCCTATCTGCTAACATGTGGAACCTGACCCGGTTGACCAGCATGTTCGGCAGATGTTCGTGCACGCTGGTCCTTGCCGGCTATCCATTACACGACTTTGTGAACAATGCGACCAAAACCTCCTGGTAGTTGAACTGCATCAAGTAGAAAGTACAAGGTTTCATCTAAGCTTTTACCTACACCCATATCTACAAACCCTTACTAAGACGTACTGTACAAAGAAATTCTTATAGCCAATTACAAATGTACACAGAGTACAATGCAGGTTTGTGAATAGGTTAAGTTTTGTTTCTTCACAAAAACACCTCCTGAGACAAGTTCACACATGTAACAGAGTGAAATTAGCTCATTAAACTGTTTGCTGTATCACATTTAAATGCAAGTATTTTGTGTTCACAAGAGAACCAGCAGAGCTGCTATTATGCAGAGAGACCTACAGTATGCAGCACATTAACTTTGCTTAGCATTACAAATGCCCAGGGTAGAAGGGAGACTGCCACTATTATAATATTACTGGAAGGGAAGGGGATTTAAGAAAACCCTGTTTTCAGGAGTGTTTAGCTGACAACAGACATAGCGATGTGCTCATGATCAGCCGATGTGTACGATTTGTGTACGATTTCCCTTGAAAATCTCCCCGGTAGCTCTGCACACAATTTGGTGTGCAATCTTCATACAATCTCTCCTGCATCCAGACTTTCACAGTGAATCGCCTCCTAGGTTGTAAGATCTGCCATACTGCACGGCAGATCTGACGATGTGATGTGCGACCAGCGGGAACGCTCATCGTGAGTGGGGACTCGCGATTTACTCAGGATTGGCCATATTTTACACAATCTGTCTTTCCAATGTTTCGGAATCGGCCAGATCGGGTAAAATATCGCTATGTGTGTGGCCAGCATTACAGATTAAATCCAAACTGCAGATTTCTCATAATAAGCCTATTTTAATGATATAATTGGGATTACTTTTTAGATTTTCATTCCGTTTTTCTATTCATGCTGAACATGTGTATGTTATGGCAGTGGTCTCCAACCCGTAGCTCGCGAGATACCGGTAACTTGCGGCCGTAATTTGGGTAGCTCTCCTAGTTGCTGTACTGCCGAGTAAACTAGGAGGAGGTGACCTCTGACAAAGCCGTGGGTGGAGCGATGGGGAAGCGCGTCAGGTGATTGCCAAAGGGCGACAATATGTAGCGGACACAGTCTGGACATCACAGGAGTCGACTGCATTTGGGGCGTGTGACTCCTGCTCAGCCCTGCTGAAGAGTCACACAGCAGCTCTGCCTATATCTTTTGCTCCTCTACTGTACTTACTACCTTGGAGCCGGTAATTACAAGTGACATATGCAACAATATCATTGTATTAATTAAATGCATTGTTGATTTCTATTAAACATTTTTTTCATTTTCATTAAATGATCTTTCATTTTTCGGTTATTAGCCAGATTTTTATTTTTTTTTTTCAAAAATGTTAGTAGCTCCTCAGGAGGTTTCATTTTTCTTGAGTATCTCACATCCCAATTAAGGTTGGCGACCACTGGTTTATGGTATAACATGGTTCAATTTGCTTTAATTAAGTTTACTTAAAACTAGATGCAAGTACCAAAGTTAATATGAAAAAAAAAAAAAAAAAAAAAAAAAAAGGTGCCAGGACCAGGATTGTGTGCAGAAGGAGACAGTGTTTACCAGCCCGATTCATTGCAGCTCTATGGTATGCAAACAAATAGGAGCAAGGATTATAATCTCAGTTATATATACTTGCCTACTCTCCTGAAAATCGGGTGGCACTCCTGACCACCCGGAAGAGTAGGCGAGTCTCCTGGAACGGCTGCCATCGGCCCACACCACCCCCATTACAGTTCGCACCCCACTTCCCGAGCAAAAGTGGGCAGTGCGGGGGGGTGGCAATGATGAGATTCGTGCTGAAACACATTGTAGCCCCGCCCCCATTGTACAGTGCCTGTAACATTGGCTCTGTACAGCAGGGGGCGGGTCCACGATGACGCGATTGAGCCACCACACTCCACGCACTGCCCACCCATTGCTATATCACGCCCCCCTGTTGTAATGTGGACGCAGACCAGAAAGTGGGGGCAGCCAGAAAGTAGGTAAGACTTCAGTTATGGTAGCGTGAGAGGTTCTGATGGATCTTCAACGTTAAGTGAATCTCCCTTATTATGCAACTTGGCTATTACATATTGCATTTTTTTCACTGCTATGGGACCTATTGATCATTAAAATTTGCGGCAGATTCCCCGAAGACTCCTCACAAAAATATTTAGTATCATCCCAATGTATGAAGGAGGGTCCCTCCATTTCCTACATAGGTTTCTATAGGGGAAGCGATGCTGTTGATTTATCAAACTAAGGAATACCAAGCATTCTGGAATTTGGCCACAGAACCTGTGCAATTCATGAGTGTCCTGGATTAAAGTTATAGTATGGTAAACCTTCTACCAGCAATTGCTGGTGCGCATGTATGATCAGTAGACCGCGCATGCACAGGATTCCCAGCACAGGAGGGAAGAAATTGCTGATGCGGTCTCTTCATCTGAGAACATCGCAGAGACTTGCTCTTTTTGGAGCCCCTGTCCCTGCGTGTGCTATTTAAACACATCTGGGCGGTATAATCGCATTCTGTAATACGATTTAGGGCGCCAAAATCGTACCCAGATCGCATTGCAGATGCATTATAAAAGGTCCTCTAAATGTCTAAGACTGGGTACACACGCAAAGATTTTCTGTCCAACCATCCAACTAGATGATTGGTTGGAATGAAAATCTGGTAACGTATGGGAGTAACTGATGATCAGCAATTTGCTCCTAAATGCCAGAAAACAGATGAAAATGGTCATCAGACAAGTTTGTTAAATGTTTGATCTAAACAATTTGTTCAAACAACAGTTTTTGTCCATTTTCCGGCATTTGAGAGCAAATTGCTGATTGTCATTTGCTTTCATACCTTACCAGATTTTCATTCCAACCAAACTAGTAGGTTGGACAGAAAATCTTTACGTGTGTATGCACCTTAAGGGGACTATAAATGGGTTGGCTACAGGATCCCGGTGGTCGGGATGCCGGCAGTCAGAATACCGACAACAGCATCCCAAGTGACAGAATTAGGTAAATATCCTAACCCTCCCCCTAACCCACCTTTTACAGCAGCCTAACCCTAACCCTCCCCCCCTGCAGCCTAACCCTCCCCCTAGTGCCAAACCCTAATGGAGCGTACACACGGTCAGATTTGTCAGATTTGTCAGATGAACGACTGAACGATTAAACGATTTGAACGATTTGAACGATTTTACCAAAGTTTTGAACGATTTGAACAATTTTTGACTGCATTAAAATGAATGGAATCGTCCAAGTCTGACTGCAAACCCATCAGATGTCAGATATCGTTATCTGACAAACGGGAACGCGCATCGTTGATCGTCCATCGTTCAGGCATGTCAGATATGAACGATTTTCCTTCAGATATGAACGACTGAACGATTTTTAAATCGTTATCGTCCATATCCGAAGAAAAAATCTGATCGTGTGTATGCACCATAAAAATACTTACAGTCAAGGTGTCAGTGGTCGGTATTCCAGCACCGGGATTCTACCCACCGATTCTACAAGATTTTAGTAATCCTGCAATTTACCAAGAGCTTACTGTAGGTTACAGCAATCCCCATTATATTGTTTTTGAAATGGGAACTGCAGTCTCCTCAAATTTAAGTTGCCCATGTGCATCAGGCATGCCTGCTATGAACATGGCAGCAAAGTTATAGCGTAGCCATTACTCAACTAATTCACTTCAACAAGATGGATTTTATCGGAGCCACTCTCCTGGTCAGTGATCCTCAATAAGTAGCACCAAAATACAAGCATCCAAAATTACCGCTATACGCAGCATAAGGAATGTTCGTTTTCAGGGCAGTAGTGTCATTATTTATAAATAGGGCCCTAGGTGACTAAAGTCCTCCCAATACTTTTCTTCAGCTTTTAACTTCAATTTGGACCTTTACTGCATGACAACACATATTGGCGGCATTTAAAAAAAGAAGTTATCAAAAGAATTGTTATAATAAAGTTCAGTAGAGGGGCCATTGGTCCGAAGCACAGGCGATTTTTATTTCCTCCTAATTGGTGAGAAAAAGGGCTGGATAAAGGACTGTGGGGGCCCTGATGTCCAGGGGCAATATTTCTTCATGATCATTTTGATAAAATGTCCCCCTGGATTTCCCCATTAATAGGCTCAGTCTACAGCCCATAAAATATAAATACTGCATATTATTTGGTTTTAACAACTGAAATGCATCCTCTGGCTCAGCAGTGATTAGATCATGAGATACCAGGGTGTGGCTGTATAAACTAAAACAACTTTGCTCAGATTTCGCATAATTTGATGCCTCATGTTGGGTTTGAATTTTTTTTTTTTACTGTATATGGCATAGGGTTCCTTCTGGCAATTTCGTTTTCAGTGTTCGCACCAGGCGCCAAAAATTTGTGATAAAAAAATTGGTGTCCAACTCCACTGTGCTCTGGGTCCCATCACATATTATGGGGCGTGAGGGCAAGCAGCAGTTGTGACACCCAGGCACCCTGGTGCCTGAACCTATCCTCCCCTCTAGTGCCTAATTCTAACCTCTCCCTGCCCGCACCCTCTCCCTAGTGCCTAACCCCTAAACCTAACCCTTCTCCCCCCCACTACTTACCTTTGGCATAACGGCGCCGGTAAGGTAAGCATCAGAATCCAGACCTCCGGGATGTTGACCGCATAGGGGCAGGCAGTGCTAGGGGAAGGGAGGGGGTAAGGGAAGTCTGGGAGATGGTGCAGAAAACATATTGTTGGTTTTTATTGGTAGGAACATAGTAATGAAGGACAGAAAAATATTTTTTTAACAACAAAAATGTGAAAAGAAAAAGAATAATATAGGCGAGACTCTAGGGGATAATGGGCCCCATTTACAAACGAAATGAAATACCAGCGGGAATTTTCATTTAGTATCACTGTGATACAAACCAAAATTCCACTGGTATGTAGTAATACGTACCCCTGCGGCGAGGTCCAGCGAAGTCGAAGTCCTCAGCAAGGTCCTCTGCTGGGCTGTTGGCAGCCTAACACTGCCAGCGACGGGCCTCCAGTGTTATGCACATGCGCGACAGTCCATCTGCGCATGACACGGTGACACGGAATTGCCTGGAAGGCTTCGCTGTAGCCGGAAAGACACCGCCGGGTCTCCATTGCCGGCAATGGGGCCTGCATCGCTCTCACCATCTAAAATATGGCGAGAGCAATGCTGTAAAAACAGCGGTAATTTTAGATTACCGCCGTTTACTAAATACAGAAACCTAGCATAAACCCTTTAGCGAGTGCTAAAGGGGTTATTTTTCGTTTGTAAATGGGGCCCATATTTACTAAAGTGTGGGTTTTTAGAAATGGAGATGTTACACATAGCAAGTTAGCAACCAGTCAGATTCTACCTATTTGTCTAGCACCTTCTAGAATATAATAGCTAGAATCTGATTGGTTGCTATGGGCAATATCAATGGGGACCCACCCATTCTGCAAAAGTGAGTATCCGGTCCTCATTTTCAGGAAAAATATGCGCTATGACGCGTATTTGCGATCACTTAGATTCCTCTCTATAGTTCAGTGACAGATGACTGTCAGTAATGAAAATATATAGAGAAATCAGAGTATTTCCCACATACGCACACATTTGATATAAATTGACAAACATTGGGGGGGGATACCCCTGGATTTCCCACAAACTAACATCGCAGCTTGTGCTGTTCCACCACAAAGTTGCGTGTCCATAATGTCTATTTCTCATTAAATATTAGAGGCATATTCCCCTTAAACACCCATTTTCAGGGGATACCTGCAAATATTTAGTATCACCCTAATGTATGAAGGAGGGAATGCAGCAGATATCTGTTGCGGCCCCTCCATTTCACAGCAGCCCCCATAGATTTCTATGGGGGATGCAATGCTGTCAGATTTACCAAGAGTTTGGTGCCCGCCGCTAGTGCCATCTGAAGAAGGCATTGTGCTGCTGAAGCCTATGGGCTATACTTCGTACAATTTACAGAGATGGAGCAATGGCTGCCACGTATGCACTCTGTGGTCTCCTCACTCTGTGCACAACGGAGCAGTATATTCATGTCCCGCAATGCGATTATTGGCACTAATATCACACCCAAGCGCATTGCAAATGCAATTGATAAATGGGCCCCATACCCAACAGCATTAACTGCAGACCGAGAGTTTGTGAAGTAATTACCAAACACCAGTACGGGCATGTATTCCATACCAAGTACAGGTAAGGCAAACACTAATCACAATTACATTTTATTTAGTAGCAGGTGCTCCCAAAGGTTACTTGCCCTGGTACACCTACATTTATCTTGATGATATTGTACGTCCCAGCTTTATGTATGTCTTGTGCTGCAACAAACATAAGAAAATATTTACTTTATTCACTTATTACCTCTATGACTAAAACCTGATCAGCACATTATCCAGCCAGGGATGCTCTGTGGAATTCCTTATGTTATCACTGCAGTCTGTGAGCCCAATGCTATCCTCTAGCCAAAAGTAAATAAAAACCATGTACTATAAAATGAGTGATTGGTGCTAGAGGAAAATAACATTACACACTACAAATACATAAGCCTGTAACTTTTTACCCTGCAGTAACCAGACTATTCTCCATGTAGGACTGATGACACGTGTATGTATTACACGGAAACAATAAATACGACAATTGTACTGTAGGTCAGGAAACATAGAACTTACTGTTAGTATAAGCTGCAGCTACTGAGGTCCCTCGCTCCGTACTAGAAACAGATGAAGTAAGACATCAGACGCTTCATTCCGGTCATTACCTACTATACGTGTCCGGTAAAGCGCAGTAAGCAGCATGTGCGTTATACCTCCCTGATGATCAATGAGTAATAATAACCTTGTTCCATTTTAGCAGAGCTGTCTGCCCTGTGTCTGTGTCTCATACAGGTGGGAGGGAAACTGTCAGGAGGAAGCAGCTTGTGCTGCGATTTACTACTGCGACTGAGAGGAGGTGTTTCCACCCCCGCCATCCGTCCACCTTCACTCCTGTGATTTCAGGCAGCACAGCGCTGTGTGCTCGGTGCTCACTGACTGCGAGCTTGTGTGTATTGTTACTATTGCTATCGTACCTCGTTCAAATAGGGTATATGGTTTATAATTGGAGGTTATTGCAGAGTTAGACGGCCATTGCATACGTCTCAGTGGTTCTTAACACCAGTCCAGAAGTACACCGAACAGGTCATGTTTTCTGGATTTCTTTAATCATGCACAGGTGAGTTTTTTATTTTACCTGAGTCCTTAATTTTTCCACCTGTTTCCATGACCTGTTAGGGGTACTTGACTGGTGTTGAGAGAGACCCACTGGTCTACATGATTAGACAAATCATCTTCTGCATGCAAATTAACAGAGAACATACGATTTTGATGGGTTGTGACACCAGCCCCTCTTACTATACTGTATATGCTCATCTGTATGAAACGCACCATTAGCATTACGTTTGTAGGCCAAAATGCATATTAATATGACCGATACATAACATAGGCAGAGAGCATTAGACTTGCACAAGTGTCATCATTGGTATAATAAGCCAGCCTCCAGTGTTTCATTTATGGTCTGTTCCGCCTCCCTCCTACTGGTTACTGTTGTGACAGTAATTGTGGTATGGGGAATTTACAAAGTGGAAACTCACATTAGCATGGGACTGGTCTATATGTAGTCGGTAGCCCATAACAAGCAGATGCAAGTGATCTTCCTAGAAATTGATAATTAATAGTACAAATTGCGCCAAATAGCCATGTTTGGTGCACCTCAGACTTTGTGACTTAACCGTGTCAAGCATCCCACAAGAGAATTTTTCACAAAATATGCATCATATTCACATCACTTATGTGACAAAAGTATATTGCATAAGTACATTGGTTACCGATGCTGGCATTTCATGTAGGTTCTGTGAGCGACTCTGCAAATCTGTGTGTATCTAGCAAATTAAAGCATGGGGATTTTGTTCATATTTTGATTAAAACATTTCAGCCCCCATTTACTAATGAGTTTTATCATCAAAACGAGTGATACATTTCACTGTGGGGTCTATTTACTAAGCAGTGTTAGGAGACAGAGTGAAACGTGATAAGAAAGTGATAAGGTGCCAGCCAATCAGCTCCCAACTGTCATCTCACATTCGAAAAATGACAGTTGGGAGCTGATTGGCTGGCACCTTATCACTTTCTCATCACTTTTCACTCTGTCTCCTAACACTGCTTATACCCCTTTTACACCTAAATTCCGGGTCTGACCCGGAGTTGGAACAAAGTTCCTATCCGGATCAGACCTGGAATTTTGCCGGCGCTGACTCGGGATATTCCCGAGTCAGCGCCGCTCACACCGCAGTCGGGTCTGCATAGACCCGGCTTTTGCGGAGTGAAAGTGGACGCTTGGAGATAACGTCATCTCCAAGCGCCACTGAAGCCGGGCCAATCGGCCGGCTAGCAGCGCACTCCAGGTCTTCGTGACCCGGAGTGCGCTGTTCCCATAGCAGGGTTTCACGGGCTACGCCCGTGTTAAACCCTGCTAGTTACCTGGGTTGGATTGCCGGGTCACTCGACCCGGCGATCCAACCCTCTCCCCTTTTATACCAGGGAGCTGCCCGGGTTAACCCTTCAAAAACCCGGGTTTTAGCTCCGGTGTAAAAGGGGTATAAGTAAGTAGACTCCTGTGTATGATAAATGGTGCTCCAGCCAATCAGCTCCCAACTGTCATTTTTCTAACAGTTGACAGTTGGGAGCTGATTGGCTGGAGCACCATTTATCATACACAGTGACATTTATCACTTGTTTTGGTGATAAAACTCGTTAGTAAGTGAGGCCCTTAATCTTGCAGCCTGTTGTCAAGGGACCCCAATTCTCTGTAAGTACCTACACTAGCATGTATCCAACAGGAGGAACTTTTGTAATTTAGCAGCAGATTACACAAACTCTGGATGAGGCAACACCAGGAATAGGAAACCACTGGGTTCAGACCCTCCAACCTGACCCATTCCACCCAGTACAAAATGTTCTGCTCCTGATCTACCTTCTTAATTTCTGATTGCAGCCACTTGTGGTGAAATACCTGTCTCATCTATTAAGTAGCTCAACACGGGTGTCTGCAATCATAAATTAGGTGGGAAGTCCAGGAGCAGACCGTTTTGTACCAGGTGGAAGGGGTCATGTTTGAGGGTAGGCGGGTTGCATCCAGCAACACATGCCCGCTGAGACAGCTGAAATGAGCAGCGGCAGGACAGGACGGTCTACTGACCAGCCACAAACCGGACCATAAAAGTGGGAAAGAAAACAAAAAAGGAAGAAACAGATGGGTATGTTCAAACTCTGCATGCATGTTTAGCAAACTAATGGACTGGAGTGATTACCCAGCAGCCTCAAACCTGATTCTTTATATATATATATAATCATCCTTGGGGGAATTATTATACTGCCAGACTATGCCAATTTGAAACACATGCTGACTGTGCTGAAATTTTATTGGAACTTACAGATTTTGGGACAAAACTATACAGATTTTAATTATAGGGTCGTTTAGGTGCTCCCAGAGATCGCTGTAACATCCAGAACTCTAAACGTTCAAATGATTTTATCTGCTATATTGGACACAAAATGGGTTCTTAGATAAGAAAATGAGGCGTAAAAGGGCACCACATCGATGAACCCTTTCTTTCATGTAATGATCCCATTTTATTATGATGTCATCATTTATATGAACATTGTGTTTATACAATTGTATGGGTTTATAATTAATAAATGCATTTTGAATTTTATTACTATTGGCAGAATTAAAAACATCACTCTTTCACCTACCCCTCCTCTTTTACTCTATCCCGCTCATTCCAAACTACATTCTCTATACTTCATTTAGCTAAAAAGTTTCCTTTGGCGCCCCCCATAATTGAAAGAGGATAGTGCGTGGCAGAAATGTAGGGGCATGACTTCATAGGGAAGGGGCGTGACCAAAGAGTAGTACCAATTCACATAGGATCCGTAATTCACATTACACCACATAATATACTCCTTGTACTCATTACACCACACAGTAATACTCCTTGTACACATTACACCACACAGTAATACTCCTTGTACACATTACACCACACAGTAGTACTCCTTATACACGTTACACCACACAGAAGTACTCCTTATACACGTTGCACCACACAGTAGAGCCACTTAAACATGTTACGCTACAGTAGAGCCCCTTTTACACATTGCGCCATGATAGAGCCCTTTATACATGTCACACCACAGTAAAGTCGCTTAAACACGTTACACTACAGTACATACAGCCGCTTATAAAAGTTACGCCACAGTAGAGCCCCTTATACACATTATGCCATAGAGGGGGCTGAGCGCACGGGGCAGGCAGCTGCAGTGCTGCCTACTGTAATGTATGTTAGCAGCGGTGCGTCCGGCAGAGAAGGAGCCGGGCGCACCGCTACTATTATACATTGCAGAAGTCAGTGGGCGCTAGACGGGTGGATCCTAGCATCCCCAGAACGCTGTATATGCTGGGAAATGTTCTCAATGTTAAAACAGTTAACTATGAACACTGCCCCCCAAACTGAAAATTCTGACAAACACATCACATTCATACTAAAAAATCTAACATTCCATCACACAAACACAGCCCCCTCCCCCCCTTGACAACTCTCTCACACATATCTCCCCCTCGCCCAGGTACGTGCCCCCCCCTGATATTTAGGAGTTGTGTGAGGCTATGGGGGCAGTGTGTGTGTGTAAGGCTATGGGAGCAGCGTGTGTGTAAAGCTATGGGGCAGTGCGTGTGTGTCTATGACGCTAAGGGACAATGGCCCTCATTCAGAGGCGGTCGCAAGAAGTGATCGCTCTCTCTGAATGAGGGCGGCCGCTTCATTTTTTTTAGTGCGGCCTCCTGGTTGCTTTCCACCCACAGCTTAACGACCGACCAGGGTGATGGTCGCGATGGTCAAGACCATCGCGACAATCGGGGCTTGCCGATTGCCTAAGGTCCGCCGGTGCCCCCCCCCCTCCCTCACAGCAGCCCAGCACACAGCGTGTGCTGAGCTGCAGTTGGAGACTGCTCGTGGCTGCTGAGCAGCAGCCACAGCAGTCTCCTATGCCTGTGCGGGGGAGCGATCACACTGATCGCGCCCCCCTGGCTTTGCGCCGGGCTGAGGGGGCTCAGAGCGCCCCCCTCCCCGGCGGTGCTGCAATTTTTTATTTTTTTTCCAGCAAGGGGGCGTGGCCACGCCCCCTATTACAGGGGCCCGCCTTAGCTCTTGGCGGCCCTGGCTGCTGCAGCAAAGACAGCAGAGTCCCGGAGGGCCCGTGACATTCCTATCCGCCGGCCGCTAAACACACAACTGCCTGCTGCACAACTCCCGATCGCTGATCTCTTACTGCAGCATAGCTGTGGTGCAGCTGTCGTGTCACTGGCTACATCCCGGAAGATCCGGCAGCATCTCTGCAGGGGAGTTCAGATTACTCCTGCAAGTGACTGCTGTTCCCTCCTGCAGTGATAGTCAGCGGTCCAGCGCTGCAGAGCAGCAAAAAATAACTGGGAAAACGGCGGCCGCCATTTTCCCGGTGACTCGTGCATGCTCAGAAAAGATGTCCCCGGGATAAAGGCGCTGGCGCCATTTACCCGGAGCCCTGCGCTTGCGCGGTAGATTCTGGCATGAAGCCAGAATCTACTTCGCTGACAAGAGGGGGCCCAAACAGAGGCTGCACACAGGCCGCCTCATCTTTTAAAACGCCCCTGTAATATTAGCAGCTCAGTCCCGGGGAGCAAGCAGGCCTCCATGGCAAACGGTTGGGATTACAATGTTCAGCATTCCATTGTTCTCATGGTGTTCATTTCAGAGCAAATCTAATGTATCTAATCATGTGTGAATTGGTCTACAGTATATAGCAGTTTTAGGTTATTCACCTAAGAATATTGCATTATTGCCTTATAAATTAATGCACATAACGTCCAGGTATAAGATAAAAGTACTCTAGCCACAGCATTGTGATTAAACATAAATATAAGACAATTATGGGTGCACTGGGGGCAGCTGCGCATGCGCAGTCCCGCGGACTGCACATGAGCGGCGCCCATTGCCGGCGGAGGGTTCCAGGAGATCCCTCAGCCGGCTGATATGTGGTAAGTAACCATAGGCTACAGCGGCTAACACTATCTTCAGATGGCGTTAGCTGCTGGGGCCAATATCGGGAATGCTTTGCATTCCGGATGTGTATATTTGGTAGCATCGCATCCCCCATAGAAACCTATGGGGGAAGCGGCTGCCAGCGGGACTGCAGGGATCACAGCAGGTATTGGAGATACCTGCTGCGGTCCCTCCTTGATACATCCGGGGGGTACTAAATATTTGAGGTAAGCCCCTGAAAACGTGTGTTTTTGGGGATTTTACCTCAAATATTCAATGATAAATGGGCCCCCAAGTCTGCAGGAATAATTATTTTCTATACAGAGTCACTACAGACTTGTGTCACAACAAATTGGGACACTGACCATGGAACAAAATATGACCCCAAACAGCTGCACTTGGTCAGCTGGTCTGATGAAAAAGTTGGTTAGGTATGTAGGGCAGCGTTTTAGTTGGACAGTTGAAGGAAAGTTGGTCTGGTGTATCAACCAATGAGGGTATGGGACAATATTGTATAGCGTAGGAATCAATGAAAATAGATCAAAAATGATGTGCCCATATAAGTGTGAATCAAAGTAGATCGTATTATGGATATAAAAAACTTTACTATAAATTATGCAATATAATCACATGAAACAATAAGAAAAAGTCGCCTGCTGAATCCGTAGGACAGACTCAAATGATGGTATATGATGTTGCTAGTAGCAACCACAAATGTTCTGTGCTCAGATCGTCCGTCAGCACAATGTAGATGATAATGAGACCCTATTGACCGAGGATGAAAGTAAATTATGTCCAATAGCGGCGTCCCGCTGGTGAATTAATCTGCTGCTGTGAACTGTTGTAAATAGTTGATCTATGTAATAAGTCAATAATAAAGTAGAAATAACTTATTGCAGGTGTACTTGGTCTTCTGCCCGGGTAGGAGAAAATACCACACAGTAGGTCAGTGCAGGGACTCCGGACTGGGTCCCATCGGCTAGTTCCCAAGCGGGTGATGTGTCTAACCAAAGACCTATCCCACACTCAGGATGCTAACCCTGGTGGTCCCCTGTCACTGGAGGGGAAAAAGCTGGAGTCAACCGTGCCCGATCACTGCCCGCGTCCCCCTCCGTACGGAGACTCACCTGTCCTGATGCTGCGTGTGGCTGGATCCCTTCTCCTCCCGTGCTCAGTCTCCTCTTCCTGCTTTGCGTGCGGCGTCCTCAGTTCCCTGATACTTCCGGGTGGTGTGTTTGCTGTGTCACGTGTAGCTCGCCGGTCACGTGATCGGCTCAAGTTCGGTCTCAGGTCTCAGTGTAAAATCTATTGCTGGATAAGTCTAACCATGGAATATGCGGGTATAATGTCCTCCAACGCGTTTCGACCACTATGTGGTCTTCCTCTGGGAGTATAAGTGATAAGTGTAGGGTAGGCAGGGTATATCATGTGTAGTGAACCCCTGCCTCTCATCATGATTGGTTCTCGTTAGTCTCAAGGACAGAAATTAAAAGCACAATTAGAGGAAAAAAGGTACAACATAACCACAATAGACCTAGCATTCAATAAATTCAAAAATGTGGAGAAACCAACTATTACAATACAAGGACAAACAAAATACAGTAGAAGAAAAGAAAGATATATATTTTGTTACGGATTATAGCAGCCAAGCCAATTGTGTTAGAAAGATCATTAATAAACACTGGCCAATATTATTTCAGGACCATACTCTAGCTGAAGTACTACCAAAGGCCCCCAAAGTGGTATTCCGAAAAGCAGCAGACCTCAAAACAAGATTGGTCAGTAATCACATAGCCACAGTCAAACCCACACAAGCCACTCTTACAAGCTTATGGGGCAACCAGAAGGAAGCTACGAAAGGAGGCTTCTATTTTTGTGGACAATGCTCAGCGTGTACCACTACAGGAAAAAGGGCCACGAAACCTATACGCACTATCATTTCGACATCTAATGGTTTTAAATGGACCATTAGGAACAACATGACCTGCTTTAGTAAGGGAATTATTTATCTATTAGAATGCCCCTGCAAAAAACAATATATAGGATGCACCATTCGCCCTCTAAAAATAAGATTGAGTGAACATATACGGAACATTAAGGCTGGATGCGAAGAGCACCCAATCTCCCTACATTTCAAACAATACCATAACTCAGACCCCACGGGAATAGATTTTGCAGCATTAAAACTAGTAACACCGAATTGGAGGGGGGATGACCGCATCAAACAGATTAACAGAGAAGAATTGAGGGCTATGATCACCATGGATACTTTGACCCCCAAAGGTCTAAATATAGATAACGAGGTGAGGTCTATCATATGTGACTGATTACATGTCACAATACATCTTGTAATAATCTTGAACAATCCTCTGCACACCTAGTTACTTATAGGTACCTGTTGTCCATACATCAATTCCATTCACCTTTTACGAAGACAAACAACATTCTTCCAAAACATCTATTTGCCAGGATTGACACCAACAGAAGGGGAATACTAGACCCAGCATGTGACTAGAAGCAGAGGTGAAGCGCATTTAAGAGCCACTGACAGCTAATGTATGAGGCCACCATTAGGGAAAATATTTGCATTTTAACAGTGAGATGTCTAGCAAACGAGATTTGCAGATTTACTATTAAGTACAATGATTGACATATATGATACCAATCCGAGAGACTAACGAGAACCAATCATGATGAGAGGCGGGGGTTCACTACACATGATATACCCTGCCTACCCTACACTTATCACTTATACTCCCAGAGGAAGACCACATAGTGGTCGAAACGCATTGGAGGACATTATACCCGCATATTCCATGGTTAGACTTATCCAGCAATAGATTTTACACTGAGACCTGAGACCGAACTTGAGCCGATCACGTGACCGGCGAGCTACACGTGACACAGCAAACACACCACCCGGAAGTATCAGGGAACTGAGGACGCCGCACGCAAAGCAGGAAGAGGAGACTGAGCACGGGAGGAGAAGGGATCCAGCCACACGCAGCATCAGGACAGGTGAGTCTCCGTACGGAGGGGGACGCGGGCAGTGATCGGGCACGGTTGACTCCAGCTTTTTCCCCTCCAGTGACAGGGGACCACCAGGGTTAGCATCCTGAGTGTGGGATAGGTCTTTGGTTAGACACATCACCCGCTTGGGAACTAGCCGATGGGACCCAGTCCGGAGTCCCTGCACTGACCTACTGTGTGGTATTTTCTCCTACCCGGGCAGAAGACCAAGTACACCTGCAATAAGTTATTTCTACTTTATTATTGACTTATTACATAGATCAACTATTTACAACAGTTCACAGCAGCAGATTAATTCACCAGCGGGACGCCGCTATTGGACATAATTTACTTTCATCCTCGGTCAATAGGGTCTCATTATCATCTACATTGTGCTGACGGACGATCTGAGCACAGAACATTTGAGGTTGCTACTAGCAACATCATATACCATCATTTGAGTCTGTCCTACGGATTCAGCAGGCGACTTTTTCTTATTGTTTCATGTGATTATATTGCATAATTTATAGTAAAGTTTTTTATATCCATAATACGATCTACTTTGATTCACACTTATATGGGCACATCATTTTTGATCTATTTTCATTGATTCCTACGCTATACAATATTGTCCCATACCCTCATTGGTTGAGTGCCGATTGTATCCTCCCCTTTTGTGATATACTTTAAGAGGGAAGACACTCCCCCTTTCTTACTATCAGCAGCTCACCACAAACAACTAGTTAAGAGCCCAGTGCGCAGTGTTGTATTTTTTGTTTGGTCTGGTGTATTGTCAGCATTAGTGTTGATGGTATACTGCCACCTATTGTCTGTAACTGCTATTGTGGTGGGTACTCAAACAAACAAAACAGACCCATAGTTTGTGAAAAGGCAAATCCGAAAATGGCATATAAGAACCCTGCTGCTGCAAGGAAGGATTTCTGGCACAACCAATAATGAGTATACTGAAACTGTTCCAATATCAGTGCTAAACTCGGCCACACCAACTGTGGCCGCACCACTGAATGTAGCGGCAGTGTTGTAGCACCCGGTGTCAGGTTAAGCAGCACCCCTAGACTTAAGCCCCACCTCCCAGTGATGTCAGTTGACAGTCACCGGGAGGGCAGAAAGGAGTGGACTGCCCAGCTGGTGGAGTGATGCGGTGTTGTGAGGAAGTCATCACAACAGGAGAGACCACTGCAGAGGATTCAAGGAGGAAGTGCTGCCTGGTGCTACAGTGGAAGATGAGAGATCTCCTGTGAAAAAGACACCCGTGTGCGAGAGGGTGTTTTCATGTGGTGTGTAATGCTAGATCCCTGGTCAATAGCCTCTGAGAAGTGCCCCAAGTTGAGGGAGGGGTCGATGAAAGATGAACTTCGAATCTGTGCCCTTCAACACCGTGTATGTGCTGCCATTTCACTGCTATGTCATTTGCGTAAGACTGTGCTGGAGGTATTTGTTTCGAGTGGAAAGTGTAACTAATCTTTTGCAACCGTTAAGCTTCTAAGATACAGCATTTACCATCTGCTGCAAGTATTGTGCTGGAGGAAGTTGGCACAGTAGAACTTGGAATCATTAGGCTTATTGTGCTGGAGGATATGGAGGAGTGTAAATAAAGCTGTCTTTTTGTTTCATCACAAGATGGTCTGGCCTCCAACATTTGTTTTTTGCACTGCACCTGTTGTCCATATGTGTCCCCCTCCATCAGGTACTTGTTCTAAGCACCTGTGTATTCGGGTAGCCCTGTTGGTCATGAATGCCGTAACCACACCACTTCCAGAGCAGAGGAGGACCACCGCGAGGGGGTAAGCCCCACTACTTTTGGGACTCCAAGTAAGTGTACCACAGCACCAGTAGGGTTTCATGGTGTTAATGTTCCTGCTGACAGTGCTGGTCTGGAATTTCAGCTGGGTGCATTGAATCTGTGTTATAGAATATAGAATACACAAGAGAAGCTAACAAATGTAGAAGCTCCAGTTATTATATCTGTATTGATTGCGAGTTCTGATCAGTATTAATTAGGAGTAATTTGTGTATTATACAGAAAAACTTACCCCCATAAAATCTAGATTCTAGAAGATATACATTGTCATCATGAAAACCATGTGCTATAAAGTCTGTCTTACTTCAATAATATTATTCTTTACCTTGCACAAGTTTTAGCCACAAGTTTGAACCACTCCCGGTATAACGGTGGAGATAGTTTCTTCACTCTTAATGTACAACATAACAAGGCACAAGAATTTAATATGAATTTTTTTTATTACATTTGGGATAAAGCAAAGTGTAATACCCAAAACAGAGTCAGCAGTCATTGGAAACAATGCACAATATTAACATACAAAGGGCCTGATTCAGAGATTTACGCTAATGCAATCACAGCCGCAATCTGTTACGGTCCGCAATTGCTAAATTATCCTAATGCCTTCCAAAATTTACATGAGCATAGAGATAAAAGAAAAAATGGAGGACTGGACTGCACATCCTAATCTTCAACAGAATAAGAGGTATTACCATGCTGAGACCTGTAGTTCTACAGCAGAATAAAAGGGGAGATGCAGGTGCACACTATGGGCCTGATTCAGAGCCGCTCGCTCTGAATCAGGGTCGGGCTTTTTTTTTTTTTGGATTGGCCTCTTGGCCGCTCGTATAGCTGTGGGTGACCACCCACAGCTATTGCGAGCGGCCATGATGATGGTCGCGATGGTCAAGACCATCGCGACCATCGGGCTTGCGACGAGACCCTTGTGGTAGGGTCTCGTGGTCGCAAGCCCCAGAGATTTCGGCTCTAACAGAGCCAGAATCTCTCCACTGACCTCACTTGTGAGGTCAGTGGGGCCGCCCCCAAACGGCAGGCGTTCTCATGGGAACGCCTCCGTTTGGGCAGCCACCCCCCCGGCCCGTCCACCAAAGGGGGCGAGCTGTCACTCAACATTGACAGCTCGCCCCCTTTGGAGCGAGACCCGGAACAACGGAGTGCCCGTCGCTAGCCGGGTCTCGCACATGCGCACGACGGAGCCGGCTCCGTCGTGCGCATGTGCTGTGGGCCACCATCGACCCGGTTGCGAGCGCTCAGCGCTCGCGACCAGGTCTGAATCAGGGCCTATAAGCACTAAGAATTCTAATAATCCAAATATTTATAATTAACTCCAACAATTAACATGTTTTTTTAAGTAAGGGTCTTAGTACATATTTAGCCAAAGATGTTTGCCCACCTACCACGCCTCAGTGAACCTGATAAGCATAGGGACACCCACTGCTGCCTTCTCATATCTGTCAGATGACGTACAACAGCATAAACATCAGTAACAGTGATGCACATCAGGCAGCCACGCAGCGTTTACCTCAAGTCTGATCAGCCACAAATACTGCATCTCTCCTGACACGCAAAGAGCTCACATGCTGCGAAGGAGATTTGAATGGCTAATTATGTATGCCCATGAGACAGCGTTTAAATGGCCAGACACGCCTGCAATTTTCTAGACACACATGGCCCCCATAGCCACACACACGCTTTCCATAACCTCACACATACTACCCCATAGCCTCTGACACAAACTCTCTTTTTAACCACACACACTGCCACCATGGCCTCACACACTCACTGCTCCATAATCACACACACACACGCCCTCATTCAGAGGCGGTCGCAAGAAGCGATCGCTCTCTCTGAATGAGGGCGGCCGCTTCATTTTTGAAGTGCGGCCTCCTGGTCGTTAGTTAAGCTGTGGGTTACCACCCACAGCTTAACGACCGACCAGGTTGATGGTCGCGATGGGTAGGGCTTGTGACGAGACCCTAAGGTTGGGTCTCGGCAACCGCAAGCCCCAGGGAGCTTTCTGCTCTGATGGAGCAGGAAGCTCCCCACTGACATCACTGATGATGTCAGTGCGGCCGCCCACAAAAAACGGTAGGCGTTCCTTAAGGAACGCCTCAGTTTTGGAAACCACCCCCCTGGCCCGCCTACAAAACGGGGCGAGCTGTCGATCAACATCGACAGCCGCCCCTTTTGTAGCGAGCTCCGGAGCGAGAGAGTTTCTCTCTCGCTCCGAGGCTTGCGCACGCGCAGTGCAGTCGCCGCGCGTGCGCAGGGCTACCCATCGACCCGGTTGCAAGCACATCGGTGCTTGCGACCGGGTCTGAATGAGACCCATAATCCCTTAAACTGCCCATCCACTAGGTGATTTTGAGAGGCGACACACACTGCCCCCATACCCTCACACACACGCTGCCCCCATAGCTTAACACACACACTGCCCCCGTAGCCTCACACACACGCTGCTCCAATAGCCACACACACGCTGCCCCCATAGCCTCACACACACGATGCTCCAATAGCCACACACACAATGTCCCCATAGCCTAACACACATGCTGCTCCAATAGCCACACAAACACTGCCCCCATAGCCTCACACACACGCTGTTCCCATATCCTCACATACACACTGCCCCCATAGCCTCACACACACACTGCCCCCATAGCCTCACACACACACTGCCTCATAGCCTCACACACACACTGCCCCCATAGCCTCACACACACACTGCCCCATAGCCTCACACACACACTGCCCCCATAGCCTCACACACACACACTGCCCCCACAGCCTCACACACACACACTGCCCCCACAGCCTCACACACACACACTGCCCCCACAGCCTCACACATACGCTGCTCCCATATCCTCACACACATGCTGCCCCCATATCCTCACACACATGCTGCCCCCATATCCTCACACACATGCTGCCCCCATATCCTCACACACACACACTGCCCCCATAGCGTTACACACACGCTGCTCCAATATCCACGCACACACTGCCCCCATAGCCTCACACACTCACTGCCCCATAATCACACACACATTGGACCTCATTCAGACCCGGTCGGAAGTGCTGCGCGATCGCAACCGGGTCAGTGTTTTGGTCCTGCACACGCGCAGCGGCCGCACTGTGTGTGCGCAAGCCCTGGAGCGAGAGAGAAACTCTCGCTCCAGAGCTCACTACAAAAGGGCCGGCTGTCGATGTTGATCGACACCTCGGCCCGTTTTGTAGGCGGGGCGGGGGGCTGGCTACACAAACGGAGGCGTTCCTGACGGAACGCTTGCCAGTTTGTGGGCGGCCGCACTGACATCAGCAGTGATGTCAGTGGGGAGCTTCCTGCTCGATCAGAGCAGGAAGTTCCCTGGGGCTTGCGGTTGTCGAGACCCAACCTTAGGCAAGTTTGATTTTCACAACTAGTTGGAACGACAGTTATTTGGTGTTTTTCAGCGTGTGGGAGTAAAGAAATGATAGACAATTATCATTCCAACCAGCCAACTAGTTGGCTGGTTGAAATATCGTTCGAGTGTATGGCCTGCTTAACAACTGCAGGATGTGGGGGTCCAACAAAATACCAGCTGCTGATGACAGGTGGCAGTAGAACTATACATCCCAGTATGTCCTGTCACAGTTTTGCTATTAGGGCATGTTAAAACTGTGGCAGGGCAAAATGGGATGTGTAGTTCCACAGTAGCTGCAGTACCGCATGTTGAATACCTTTGCTGTACACCATCAACACTGACAACTGCACATCATTTTTCACTTACTGCAGAGCTCTATTCATCAGGTGAAATTTAACATTTTCACCTACATTTGTATAAATTAAGTATCAGGCCCATTCATCATTCATGTAACTCGGGAGATATCACAGATATCTCCTACTTACAATTTTCCCCCAATAATTTCCACAGCCCCATACTTTAGTATGTATGCTCCGGCCGGTCCCTTAACGCTGCGGCTGCACGGACTCCACACGGCACAGCAAAGGATTCTGGGGTCTTTTTTACTAAGCAGTGTTAGGAGACAGACTGAAAAGTGATAAGGTGACAGCCGATCAGCTCCTAACTGCCATCTCACAGGCTGTATTTGAAAAATGACACTTGGGAGCTGATTGGCTGGCACCTTATCACTTTTCACTCTGTCTCCTAACACTGCTTAGTAAATAGACCCCTCTATCCTCAAGCAGGTGCTGCACACGCGCAGCTTCCACACAGTTGGCGGGAGATAGCGCTGCAGGGGAAGAGTATCTAACTTCTGAAAAGCTGTCTCCGCAAAAAGAGCAGTTTTTCGGAAGTGATACATTTCTATAGAATGATGAATGGGTGTAATTTGTACAATGAACTTGCAGCAAGTTCAAAATTAATTTCTCTTCATAAATATTTTCATCATGAATAGACTCCTTAGCACTTTGCTAAAGGCAAGTCAGTTAAGATTAAGAAACCTCACCTCTATGCCGCCTTATAAGACTTGCACTCCTACCAGTCTTTACAAGAACAAAGCTGGAATGTTGTTTTTCTGCTGGTGCTATGAAGACTCGTGTTTGTCTGTTTATTAGTTTTAATTTCTTCCCTAACGATTCTACTTTCTCCAAAGCATTAACTTCAGCTTTGTCACTACTGACCTATTCTCTCTAGAGTAAGTGATTTGGACAGTCGTGGTGTGTCATTGATAGATTGCCCAGCCTAGTAGTTATCTTCTATGAGTAACCAGCACCGTGACAGTTTGAAGGTTGCTTTGCATCATGGTTGTTTTTGGGAAACATATGCCAATCTCCCAGACTACATAATCTCTCTGCTTCTGTGATCTCTTTAATAGCCAACTCTCACTCTCTCTCTGCTTACTCTACATGGATTAGCCAACACTACCTAAAGCCCACAAAGCATATTATTTTCCCTCAACACTAAGTCATGACCTCCCCTCAAATTTATTTTCCTGTCATTAACACCAAACTGTACACTGTTTCCTAAGTCAAATGATTTGTCTAAGCCCTCTTCTTTGTTCTTCATCTAGTTTCTCTCTCAGTACTGTCACCTCCAATTATTGCTAGAATATGCTATTACCAAAGGCAAGATGTGGCCAAAACTCTTATGCATTCTCTTATTTCCCACATTATGTACTGCAACTTCCTTCTGTCTAACATATCCCGCACCCATTTGCATTTAAATCCTTCTTGGCTTCCACATAAAGGCTAATGTTCCTTTCATGATGCTCCACATCTGCTGCACCACTCTGGAAATCCCCTACACTGTCTCCCTGAGAACTCCAGAATCCAACTGAAATTACTCACCATCACCTACAAAGCCCTTAAGAACACCACCCCTGCATATCTCAAATCTTCTCTCCAAATACTCTCTCTCATGTCCTATTAGACCTACCTATTACTTGTGTCTTTGCAAAAACTTCTCACCAACACCTACAAGATTTATCCTTGTATGTCCCTGTTTTATTCCCGGTTTTCCCTACTCTCAGGTGCTGCTTCTGCACAAATCAACAGTGATAATAACAATATCCTATTCATGTGTGAACAGTGGGCCTGATTCAGAACCGCTCGCTCTGACAGAGCGCTCACTCTGAATCAGGGCCAGGCTTTTTTTTTGGAGCGGCCTCTTGGCCACTCGCATCGCCTCTTTGGAGTGGCCTCTTGGCCGCTCGCATAGCTGTGGGTGACCACCCACAGCTATAGCGAGCGGCCATGATGATGGTCACGATGGTCAAGCCCATCGCGACCATCGGGCTTGCGATGAGACCCTTGTGGTAGGGTCTCGTTCATTGCAAACCCCAGAGAGCTTTCGGCTCTAACAGAGCCGGAATCTCTCCACTGACATCACTCGTGATGTCAGTGGGGCCGCCCCCAAACGGCAGGCGTTCTCATGGGAACGCCTCCGTTTGGGCAGCCACCCCCCCGGCCCGTCCACCAAAGGGGGCGAGCTGTCACTCAACATCGACAGCTCGCCCACTTTGGTGCGAGACCCGGAGCGACGGATTGCCCGTCGCTAGCCGGGTCTGGTGCATGCACACGAGGGAGCCGGCTCCATCGTGTGCATGCGCTGTGGGCCACCATTGACCCGGTTGCGAGCGCTCAGCGCTTACGACCGGGTCTGAATCAGGCCCAGTGATCAGTAAATGATCTCTTACACATAGAAATGAAATACATTTTCAATGGAACACTTTGTATATTTATTTGTAATATGTTGTTAGCACAATTTTCTTTTATATGGTTTTCATCTACACTTTTATTCTTGATTTTAAACAGAAAAGACATTCTAAATGCACTCTAATCTCAAAATTGTTCTTGGTTTAATTGTGTCCAACACATACTTGCCGGCTCTCCAGGAAGGTGCAGGAGACTCATGATTTTTCAACTAGTGCCCCGCACACCTGGAAGTGTGGGTGGATCTCCCACATCTGCCCACTTCCTAGAGAAGTGGGCAGGATGGGGTGATAATACCAGGAATCGATGGTCCGTATGGATTGGACAGGGCTAAAATGACACAAATTGCGTGTGGCTGGGGCGAGGCTAAAATGACATGAATTGCATAATTTTAGCTCCATCCCTTCCTCATGGATCTGTGAAGCAAAGCTGCCACAACTGGGCAGGGTCTAATGATGTGAGAGCCCCGCCACCCAAAGTGGTCAGCTGCATCTTCTCTCTGGGCTTCTGCCGGAGAAGAGCAACAAAAGGCAGGCAAGTTATGGCCTAACATGAGAAACATACACTGTCTATAGCTTTATTCTATCTCTCTCTGCAGGTTATAAATGTGAGATTCTCATACACAATGTGTTCCAGCCAACCAATTAGATAATTCTATACCCAATTGGTTGGCTGCAAGTATTACCGTGCATGGGCCCAAAAAGATTTCCTATACCAATCAACATATGATAATTGTATTTCAGTTGATTAGGACTGTTAAAAATGCAGTAAGGTAGTGACCACATCTGGTCAGTGCTCAACGATATGGTATCCCAGCACTTCAAGCACTGAGCCACCCACCGCCGCCTGCCGGAACATCTGGGGAGGCATATGGAGAAGGCGCCGCCACTGCCTTCTCCATATGCCAGCCTGGTGGCTGCTAAGATTTTGTTAACAGCGGGCGCCCGGTGGCTCCCTCCCTGCAGCTGGATGCTGGACATCATGGCGTCTCTCCCACAGTGCAGAGCGAGCAGCGGTCAGACGGTAGTGGGCGCATGAGCGCGGCTTCAGGTAAGTACTGTTTTGTGTGTGTTTGTCATTATGTGTAAGGGGCACTACTACTATTGTGGGCAATGTATAGGGGGTACTACTACTGTGGTCAATGTATAGGGTGAACTACTACAAGGGGCATTACTTCTGTGGGCAATTTATAGGGGGCACTACTACTATTGTGGGCAATGTATAGGGGCACTACTATTGTGGGAAATGTATATAGGGCACTACTACTGTGGGCAATCTATAGGGGGCACTACTATAAGGGGCACTACTACTGTTGGCAATGTATAAGGGGCACTAATAACTGTGGATATTGTATATGGGGCACTACCACTGTGGGCACTGCATATGGGGGGTACTACAACAGTGGACATTCTATAGGGGGCACTACTACTGTGGGTATTGCATAAGGGGCACTACTACTGTGGGCATTGTATAGGGGGCACTTCTACTGTGTCCCCTTTTAAATGACCATGCCCCTTTTTACCCGACGCGCCTTACATTTTCCATACCACCACTTCAAAATTCCCACTTTGAAAACTGCATCGGATCATAAGTAGGGGTGTGCACCGGCCACTTTTCGTGTTTTGTGTTTTGGTTTTGGATCTGGATCTTTCTTCGTGTTTTGGATCTGGATTGGTTTTGCCAAAACCACCCTTCCGTGTTTTGGGTTCTGGGTTTTGTGTTTTGGATCTGTATTTTTTTTAAAAAAAGCATAAAAACAGCTAAAATCACAGAATTTGTAGGTTTTTCTGCTCCTATGCTATTATTAACCTCAATAACCTTAATTTCCACTCATTTCCAGTCTATTCTGAACACCTCACACCTCACAATAGTGTTTTTATGTCCAAAAGGTTGCACCGAGGTAGCTGGATGACTATGCTAAGCGACACGAGTGGGCGGCACAAACACGTGACCCATCTAGGAGTGACACTGCAGTGGCAGACAGGATGGCAGTTTGAAAAACTAGGCCCCAAACTGTACATAATGCAAAGAAAAAAAAGAGGTGCAAGATGGAATTGTCCTTGGGCCCTCCCACCCACCCTTATGTTGTATAAACAGGACATGCACACTTTAACAAACCAATCATTTCAGCGCCAGGGTCTGCCACACAACTGTGGCTGAAATGATTGGTTCGTTTGGGCCCCCACAAAACAAGCTGGCAATTAATGTGTCCCTGCACAAACTGGCTCTATGGAGGCAAGATGTCATCCTCATCCTCCTCATCCACCGATTCCTCACCCTCTTCAGTGTGTACATCCTCATCCTCACAAAGTATTAACTCATCCCCACTTGAATCCACCACCACAGGTCCCTCTGTACCTTCTGGAGGCTGGTCTCCCTGGAAGAGCTGATAATTCATTTTGATGAACATCATCTTCTCCACATTCTGTGGAAGCAACCTCCTACGCCTTTCGCTGACAAGGTTCCCGGCTGCACTAAACACTCTTTCGGAGTACACACTGGAGGGGGGGCAACTCAGGTAAAATAGAGCCAGTTTGTACAGGGGCCTCCAAATTGCCTCTTTTTCCTGCCAGTACAGGTATGGACTGTCTGCCATGCCTACTTGGATGCTGTCACCGATGTAATCCTCCACCATTCTGTCAATGGTGACAGTATCATATGCAGTGACAGTAGACATGTCAGAAATTGTTGCCAGGTCCTTCAGTCCGGACCAGATGTCCAAACTTGGTCCTGCCTGCCCTGCATCACCGCCAGCGGGTTGCTTAGGATACCTAAGTTTTTTCCTGGCAGCCCCAGTTGCAGGAGAAAATGAAGAAGGAGCCGTTGACGTGTCACGTTCCGCTTCAGCTGACAGTGTGTTCACCAGCAGGTCTTTGCACCTCTGCAGGCTTGTGTCGGCCGGAAAGAGAGACACCACATAGGCTTTAAACCTAGGATCGAGCACGGTGGCCAAAACGTAGTGGTCTGATTTCAACAGATTGACCACCCTGGAATCCTGGCAAAGCGAATGAAGGGCTTCATCCACAAGTCCCACATGCCGAGCGGAATCGCTCCGTCTTAGCTCCTCCTTCACTTTCTCCAGCTGCTTCTGCAAAAGCCTGATGAGGGGAATGACCTGACTCAAGCTGGCAGTGTCTGAACTGACTTCACGTGTGGCAAGTTCGAAGGGCTGGAGAACCTTGCACAACACGGAAATCATTCTCCACTGCGCTTGAGTCAGGTGCATACCCCCTCCTTTGCCTATGTCATAGGTGGATGTATAGGCTTGTATGGCCTTTTGCTGCTCCTCCATCCTCTGAAGCATATAGAGGGTTGAGTTCCACCGCGTCACAACCTCTTGCTTCAGGTGATGGCGGGGCAGGTTCAAGAGTGTTTGCTGGTGCTCCAGTCTTCGGCACGCAGTCGCTGAATGGCGAAAGTGGCCAGAAATTTTTCGGGCCACCCAAAGCGTCTCCTGCACGCCCCTGTCGCTTTTCAGAAAATTCTGCACCACCAAGTTTATTGTGTGAGCAAAACATGGGACGTGCTGGAATTTGCCCAGATGTAATGCCCGCACAATATTGGTGGCGTTGTCAGATATCACAAATCCCCAGGAGAGTCTAAGTGGGGTAAGCCACTGGGCGATGATTTCCCTCAGTTTCTCTAAGAGGTTGTCGGCGGTGTGCCTCTTACTGAAACCGGTGATACACAGCGTAGCCTGCCTTGTAACGAGCTGGCGTTTCTGAGATGCTGCTACTGGTGACGCTGCTGCTGTTGCTGCGTAAGGTGATACATCTACCCAGTGGGCTGTCACAGTCATATAGTCCTTAGTCTGCCCTGTTCCACTTGTCCACATGTCCGTGGTTAAGTGGACATTGTGTACAACGGCATTTTTCAGGACACTGAGTACACTTTTTCTGACGTTTCTGTACAGTCTCGGTATCGCCTGCCTAGTGAAGTGGAATCTAGACGGGATTTGGAACCGGGGACACACTACCTCCATCAATTGTCTAAATCCCACTGCACTAATGGCGGATACCGGACGCACGTCTAACACCAACATAGCAGTCAAGGCCTCAGTTATACGTTTTGCTTCAGGATGACTGCTGTCGTACTTCATCCTCCTCGCTAAGGACTGTTGGAGGGTCAATTGTTTAGTAAAAGTAGTGGTGTTCCTACTTCCTCTCTGGGATGATGAACGACTCCCAGCAGCAGCAACAGCAGCAGCGGCAGCAGTAGGCGTAGCAATGCAGGATCCTCCAGAGGAATCCCGGATAGGAGAGTCAGTCATGCCAGTGACATGGCCTGCAGGACTACTTCCGATCCTGACTAAGGAGGAAATTGACGAGGAGGGAGTTGACGGTGTGGTTTGCAGGCGCTTGGATACAACAGGACAACGGGATTTAGGTGTCCCTGGACTGCTTACGGTCTTAGCCAAAGTTTCTGAACTTGACAGTAACTTTTTATGAACGCGCTGCAGGTGCCGTATAAGGGAGGATGTTCCTAGGTGGTTGACGTCCCTACCCCTACTTATTTCACCTTTACATATGGTACATATGGCAAGACAGTTGTTGTCCGGATTTGGATAGAAATATTGCCAGACCAAAGAGGTGGAATGTTTGGTCTTCTGCCCAGGCATGACCGTGATGGGCTTTTTCATCCCACGGACAACAACTGTCTCCTCCGGAGCCTGATTTAAACAAACCACATCACCATCAGAATCCTCCTCGCCAACTTCCTCCTCAGCGCCAGCTACACCAGTATCCTCATCCTGTTGTACTTCAACAGTGACATCTTCAATTTGCATATCAGCAAGTGGACTGTGGGTGCTCCTTTCAGCACTTGCAGGGGGCGTGCAAATGGTGGAAAGAGCCACCTCTTCCCGTCCAGTGCTGGGAAGGTCAGGCATCGCAACCACCACCACACTTGGACTCTCCTTGGGGATTTGTGATATCTTCTTAGAAAGCACAGTTCTTCGCTGTGCTTTTGCCAGCTTAACTCTTTTGATTTTTTTAGTGGGAGGAGGGCTTCCATCGTCATGTGAAGCTGAACCACTAGTCATGAACATACTAGGGATCGACCTTAGCCGTTCCTTGCCACTCCGTGTCGTAAATGGCATATTGGCAAGTTTACGTTTCTCTTCAGCTGATTTAAATGTCTTTTTCAAGGTCATTTTCCTGAACTTTGCCATTTGGGATTGTATGTGCCCTCTACTATGACATTGGGCATCGGCCTTGGCAGACGACGTTGATGGCATGTTATCGTCTATGTCATGACTAGTGGCAGCAGCTTCAGCACTAGGAGGAAGTGGTTCTTGATCTTTCTCTATTTTATTTTTATCGGAGAAAGTTTGGTCCTCCATTTATGTTATATCGATTTGATATATACGTGCGGCTAAACACAGAAAATAATTTTTTTTTTGGTTTGGACTGGAGTGTACTTTGTGGGTTACAGCACCCTTTAACGGTCAAGCCAGCCGGCCCTTTACTTATGACACAGGCGCACGCTTGGCACTACTTTGTTGATGCACGTGCGGCTACTGCGCACACAATTCACAAACACAGAAAATAATTTTTTTTTGGTTTGGACTGGAGTGTACTTTCGGGGGTTACAGCACCCTTAACGGTCAAGCCAGCCGGCCCTTTACTTATGACACAGGCGCACGCTTGGCACTACTTTGTTGATGCACGTGCGGCTACTGCGCACACAATTCACAAACACAGAAAATAATATTTTTTTTGGTTTGGACTGGAATGTACTTTGGGGGTTACAGCACCCTTTAACGGTCAAGCCAGCCGGCCCTTTACTTATGACACAGGCGCACGCTTGGCACTACTTTGTTGATGCACGTGCGGCTACTGCGCACACAATTCACAAACACAGAAAATAATATTTTTTTTGGTTTGGACTGGAGTGTACTTTGGGGGTTACAGCACCCTTTAACGGTCAAGCCAGCCGGCCCTTTACTTATGACACAGGCGCACGCTTGGCACTACTTTGTTGATGCACGTGCGGCTACTGCGCACACAATTCACAAACACAGAAAATAATATTTTTTTTGGTTTGGACTGGAGTGTACTTTGGGGGTTACAGCACCCTTTAACGGTCAAGCCAGCCGGCCCTTTACTTATGACACAGGCGCACGCTTGGCACTACTTTGTTGATGCACGTGCGGCTACTGCGCACACAATTCACAAACACAGAAAATAATTTTTTTTTGGTTTGGACTGGAGTGTACTTTCGGGGGTTACAGCACCCTTTAACGGTCAAGCCAGCCGGCCCTTTACTTATGACACAGGCGCACGCTTGGCACTACTTTGTTGATGCACGTGCGGCTACTGCGCACACAATTCACAAACACAGAAAATAATTTTTTTTTTGGTTTGGACTGGAGTGTACTTTCGGGGGTTACAGCACCCTTAACGGTCAAGCCAGCCGGCCCTTTACTTATGACACAGGTGCACGCTTGGCACTACTTTGTTGATGCATGTGCGGCTACTGCGCACACAATTCACAAACACAGAAAATAATTTTTTTTTTGGTTTGGACTGGAGTGTACTTTCGGGGGTTACAGCACCCTTAACGGTCAAGCCAGCCGGCCCTTTACTTATGACACAGGCGCACGCTTGGCACTACTTTGTTGATGCACGTGCGGCTACTGCGCACACAATTCACAAACACAGAAAATAATTTTTTTTTGGTTTGGACTGGAGTGTACTTTCGGGGGTTACAGCACCCTTAACGGTCAAGCCAGCCGGCCCTTTACTTATGACACAGGCGCACGCTTGGCACTACTTTGTTGATGCACGTGCGGCTACTGCGCACACAATTCACAAACACAGAAAATAATTTTTTTTTTGGTTTGGACTGGAGTGTACTTTCGGGGGTTACAGCACCCTTTAACGGTCAAGCCAGCCGGCCCTTTACTTATGACACAGGCGCACGCTTGGCACTACTTTGTTGATGCACGTGCGGCTACTGCGCACACAATTCACAAACACAGAAAATAATTTTTTTTTTGGTTTGGACTGGAGTGTACTTTTGGGGGTTACAGCACCCTTAACGGTCAAGCCAGCCGGCCCTTTACTTATGACACAGGCGCACGCTTGGCACTACTGTGTTGATGCACGTGCGTCTACTGCGCACACAATTCACAAACACAGAAAATAATTTTTTTTTTGGTTTGGACTGGAGTGTACTTTCGGGGGTTACAGCACCCTTAACGGTCAAGCCAGCCGGCCCTTTACTTATGACACAGGCGCACGCTTGGCACTACTTTGTTGATGCACGTGCGGCTACTGCGCACACAATTCACAAACACAGAAAATAATTTTTTTTTTGGTTTGGACTGGAGTGTACTTTCGGGGGTTACAGCACCCTTAACGGTCAAGCCAGCCGGCCCTTTACTTATGACACAGGCGCACGCTTGGCACTACTTTGTTGATGCACGTGCGGCTACTGCGCACACAATTCACAAACACAGAAAATAATTTTTTTTTGGTTTGGACTGGAGTGTACTTTCGGGGGTTACAGCACCCTTTAACGGTCAAGCCAGCCGGCCCTTTACTTATGACACAGGCGCACGCTTGGCACTACTTTGTTGATGCACGTGCGGCTACTGCGCACACAATTCACAAACACAGAAAATATATTATATTTTTAGCACTTGGGGGGAGCACCCCTGATGGACAGAGCACCCCCTGGACAACACTACAGCACCTCTTTAGGACTGGGACACTGCACAGGACTTTGGAGTGGACACAGCCCCTATGGAGAACTGACTGCACAACACAGTCCAGCCAGCCCCTATGGACTTTGAAGTAGTGGACACAGCCCCTATTAACAACAGCAGCACAGCACAACACAGCCAGCCCCTATGGACTTTGAAGTAGTGGACAACAGCAGCACTACACTACACTACACTACACAGCCCTAACTCCCACCCTCCCTCTTCACTGTCCACAGCCGAGTGAGAAAATGGCGCCGACGTGGGTACCTTATATAGGATCCAAAACCCGCGAGACTCGGAAGGCGGGAAGATGACGTTTTGCCTCGATTTCAGAATCCGAGTCAGGCGGGAAAAGTCGAGCCTGACTCGGATCGGACTCGGATCGGGGGGGCTCGGGGGGGTTCGGATTTCAGAAATCCGAACCCGCTCACCCCTAATCATAAGTAAGTATAATGATGTCTTTAAAGATTATTTTCAGAATAATGCTTATTTAATGACAGTACCCATTAAAACAAAGGTGAGTATTTTTCACAGCATTACCACACTTTTCATTTTGATAAAAATAACCTACATTGTTTTTAACTTTGTGTAAATACTGGATGTATAGTGACTACTGCATTAAAGTTACACCCACAAGCTACAATTACAGCTGTATTGCACATCTAAAGTATTTGTTACCATGAGTCCAGCCAAGCCAGTTCTGACACAAGCGCTTATGTAAAAAGGGTGAGGTCTTTGTGAGAGCAGATATCCTTTGTTGGTCATGTGACAGAAAGCAGTCAAAATGAATCATTGAATGAGGCTTCAAGCCACCGTATGACAATTTACTTCTGAAAATCCTAGAATTGATTTCTGCCACCTTATACAGGGGCTCTGCACTTAAGTTTTACTATAAATTGAAAGAAGTATTGAACAGAAGATTATGGGGTCTATTTACTAAGCTGTGTTAGGAGATAAAGTGAACGGTGATAAGGTACCAGCCAATCAGCTCCTAACTGCCATCTCACAGGCTGTGTTTGAAAAATGGCAGTTAGCAGCTGATTGGCTGGTACCTTATCACTGTTCACTTTATCTCCTAACACAGCTTAGTAAATAGACCCCTATGAGTCACATATACAAATCTGTTGGTTTTGCCTCGTTCTTTTTAAGTGCTGTTGGGACTCTCTCCAAATAATGAGGAAAAACAATACTTGCTGATAACGATACCCAGAATAACTTTAAATATTAAATGTTACATTTACTGCAGTTTATTTAGTTAGTTATATATATATATATATATATATATACAGTATATATTTCATGTTTTGTTGCTAGGCTTTCTGTATGAGCTGTGAATCATACATTGAGGGGCTGATTGAGAGGTGATGCAGTCAAGGATACCCGCAGGCGCTATCCCACCCGCTGATATCCAGACAGGGGACTAAAGATAGGCGTTGAAATAAATTACAATATGTATTTTATTATTGTTACATCTATTTGTCATACCAATAACCTCTATGAAACATTGAATTGCTATTCTCACCTGTTCCAATACAATATAATAAGGGAAAAAGGACATATCACTTCTGCATTGTCTTTTGAATATCTTACAAATTAGAAGTAAATGCATGAGATAAAACTAGATCAGTACATACAGATACAGTATGTCCTCATACAGCAAAACTAGATCAGTACATACAGATATGTCCTCATACACAGGGCCGGTTCTAGACATTGTGGAGCTCAGGGCGAAAGTTCCCAGTTGCGCCCCCCCTCAAAAGAAAAACAATAAAAAAAAATCATAACTTTTTTTTAGATGGCGTTCCTCTGCGTGCCCTTCCGGAAAGGGGGCATGTCCTTGCGGAACACCCCCAATTCATCAAACTGTGGGGCGTGCTGGGCTTCCCCCAAGCTCTCCCCTCATGGAGAATAATTGCCATGCGAGGTAAAGCGCCTTACACAGTATGTCTTACACAGTTATGGCCTTTATAATACATTATTATGCCACACGCAGTAATGCCCTTTTTAACACATTATGCGACACACAGTAATGCCCTGTATAACACATTATGCCACATGCAGTAAGGCCCTGTATAATACATTATGCCACATGCAGTAATGCCCTTTTTAACACATTATGCCACACGCAGTAATGGCCTATATAACACATTATGCCACATGCAGTAATGCCCTGTATAACACATTATGCCACACACAGTAATTACCTTTTATAATACATTATCCCCAATTCAAATTACACCATGCGGTAGTCCCTTAGTCATGCTATGACACACAGTTGTGCTCCTTTTACACAATGCCCAAATTAGTGTCCCTACACAAGGCCCACAGTAGTAGTGCCCCTAATACAATGCGCACAGTACTAGTGCCCCTTACACAATGGCCCCAGTAGTGGTGCCCCCCATGCAGTTCCCCCATTAGTAGTGTCCCAATTGGTAATGACCCCAGTAGTGCCCCCAGTAGTAATCCCTACCCAGTAGTAGTAGTGCCGCATTACTAGTGCCCCCGAGTGGTAATGCCCCCTATAGTAATCCCCCCAGTAATAATGCCATTATAGTCATGCCCCCAGTGCTGGTGCTTCTTGAAAAAAAAAAATACAAACACAATACTTACCTTAAGCCCCGCTCCTGCTTCCGCTGCCGTCCGGTCCAACCGCGGCTCCACGGATCTATGGGAGAGACGTCATGACGTCCATCCCATAGTGCTCTCTGCGGGAGCCTGAGCTCAGGAGTGAGCTCCAGCTCCACGGATCTATGGGAGAGACGTCATGACATCCCTCCCATAGTGCTCTCTGCGGGAGCCGGAGCTCACTCCTGAGCTCCGGCTTTCGGCTGCCGCTGCAGGGAGGGAGCCGGGTGCCCGCTGGTAACAAATTTCAGCGGGCGCCCGGCAAATGGAGCCTCCCTGCGGCGCATTTTTTTTTTTGCTTTTCTTCTGGGTTTTTCTTTTTTTACCTTTGGGCTCAGGGGCGCCCTCTAGGGGCCGGTGCTCCGGGCGACGGCCCTGTTAGCCCGCTAGAACCGTCACTGCTCATACAGCTATCCTTTTTGCTCCATATGACACAAGACATCTGGCATGACTTAGGCGTAGTGAATCAATTTTTTTTGCCACTGCACATGCATCAGAGCCGCACTTCTCACGTGCAGCACCGGTTGCAGAGAGATTTATTTGCACAGTGAGTGACAGGCAGTCAGCATTTGGGGGAGGTAACGGGGTGGTTAGAAAAATACAGGTGTGTCTGGAACGTTTTCTTGCCGTGATCTAGTGAGCCTCTGCAAAGTTCACAGCAGCACAGGCCCCCAGCATCTGAGACAGCATAGGCTTACTCAGAAGTTCGGTGTAAGACTGATGTTCCTGGTTTTGTACATAAGCAACGGATCTCAGGGCCTGATTCAGACCTGCTCGTGAGTGGTATGCGCTTGCAAGCGGGTCGATGGTGGCCCAGTGCGCATGCGCACGACGGAGCCGGGTCCGTCGTGCGCATGCGCGAGACCCGGATAGCGACAGGCAAACCGTCTCTCCGGGTCTCATACCAAAGGGGGCGTGCTGTCGATGTTGAGTGACAGCACGCCCCCTTTGGTGGGCGGGCCGCGGGCGTGGCTGCCAAGACGGAGGCGTTCCCATGGGAACCCCTACCGTCTGGGGCCGGCCCCTCTGACATCACAAGTGATGTCAGTGGGAGAGCTTTCGGCTCTGTTTGAGCCGAAAGCTCTCTTGGGCTTGCGGCAACGAGACCCTACCACAAGGGTCTTATCGCAAGCCTGATGGTCGCGATGGTCTTGACCACCCCGACCATCTTCCTGGCAGCTTGCTAGAGCTGTGGGTGGTCACCCACAGCTATGCGAGCGGCCAGGAGGCCGCTCTAAAAAAAACAGAAGGCCGGCCCTGATTCAGAGTTGGCGCTCTGTCAGAGTGTCCGGTTCTGAATCAGGCCCTCAGTGCACAAGGTATCAGCTAAGTCATTAGCATATTTTTACAAGTCCACTGCTTACGGAATCGCAGTCTCGACGGGATTTACATTCCTCTCTGAATTAGGCCCTAGGTGCTTAGAATTAGTATTTCTGTCACTAAAGGATTTGATGGAAACTCACAAAATAAACATAATGCTGCATGGTGCGTGCCACTCGTATCAAACCATATTTTGCCTTTTTACCCAGGTTAGCGACTAAATCACAGACAAAAGCAACATGAAATACCGTTATCAGTATTCAAGGTACCCATGCATAGTGCTTTGGCCTGATTAGAGATTTACGCTAATGCAATCACAGCTGCAATCTTTCACGGGCCACAATTGCGAAAATATGCTAATGACCTCCAAAGCTCACCAAATTATAGGGATGCACACTGCTGTCTTCTCATATTCGTCCGACAACAGCATAAACATCGGGATCAGGGGCGTATTAAGAGAGGAGGGGGCCCGTGTTCACTCACCATCCGGGCCCCCTCCTCTCTCCCCGGCTGCCGTCAGCGAACTGACAGCAGCGGTACAATCCTGGCACTAGAGTGTGCATGCGCAGATCACTGGGAAAATGGAGCTGCAGCCGTTTTCCCGGTGGTCTCCTACTGCGCATGTGCAAAACGCAGGGAAAATGGCAGCAGCGGCCATTTTCCAGGTGTTTTCTGTAGCGCTACTCCTTGGGACATCAGAGAGGTATGTGTAAAAATAAAAAAGTATGGGTGCAGGGTGTGTGGTGCGGGACCCCTTATATCCAGGGGCCCGTGTGCACCGCACACATTGCACCCATTATAAATACACCACTGATCGGGATCATCAATGCAAATTGGGCATGCCACGCAGCTTCTGAGTGAAGTCTGACCTGTCTCAAACCAGGGCCGAAACTAGGATTTTTGTCACCCGGGGCAAGACAGTAATTTGGTGCACCCCCCCTGGTAATCCCCCCCTAGTAATGCCCCCTGTAGCAGTGCCCCTATAGTAATGCCCCTGATGTAATGCCCCCATAGAAGTGCCCATATAGAATGCCCATATAGTATTGCCTCTGTAGTAGTGCCCATATGGTAAGCCCCCATAGTAATGCCCCTGTAGTAGTGTCAATATAGTAATGCCCCTGTAGTAGTGCCCATATGGTAATGCCCCTGTAGTGCCGCTTACACAAAAATATAAAAACAATACTTACCTTAATCCCCGCTCCTGCGTCTGCCACCATCCGGTCCGCCCAGCTGCTCCTCTGAAGTATCGGAGAGAGGTCATGACGTCTCCCCCATAGTGCCCGTGGGAAGAGCCAGAAGCTGGAGTTCAGGAGAGAACTCCAGCCTCAGGCTACTGCAGGGAAGGAGCCGGGCGCACGCTGGTAATAAAATCTCAGCGGGCATCTGGCTTGGAGCCTCCCTGCGGTGCCGGGCTGGAGGATACTGTCGGCTGGTGAAGTGGCACACCCGGTGTATGTGCACATCTAGCCCTCCCTAGTTGTGGCCCTGCTCAGACACCACAGCTCTCCTGACCTGCTCAGAGTTTTTATTCTGAGGAAGGAGATCACAATGGCTAACTTATGCACGCCCATGAAACGGCGTTTGAACTGTCAGACACGCCTGCATTTTTCTAACCACTTCCCCGTTACCTCCCCAAAACGCTGACAAACTGTCACTCACTTTGCAAGTGAATCCTCTGTATGAGCGTAATCAAAAATCAATCGCTGCGAGTGTGCAGTGTGGCTTTTGTGCATGCGCGATGACAAACAATCGCTCAACCTCCGTAAATATCAGCGCAATCGCAAAGTGCATGGTGTACCAAGCGGGGCTATTTGGCGCAATTTAAGGATAGATGTATGTGTACACATCTGTAACATAAATTGCCTACAACATATTTCATAATTGTTTTCCTGAAATCAAATATTTGCACGTGTAGTGAAACTGCACAAATATTTCCTTCATATGTAATATTACAGTTTACCTGAAATATTCGGATGCATAAAAGCTTTAGAGCCAATATATACACTAAACATAATTATCAACTTGTTTTGCATGCAGATGTATCTGAGGCAAAAATGACTTAGTAAAGCGCAAGGCATAAAGGCACAACCCAGTCATTTTACACATTAGAGTTTTGTATATGACAACTTTTCCTTCAATGTCTGAGATTGTATTACAATAATATGTTATTTTTATTATGCTTTTTTAATTCCTATCTTGCAAATACTATTGTATATTGCAATTTCCACATTTAACTGGCAATGTAGTACAGTATTAATTAAGGATATGCGTCGACCCCCGTGTTTTGGTTTTGGTGTTTGATCTGTATCACCTTCAAGGTTTTGGATCTGGATTTGGTGTGGCAAAACCATCCTTGCATATTTTGGTTTGGATCTGTATTTTTAAAAAAAAATCATAAAAACAGCTAAAATCACATAATTTGAGCCTGTTTTTGTTCCTACCGTATTATTAACTTCAATAACATTTATTTTCAGTAAATTTTTACCACCTCACAGCTCACAATATTGGTTTAATCCAGTTCAGGCCAAAAGGTTGCATCCAGCTAGCTGTCTGACTAAGCTAAGCGACAGCAGTGGGCGGCACTAACATGTGGCAGTTCAGCTTCCATCATGGCACAGAGTGGCACTGCAGTGGTAGACAGGATGGCAGTTTAATATACTATACAATCCCATAGGAAATTTAAAAACCAAGAATGTTTTAATTTATCAAGAATTAGGTCAGAGGCCCAAGGGAGTTGTAATATGTTTATGGACTGAAGACAGGGAAAGTACGGAAGGATTGATTCGTTTTTAATTTATTTATTATTTTAATGTTTTGATGTTTTGATTCTTAAGAAAATTTAGAAGGGAAGATCAATGTAGGATCAAGTTCTTCAGTTCCTGAAATACATCTTTGATCTGGAGGTGGCGTGAATCAGGTTACATCAGCCTGCTTTATGCACTGTATGTAACATGTAAATATGTATGTAATGTGACCAATATACACAACTAATTGTTGTATTAAACATATTTACACTTTAATGCACACATCCTGGCAGGAAGATGCTCTGTGCTGCTGTTCATATTTCTGGTCTCTCTCATGACACCCACCATCTACATTTTCCAGTTATTCCGCTTAGAGTCACCTACATACAAAGGACACAGGCGTTTATTGAGCTGTACCGTTATTTATAACAGCCTATGAATTCACCAGGGTCCTGGGGCAACCAGTTGGAATTGGCAGCAATGAAAAAACTGGTTAAAATTAAAAATTTACCATGTTTTGCCCAACCAATCAACTTGATGGTTCAGAATTTTTTTATTTTTATTTTTTAATTAAAAAGACATACAGGGGGATGCTGTGTGTGGACATTTTTGACATTCAGCAACCGCATTTCGAAGAATTCAGCGCCTGTGGCAGTTCAAATACCAATATGACACATCTAGGAAAGATAATGGCACTGTAGTGGCAGACAGGATGGCAGTTTAAGCTATAAAATTAAAAATGTCAGGCAGCAAATGCCCCAAACAACACATAATGCAAAGAAAAGATGTGTCCGTGGGCCCTTCCACCCACCCTTATGTTGTATATATTAAGCAGGACAAGCACAGTTTAACAAACCAATCACTTCAGCGACAGGGACTGCCAATTGTGGTTGTTTGGTTTGTTTGGGCCCTCACAAAACAAGCTACCAACGGGCAGCTGGCAATGATCTCTCTGTGCACAAACTGGCTTTACAGAGGCAAGATGTTGTTGGCATCATCATCCGATTCCTCACCCTCATCAGTGTGTACATCATCTTCACACAATATTGATTGGTCCCACTGGAATCCACCATTACAGCCTCAGGTGCCTATGTCATTTTTTAACGTAATTGGCGGTAAAGGTCTTCCTCGTGGAATGTGTAGTTAATTTTCATGAACATCATCTTTTCCACATTTTTACGAAGTAGCCTCCTATGCCGATTGCTGACAATTTGCTTACCAACAGATCTTTGCATCTCTTCAGATCTGTGTCCATTGGGAAGAAAGACACGACGTATACCTTAAAGCTGGGATCGAGACAAAATGTATTGGTCCAATTGGAAGAGCCTGATAACCCTTGGATCCTGGCACAGCGAATAAAGGACTTGATCTACAAGTCCGACATACTTAGTAGAATTGCTTTGCTTCAGCTCCTCCTCCAGTTTCTCAAGCTGCTTTTCCAACAGTCTAATTAGGGGAATTACCTGACTCAAGCTGTCCAGTGTCTGAACTCACTTCACAGGTGACTACTTTGAAGGGTTTCAGCACTTTGCACAACACGGAGGGTATTTTCCACTGAGCTTGAGAAGGTACATTCCCCCTCCTCTTCCTATGTCATACTTTATTGTGTAGCTTTGGATGGTTTTTGTTGTTCCTCCATCCACTGAAGCATATACAGGGTGGAGTTCCACCTTGTAACTGCCTCTTCCTTCAGCTGGTGATGGGGCAAATTCAACATCTCTTGCAGGTGCTGCAATCTTCTACATGCACCTGCTGAATGGTGAAAATGTCCAGGTCCCATCAATGCCTCTCAGTACAGCAATACATGTTGGTAGCTGCTCAATAACTTCAGTAATATCACTCAGGTGCATGTAAGGGAGGGGTTATTCATATACAAGAAACAACAAAAAGTAATCCCCCAGCACTCAGAAAGAAATCAGCAATAAGATTTGAAAAACTACATGGTGGTAGATTATTCAGAGATCTCAGATGCATATAATTGCAAAGATATGGCTAAGCCTCAAGGCCACGTCATGGCTTCTCTGATATTGGAGGTCCCTAATATTTAGTCAAAGTCTGAACCACAAAAAAGTCGTCGAAGGCCAGCCACCCCAGGGAAGCATACCAGTGAAAGACTAAAGTGTTAGCAAGTGTTAATAAGAATAAAGCAATGTTTGCTTAATAGAAAAAGTAATTAGAATCTGATTTTTTTGCTATAGTTTATAGCACCATATGGTTTATAGCACTCTATAGTTTATAGCACCATATGGTTTATAGCACTCTATAGTTTATAGCACCATTTTTTCAGTGCACCAAGATTCAAAAAGGCACATCCCTGCATTGTTAAAATGTGATTTACCACAAATCTCTTAATAATTATGTTTATTATTTAATTATATACCATAGTTGAAATCATTCAATAAAAAAAATGTGGGTTCATGTATTATTATTTCAACACTCTCAGAAGTTTCCTTCTTCTCAGTCAGTCATCTATATAGAGTAGATTGTGACTCATTACAGAACCCAGTGACTCCAGCCACATAAATAAACAAGTCAATTATATACAGTGTGTGTTTACGTGCATATACTGTATATATCCACCAAAGAAAAGGCGGCACTCGAAGACTTGCAAACCAGCATACCCTAGACCAGGGTTTTATTGACAATATATATGTATATTTATATATTATTGGCTGCCCCTCCTTCCCACAGTGGAAGCCCCCGCCCCACCCCAGACAGACTCGCACACACAGACGCACATTCTGTCACTGCCGGCCCCGCCCCCTTTCTGTGAGGGCTGGCCTTAATGCCTCTGAAGTGCCAAGTCAGCTCCAGCCTCAATTCCCCACATAATGTGCCTTTCTCACACTTGTTGAACCACGTTATAACCATGGGTAAGTTTGTGCCAAGTCAGTTTGAGTAATTTTGGCTAGTGGAGACCAATAGGAGTTTCCCATTTGTTTAAGTGATTTTAGACTTATGGGAGGGACTGGTTATTGCATCATGTAATTAATCAACTTCTGGCCATCGTGCTGCTGGACATTGATATCAGTGGCATCAACTGCAGCATCATAAAAGCAAAACATCTTCATTGCACTTTTCAGCACATCACAGACAGATACCATGTCCCAATTAATTGCTCTTGGTGTCATGTTCTTTGTCTCTTCAACTGCAAAGTATATGTTGGAACTTGGGTAAGTAAGGCAACAAGACAAAATGACAGCAGGTCTTTGGCTGTTATATGCCTTAACATGTTTTGATCACAAGGAAATACCTGTGTTTACTTTTTTGTTTAAGATCCCAAGGATTCCACAGATGCAGTTCTAGATCTGAATGGCAAACATTACATTGGAATTATGCAGCAGCATGAAACTAAAAAGGCATTATGAACCCCCGCCCAGGCTCCAGGAGACATACTATGTAAGAGACTTTAGACTTTGAGAGCGTAGAACCCTACCATTTACGGTTATAAGCTTCTACGAGGGCAGGGATCTATAACATGATATTGTGAGCAGTTGGAGGAAGATATAATTGTATAACAGATATTGAGTTTTATATTGCTGTGGTAGTATGGTTTGCCAGAGTAGCATCCCGAACCTATGACAATTTTAAGGGGACTGTAATGCCCTCTCACCAACTCTTCCTACCTCTGTATCTACTTTCAAACTTGTTCTATAAATAGGAAGAGGCACGGGAGGGAAAACCATTGGTTTTGGCACAGCAAATGGAAGGATGTAGACTGTGTGACCTTCATGCAGGTGTCACGCCAGGGCTGCTGTGTAATGGAGAAAACTGATGATAACTCATAATGCAGTGCACACTGCAGAGGGAATGAGGAAGACATTCATTGTGAGTGAATACAGCCTGTACCTGAGATATAGAATATGCTGTTTGACAAAATTACTGTTGGATCTGCTACTGTAAAAGTGAAATGGAATGTTACTATGGCTGACAGGCTAAGATCAAATATCAGAGAGGAATGCAAACAAGGCTGGTTACTACCACTCTGGGATGTGAAGTTGAATTGTAGCACAGGTGTTTTCACTTTTAGCAAAAGTGGTGTTGCTGTATAACTAAAGGGCCATACATACTGGATGATAAAAGTGAACAATAACGATATCGTTTAACGATATATCGTCCAGTGTGTAAGCAGTAAACAATGAATGATGCGCGTTGCCACGGGTCGTTAAAGATGTCTTTTGTCATCTGTACATGCAGCTCAATTTTTACTATGTTGTTGACGATATAGTAAACATCTTTCAGTATGTACGCGTTGAACAATGAATGATCTGGAAGTCTTTAGCCACTCCCTGGACCCGCCCCATCATCCATTTTGTACAGTACATGCGGAGCGGCAAGTAGCATCTGAGACGACCCCAAGAACACTCAAAAATGGTAAGTGTTGGCAGCAATGTACCCACATCACTGCCCACCAATGTATACACTGGCCACCAATGTATATAGGGCTCCTGTCACTAGCGCTTACTAATGCCACCACTGGCCACCAATGCATAGAGGCCGTCTCTCAGTACTGCACACCAATGTATACACTGGCCACCAACGTATATAGGACCCCTGTCAGTACTACCCACCAATGTATACACTGGCCACCAATGTATATAAGGCCCCTGTCACTAGCGCCCACTAATGCCACCACTGGCCACCAATAAATATAGGGCCCCTGTCACTAGCACTTACTAATGCCACCACTGGCCACCAATGCATAGAGGCCACCTGTCAGTACTGCACACCATTGTGTACACTGGCCATAAATGTAAATAGAGCCCCTGTCAGTAGTGCCCTCCAATGTATAGACTGGCCACCAATGTATATAGGGCCCCTGTCATTAGTGCCCACTAATGCCAGCACTGGCCACCAATGCATAGAGTCCACCTGTCAGTACTGCACACCAATGTATACACTGGCCACCAATGTAGGGCCCCCGTCAGTACTGCCGACCAATGTATACACTGGTCACCAATGTATAAAGGGCCCCTGTCACTAGCGCCCACTTATGCCACCACTGACCACCAATGCATAGAGGCCGCCTGTCAGTACTGCACACCAATGTATACACTGGCCGCCAATGTATATAGTCGGCCTATCAGTACTGCCCACCAATGTTTCCATATTGTCTTTAAAATAAATATTATCTTTATTTACAAATAATTTAAAATGGGATTCTATAAATAGAGATTTAATGCTTTACAAATGTATTTAATACTGCCAAACTCAGGTAATGTAATCCGGCAGATACCTGAAAAAATATAGTATTTTTCTGGGTAACTACAAATGTGTACTGCCCACATGTATCTAACCACAACACTGCCCAGTAATTTAGATCACTTTGATTCATTTTTTAAAAGTAATTTTGTGTAACGTTTACACGATCATATGTTTCCTGGATTACAAGTTTATATTAAAGTTGTGCTTTCATTTAATTTCAGATATTGCTAGAACACAGAATCGCAAATTTTGGACTGAATTCATTGATCTGTACCAGGCTAACGAGTGCCTCTGGAGAGTCAATAGCAAAGACTACTCCAACCGAGACAAGAAAAATTAGGCACTAGAGAACTTGGTCTTGTTCATTAGAGGCCAGAAGAGTGATGCTGACATACTCTTGGTAAATGCGAAGATCCAGAATTTAAGAACTGTCTTCATGAAGGAACACAAGAAGTATATTGATGCGCAACATTCAGGAGTTGGAGCCGATGAAGTCCAAAAACCATCGTTATGGTATTATGACGTTTTATCACGTTTACCCTGGATAAAAAGCCGTAGAGGCGTCACGGTGCTCACTGGACCGAGACTTGCCAGACGTCTTGGTAGAGGAAGAATTCATAACATGCTCATGGAGTGCAAAAGCCTCATCTGCTACAAACACAAAATTTAGTCCAGACTTGCATTGAGAAGCTTGAGGTACATTGAGGCTTTTAGACATGAGCTATCATAAAAGACCGTCTCCCGGAAGGACCCACCATTCGATGCACGGCCTTTCTTCCCCATGTCCACATACAGGAATTCATATTTTGTGTTGATGATGGCCATCATTACAATGCTAAAGAACACCTTATAATTAATGTACATGGATCCATTGTTGCAAGGCGAGTTACCCTCACATGCTTGCCATCAATGGCTCACCCACAATTTAGAAAGTTCCACCATGACTCAATCTCATGAGCAATACTTTGCCATTCCTCTATGGTTGAAGGGAACTAGAATTAAAAATTATTAATGGTTTTTACATTTAAATACAGATCTGTCCAGCAGCATATACTGTACGGGGAGTATCAAATAACACTGGATGGGGTGGGGGGGCATACAGTGGTAGCCAGCAGGTTATACAGTATGGTGAGCAGCAAATCAGCGATATCTCTAATACAGCAAATCGTATGTGTGTATGAGCCTTAATGGAAGTCTCTCATTTTTATTATGAGGTTCTGCAGTTTCATAACTTGAAATCATGGTAGCTTCATTGGATGAAACTTTGGTGGATCTGTTTAATCATAGGAGTACTTTCTATACACCATATTCCAATAGGCGACTGTGATCCATTTCCTAAATGACAGTTTATGTAACCATGATTTTAGATGACAGTATGTGTTTAAAATTGTGTTCCCCTTATTTGTGACAACACCCCTCCCCCCACCCAGACATAGATCACGCACACACTCCCTCAGGATATAGACCACTCATTCAGCCCCACCTTCCCAGGAAAGAGACCACTCACCTGATTTCTGCAGTGGTGAACACTCTGTGAGACCTGCTGCTGAGTCTGCTCCTGTTGTCGCAGCTGCTCTGCCTGGGGGGTTGGCCGATAATGTGCTGGTGCTGGGTCGGAGCTGCACAGCCTTGCCCCCAGGTGCACTGTTTTGGGAGGGAACATGGGAAAATGTGTGGTAGAGTATAGAATGATATAATAATAGGTTCAAGGGGAGACACATAGGAGAGGAAGAAAAGACAGACACAAATAAATAATATACAGAGAAATAAAGGGCCATACACACTAGGCAGTTAATACACAATGTTAATATTTGGGCTCATCAATGAGGGAAGCAGGAAGAGAGCAGCAGGGTGTGACAACCCGGTGGTGAAAGTGAAAAAGTGGTTGGGAAGGGCGTGGAGCAGTGGTGGGGGGCATAGCATGTGCAAATGAGCTTAGCATGCTGTCTCTATATGGCATCAGACCGCATATGGCAAGAAATGCACTCTGAGTAAGAACGCCAGCAAACTACCCTGTCATTTCTGCTCTGTTCTACTGGGGACCATTTGCTGGCTGCCTATTAACAGCTGTGGGGGAAAACTTCACCCTCTACTTATGCCGAACAGCATAGAGATGTAGATTGAAACTGTTAGGATAATGTGACTTTAGCATTTACTGCTAATTGTAAACAATATAATAATTTAAGGAAGTGACATATACTGTACATAAGAGAGAATAGTAACTTCAGGGATGTCCAAAATTGGGAAAGTCCCATCTTACATATAAAATATTTTTAGGTACAAACACCTTCACATTCGCTGTTTAGACATCCTGCAGCTGTCCAAATGGAAGTGACTAATATGCAAATAGATGTCGCTGGCTATGTATAATATAATGAATAAAGTACTATCAACTGGAGGGACCAATACATGAGCAGACAATTAGAAATGCTGCTTTTGGTCCTCATTATTACCTTTGTCTCTAAATAGTATTATTTCAAAACAATGATATCATACCAATCCTCCAACCGCCACTGAATGACATCCTCTCCCACCAGGCTGAAGTTACCTCACCTCTCCCTTTCCATCTAGTTATTTATCTTTCCAACCTCTCACCATCCTACCCTCCAACAGGCCAACCCTGAGTTTCTTAGTTGTTCTCATCTTGCATATCTCTTCAACCTTTCTCTACAGGTACTGTATTGTCTGCATTTAAGCATTCTCTTGTCTCTCCCATCTTTAAAAAACGCCACCCTTGACCCTAATGCTCTCTCTGTAAATTACTGCCCCATCTCTCTCCTCTTTTGCCTCCAAGCTCATTGAGTGGACTAAAGTGGGGATTGGGGACACTCTGGGTGCAATCTAACTTCAGCAGCTGGTGATTGCCCTAGTCATCCTGATGGTATCTATAAAACACTGGAACTTCCAGTATTTTCAATGTCCCCTAATAAGTAAAAGACAGTAAACACACTTTAGGGGGATTATATATATTCGCTGCCACACAACTTCCAGTTGGACTGGTAGCCACAACAGAACTATTAATGGAAACACTATGGCAGCCACTTCCAGGGGGACTGAGCCGGCGACTTCTGGTTATATCACTTCCAGGTGCAGTGGTCATCTTGCTGGCAACTGCAGAGGGAAGTGACCACTGAAGCCAACCACAATGGTATACCCCCCCATAGGAACCATAAGGAGGAAGCTCTCTGCTCTTCCCCCTTTGGTAGAAACCGGAAGTAACAGCACTATCTATTTTCAGTTTTGGTGCCAATAACTTCAGGACTTTAAAAGTATTGTTTTGTGCATTTTTTTTGTAGACTCAATATAAATTGTCTAGCAAGGATATATCTATTCATCACACCTAGGGACTGGATACTGCAGTTTTAATAACTAATCACTGTAGGGCCCACTTCCTGTGTCACACATAAATTACTCCCCATAACAAGTAGTTAAGGAGCACTTGTGCACACACCTACTATGCTTTGACAAAGACCAGGAGGTCGAAATGCATCAGTAAAAGATCTGTGCACTCTTCAAAGACCAGACCAGTGATCAAGAGCCATACAAGCATTGGGACCCTCTGTGTTTGACCCCTTAGGATGAAATGGACTTCTTAGAGAACATCTTACCTATGGGTTCCAGTGCATACTCTCTGGGTACATGTCTGCCTTTTAAGTTTACTTTTTTTCCCCTTTTATAAGTGTAATTGTTTATGTACAGTATATGAATGCATTTGCAACCCTAATCATTGCTATATTCCTATTTTCGGTAATTTTATGTGTTTAATAAATGTGCAGAACTGAAACATCCCTTTGAAATTTTTTTAATGTTTGCTTATGGATCAAATGCAGCATTGTGCTTATTAAAATTACAATCCTTCCTTCATATTATCTTAGTGCTAAATGTGACTGCCCATCAACCTTATTTTTTCATTGAGTGGACTGTCTACAACTGCCTTTCAAACTTTCTCTTCTACTCCCTGCTTGGCTCACTGACGTTCATCTTCTTCACTGTACAGAATCTGTCTTTATTAAAGTTGGTAATTAAATTCCTACAGCAAAATCCTAGGGCTATTACTCTCTACTCATTCTCCATGAATTCTCAACTACATTTGACACCATGGACCACCCTATCCTCTTGAAAATCCTTAACTCCTTTGATCTGTGTACCACTGCCCTCTCCTGACTGTCTTACTACCTCTCTGATAGTTCTTTGTTTCTTCTCTTGACACCACCTCTCTCTCTCTTCTGCTACCAGATGGTGTCCTCAACGGCTCTGTTCTTGGCCTCTTCTGTTCTCCCATTTTACCCTCCCTGGGTGAGCTCATCAGCTTTTGTGGCCTCACTAATATCTCCAGCTGTATCTTTGCTATTTTCTCATCTCACCCTCCCATGTCCCACATTCATTTTCACTATCTTTTGATAACATCACCATCTGTTCTATCCTGCAAGTCCGCTGTCTAAGACATTAGACACAGACTTTTGTTCAAACCCCACAGTGAGGCCCATTCTTGCCACTTTCACCTTCAAAATACGTCCAAGAACAGACGCAGCGAAGATCCTCATCCACTCACTGGTCATCTTTCTACTGAACTATTACAATCACCTTTTATCTGACACCCGAATTATTCAACTCCAATTAATTCTTCCCACTACTGCTTGGCTCATCTTTGTCCAATTGAGCTGCTTCTGCCTCACCTCTCCACCAAGCACTAGACTGGCTCACCTACTCCTACGAAACCCTCTTCAAACTCCTCACATTCACCTATAGAGTCCTCACCCAATCCTTTGCTCTCTACAGCCTATATTTACTAAATGTAGGATGTGCCATCGATTTTAAATGAGATGAACATCATCCGCGAATTAGAGTGATTAAATAGAGAATTTACAAATCATCAGTTTGCAGCATAAACTAAAATCCGACAATGATGCCTATCAGATTTTTCTGTCTAAATAGTCCATCGGCTTGCTGTTGAACAATTCAACTCGTCCTCAAATGCACATGTAAAAATTATGGCATTCGACGTAAACCGACTAAAAATTTACCAAAACCAATCAACACTTTCTATTGGTTTAAACGGGATGTAGTCAGCATCACGGCAAACAGGATGCCGATGGTCTAAATACTGGCGCCGGAATCCTAACCGCCGGCAAACCTGAAGGTAATTAATGGGGGTTATGGGAGGGTTAAGATTAGGGTTAGGCACTAGGGGGAGGGTTAGGCACTAAAGGGCCTGGGTTAGGTTTAGAGTGCAAGGAGGGGGAGGTTAGGTTTAGGCACTAGGGAGAGGTAAAGTTTAGGCACCGGGGAGGGAGGGTTAGGGGTTAGGGTTAGCATTAGGGAGCTTATGTGTTACTGTCGGGATTGTGACTGTCGGGATGCCGCTGTCTGTATTCTGACAGCCGGCATCCCGACAGCCAGGATCCATACCCAACCCGGTCTAAACATAGCACATGCTATTCTGACATCACAAACACTCTACAAAACACTCACAATTGCGAGAATAAGCTGATAGAGTGTTGTCTGGTGGATGACGGTAGTAGGAGGAGTTTGAATTTGTTGGGAGTACTTATTGTTGGAAGGTGTCTTGTGCTATTTACTGTTGTCTTATCACATTTAAAAGTTTGTTTCTTAATAATTTCAGTCTTGTCTGTGTTTGTTTGTTTGTGTGCGCCTGTGGTGTGATTGTGAACATTTCTTTGTTAGTGTTAGGGTAGTTTTTATTTTTAAGTGTTTGTTTGTCTTATCTGTCTTTTGTGTTTACATGAAGGGTGAGAGGAGAAGGAGCAGGGGGGAGGAGAGTGACCCAGAGGTGGGTGAGGATACGCAAGAGGAGGAGCTTGATTCTGAGGAGGATACGTTTAGGTGGTCTCAGCTGAATGTGTATGCAGTCTATGGCCTCGAATACATTGGGCATGCCTGCTAGACTATAGAAAGCTACCTTTAGTTCATGCCGCTGTGTCTCCTGGGTGGAGAACCATATGGAGGTGTAGGAGAGGGTGAGATAGAGGCTGAATATCGTCTGGCTGATGCCCGCCACTCTAGAGGTGACTGTCTAAAAGGAACCAGTGACAAAAAAGTACAGAACATACAGCCTGATATGGCTCATGACCTAGCTGTGTCTAACTGAAGCTGGGCCTGATGCAGAGATGGATGGAATTGCAGAGCTGCACACAAGCGTTTGAGCAATTCCCTCCTTTTAAAATGCAAATGCAGCAGTTGTCTGTAGGAAACAGCCACCTACTAGCTGCACTGGTCACGATGGTTGCTCCTTTGCCAGGCTGCGGTAGCTGAAGCTTACCACAGCCTGGCCAGGTCCTGGCAGCTATAAGGGCAGGAAATCTGTGTCCTCTGATGCAGAACCTGGCCTCGTCCCTCCCAGAAAACTGGGGCTACATGTTTCAAGGAACGGTGGCCAACCACTCTCCCTTTCCATATAAAATTCTCCACCTCTCCAAAGCTTCAGATGAGCTTTCAAATCCCATTTCTTTATTAAAGCCTACCAGCTGTCATCCTAACTGGGTGGTACAGGAGCAGCGGACAGCGGCGGAGGGCGCAGGAGCGAGGATTCCGGCAAGTAAATTATGTGTTGTGTGTGTATGTGTAAAAGGCACTACTGCTGGGGGCACTGTATATTGGGCACTACTGGGGCACTATATAAGGGTCACTACTGTGAGCCCTGTATATTGGGCACTGCATAAGGGGCACTGCTTAAGGGGCATTAATGGGGGCAAAGCATAATGGGCAGTACAACAGGGGGCATTGCATAAGGAGCACTACTACTTGGGGCACTGCGTAAGGGGCACTACTGGGGGCACTGCATAATGTGCACTACAACAGGAGGCATTGCCGAAGGAGCACTGCTACTGGGGACATTGCATAAGTGGCACTACTACAGTGGGCATTGCATAAGGGGCACTACTACTGGGTGAATTGCATAAGTGGCACTACTGGGGGCATTAAGGTGCATATAGAATGGAAAGGAATGTTCCCAGAGTGACAAGAAATGGTGGTGTGTCATGTTGACACCCCTCCCACTTTTCTGGCCTGCCTGAGGCACGTGCACATGTGGGGGGCTCCATTTTTCATCTTGCCTTGGACTCCAAATACCCTAGATACGCCACTGTTCACAACTGATTACCTAATTCCACTCCTGCCTTTGGATTTTGCATATGCTGGTCCTCACCACTGAAACTCTCTTTCCATATAAAATTATCCACCTCTCTCCAAAGCTTCAGATAAGCTCTCAAATCCCATTTCTTTATAAAAGCCTACCAGCTGTCATCCTAAATCCCCCCTCTTTGGTCCTCACTCGCTTCCGCTCTACTATAGTTTGTAAGTGTAACCCAGTGGAAAATCCAGGGGATGGGGTGATCAGGAGCCTTGCCCCCTCATAACGCTTCTCTCTGGCCTACAGGTGTTGGCTCCAGTGGCAGAGTGCCTAGCAGCAGACACCCTGCCCCTAGGTGCTGCATAGTGCAGTCTTTTTGTCATATGCTGAGGGGAGATCGTAAGTCCCTCACGAAGAATACTGATGCCCATGTATCATCGGTGCACACTTTTTATAGCAACCCTTGGGGTTGATTATGAACATACTGTTCCTCCAGAAAATAGTCTTGTATTATGGTATAACTTTATGGAGATGGAGTCTGTATTATACTTCTAGGACACCTTAATATAACCTATCTGGATATATGCTAATAATGATTCTGGAGAGCTTGTCCCATTTACACTGTTCCAGAAGATATTCTAACTGATCAGCTGGACCCTGATATTCTGATGAAAATCCTTCAGTGGAATGAAGCCTTATTCTGACAGACAGTCTCTAACATACAGTTCATGCAAATACATATTTATAGATATACCTAGACAGCTATCTGTGTAAGTCTTTATGCAAGATGAAGATGGTTTTATAGGTTTGTGTTGTTTAACTAACGATTGGTGCAAGAGCTGTTATCAGGTGTCTGTCCTGACCTCAAAATCTGTAGTTCATCAGCACTGGGGAGATCTGCTGGTCCCTTGTTCTCTGCCCTGTCAGTAGGAGGGATGCCCGATGCTGTCATTCTACCTTGTGACAACATAAGTTCCACCTGGTGGGGGAAGGGTAGCCGGGAAAAGACACTACTTTCTGTCAGAGAAAACCAGATGAGCAATTCGGCTGCTCTCGAATCCGGTCATGTTAGAAGCCCCAGTTCTCCACACAGGGGATGAGATGTACCACACATCGCATATTGCATGCTACACATCCCGCCACTTATCGCATCGCATGCATGGTATCATTTATTAAAGTTATCTGCATTAATCATTGTGGCTATAAATGCAAAGAACAGCTTGTCCAATAAGAGTTGTTCTTTGCATTGTGCGGACACCTTGGATTATGACCCAGGAGTTGAACTGCGCATGTGCAAGCTGCGAAGGGGTCAGAGAGGGAATTTCTGCAGGCAAAAGACCATAGGCTTCTATAGGCAAAACTATATAGAGATGGTCCTATCAGGTACAAACTGTGGCAAGTTTTGCTTTCCAGAGCTTGATACAAATGGGAAATGTGGTAAACCTCCGAAAACTGATTTTACCCTTAGTACATACCATCCATAATCCTCTCTTCAGGTAATCACTAACCGCTGTCTTCACACTCTCTTTAACAGCTTACCTATGAGACACCTCCCTCTCCTCCACTCAGCTTGTGCCTCTCTTGGGTTCCATGATTAAAATCTTTTCCATAACTTTCTATCATCATAGACAGCAATTTCCATAACTTTCTATACATAGACAGCAATTATAAACAGAATTACTATAATTATATAACTTTATTTAAATAATAGTGCCCCCCTTTTACTAACAATAAACTGCAAAACCGTATACCAGAATGATCTACTGTACCCTGTTTACAGTAGATTACATAAGCTCTCACTTATACCATCATCTCCTCAGCCTTGCCAGCTGCGGCACTGATGCTTCTGTGGGTATGATGACTGTATATGCTGTAATGTTTATATTATTTGAAATTGTTTAAAGTCAACCTTTTGTAAATATACCCCCTTATGTTTGTTCCACATGTTATCTATCCATAGTACACCTGTTTTTTTGCAAGCACGTGTTCTAGCTGCACCTTCTCACTCCAGTCTGTACTTGCTGTTTGAAACCCTATAATTAAATGTCATACATGTTTTCTTTTTGTAATTATGATGGCCAAATACCAAGTCACAAAATTGCATAATACCAAACGCATTAGTAGGACCTGATTAACAAAAGCTGGATCTGTGTGCTCATGATGCTCTGTATTCTTTATAGCAATTTGTGGTAGGTTATGTTTAGAATTGAGCAACATTTTTTTTTTCAATGTTAGCTAAATAACTTGACTAGTCTGTGCATTAATCCATATACAGTATGTCATGTGTTACAATTAATGATTGCAACTGTTCCTGTGCTGACACACAAACACTAGATGTAAGCATTGGCATACTTAAGGTGGCCATACACTGCACGATATACGTGCCGATCAGACGGATCGGCAACGATATAGCTGCTGTATCGTGCCGTGTATGGGCACAATATCGTACCTCATCGTGCTGCGTGCTCCCGCGGGATCGTAAATCGCATCCCCAGATCTTTTCGCAGCTTCATATGATCTGGGATGCGATGTACGATCCCATTCAGATAGTGGAGGGGGGAGCCGGCATATCATGCAGTCAGCGGGGACCACGCGATTGTCAGCGGGGACAGCCCGATCTGTCTGCCGACGGATCGTCAGTCGCCCTACACGGTGCATCACACCGTGTATGGCCACCATTAGTTTGTGATCTCCGCCCGTTCAAGTCAAATGGATTAGTGTAGCCTTAATCTGTAACATTAAAAAAATAAATGTTGGGGGACAAAGTTCAAAACTAGCGAACTAGACTCCAGGGGGGTCCCCAAGTATTCCCCAGGTGTTTTTTTCATTGCAGGTGCTTGCAATAGGTAGATTTTGCATGATGTTTTAAACTTAACGTTAGCAAATTTTAAATATGCTGGCCCCCATTTTCAAGTACCCCAAATTTGCTGTGATAAGTTATTTTCTGCAAAAAAACCACTTGAATACTATTCTTCACCACTTATACAAAAACCCTATGTAGCAGCGCGTGATACTTTTCCGCCTGCAAATCAGGAGAAGCAGGCGAAAAGTTTGGGAGGCGGAAAAGTATCGCTAGTCCGCTCAAATTGAATACAAGCCAAAGATGGGATCACCAACATGTGCTTAATTATTATACAAATGTTAGGTAATAATGCATTCCTAGGTCTATGGTGTATTCACAACAGTGCATTACTGGTTTTATTTTATTTATTCATATATATATATATATATATATATATATATATATATCAAATATTTGATTACAAGGGAAGTTATGCAGCGAAATCAACACTTAGGGTGAAAATCCCTGTGTACTTATGATGTTACTGTCCTATCAGTATTTCGTTGGGTATCCTTTGTTTTTCAAGACAGCAGCACAGTGATGTGTTATTGAGCCAACCAATGTTTGGAGCGCTTCCTTCTTTTTTATGTGGTGCCATGAGACAATTATAGCCTCAATTAATTGTCTTTTATTGGATGGACGCCTCAGATGTACCAGTTTTTTCAAACAGAACCACAGATGTTCTATGGGGTTCAGGTCTGGGCTGTTTCCTGGCCATCCCAGCACCTGTATGTCATTCTCCGTGAACCCCTTTTTGTATGTCCGTGCAATGTGACAGGGAGCTGAATCCTGCTGGAAAAAAAATGGGGCATTATCTGGAAAAAGATCCCTGATAGAAGGTAGAAGTTTTGGTTGTAGGATGGTGTCAATGTACTTTCTGCTGTTCAGTGTGCCATCTATGACATAAAGGCGGCCTACAGCATCTGCTGTCATACATGCCCAGATCATAACACTTGTAGGATTCTTTGTTGCTGCTTGAATAAAATCTGGATGTACCCCTTCCCCGATGCGACGTCTCACACATTTTCTCCCATCACTACCAAATATCGATATCTTAGTTTTGTCACTCCATATCACTTGTTTTCACTGACCTTCTGTCCATGCAATGTGTTCTTTTGCCCACTGTATTCGTTTCTGCTGCAGCTTTTTATTCAGCAATGGCTTTTTTCGGGGAATCCTACCTTTTAGGCCAACCTCCGTTAGTCTTCTCTGTTCTGTTCTTGCACTGACAAAAACACCAGTTGCACTCAGGTCACTGCCTTGGCTGCAGATGACATCCATCTGTCCCTGACGCAAATTCATTTTATTCTCCTATCATCAACAGCTGTTGTGCACTTTTTCCGGCCTTTTCATTCTTTGTTTTGTATAGATTGTGTTTCCTGATAGCGTAAACAAAACTTTCCTACTCCTGATGTTGTCACATTCCCACCAATTTCTCTCGCAACTGCTGCATATGAAAGACCATTTTCACTTAACACCACAATCCAGGATCACGTCGCTGTGCTGCGGTCTTGAAAAATAAAGGAGACCCAACGAAATACTGATAGGACAGTAACATCATAAGTACACAGGGATTTTCACCCTAAGTGTTGTTTTCATGGCATAACTTCCCTTGTAATGCAAATATTTGACCTCTGTTTATTGTGTTGAATTCAGCATTAAATTTCCTTTCATTTGATATATGAATTGAACTGCGTGAAGTGAAACAGTTTTTATAAGCATTCGAAGTTGATAAACATTCAAATTTAAAAATGTGTCCGCAATTTTGGCCACCAGTGTGTATATATATATATATATATATATATATATATATATATCCACGATCCGGCACTCAGCTGGTAGAAAGATAACTGGACTGGGTGCCCTCCACAGCAAGCCCTATATTAAGGCATTCTGTAACATACAAATCCACAGACGGCACTCCGGAAAATAAGTACACTCAAGTCACATAGCTTAGTCAAGCGCCTTTATTAGCGCTTTTATCAAGCCTATTACAAAAACATAAAACACTTACCAAGCTTAAATAGCAAACCACCCTCATGTCAGATGTCCGCTCATTACCGTGTCCGGCATCCAAGGGCAGTCGCACCGGAAATTGCTTCACACACCCCCAAGTTACCATGGTGATACATAAACAACTATAAAAACGATCATTCCAGTGTAGTAATACCTTTCATCAAATGAAAGCAGTCCTGCACAATAATCAAAAAATCCTAACAAACTTCAACCTAGTGTACTGTGCAGGGGCGTAGAAAGCCCTGCCGGGCCCATGTGAAGGAGGGGGCATGGCCTAATTTCATGAGGCGTGGCCACGTCCCCTTGAGCTTAAAAAAATAAACAACACTTTTTGAGCCCCTCAGCCAGGCGCAAAGTAAGAGGGGGGCGCGATCAGTGTGCATACTCCCAACATGACCCTCTCCAGGAGGGACACAATGCTCTGGTCCTGGACTTCCCTGGTAAGAGGTGGGGCTGCAGCACAGTTCAAAATTCAAATAGGGGAGCCACACCAACTGTCATTTCACACGCTGCCAAACATCACTGGCTGGGACTCACTGGCAGTTGGTGTGACTCCCCTATTTGAATTTTGGACTGTACTGCAGTCCCATCCCTGGAGCTGCCACCATTCATAAATTACCAGGGAAGTCCAGGACCAGAGCATTGTGTCCCTCCTGGAGAGGGTCATGTTGGGAGGTATGCAGTGTGATTGCTCCCCCCCACTGGCATAGCAGACTGCTGCTGTCTCCCACTGCAGCCTACTGTGTGCTGGGCTGCTGTGTGGGTTGGAGGAGGGAGGAAGGCGGCGCCAGACCTGGGCCCCCGCTGGACCCCTTAGGAAGCCCGGGCCTGGGTCAATAGTACCTCCTCCCCCCCCTCTCTGCGCCCCTGGATCTGTGACAAAAAACTGGTGAAATAAAAGCAATTGCACCAGAGAGATGCATTGCACACCTCTCAGGTAAATGCTGAATACATATACACATACACTTAAAAACAAACATTGTGGTACAGCAAAACAAAAAAATCAAAACAATACATGCTCTAAAGGTACAATAATATATATCACATATTCAATGACACTGCTGAAAAATGTTGAACTATAGCAAGACAAAAGAAGGTAATAGAAAACCGATCAAACACCACTAACAACAATACAGTATAATGATGAAAACAAGGTGATACCTCCATAGATCTACCTCTACTAACGTACTATGACCGTAAGTGTATTGACTAGTTTCATCACATGTATCTAATTTGGGAAACAAACATCAATTGAAACAAAACATCAATTGAAAAAAAAAAAAAACATTGACTGAAAAAAAAATCAATTAAAAAAAGGAATCAATGAATATTACTTTAAGTGAAACACTGCAACCCCAATGACTCAATTAAGCCTCGCGGAGACAGTGTTTCCGCTCTAATGATCCACTTTGTCTCACACTGTAAAAATCTCTTAGCACGATCTCCCCCTCTAATTAGAGGAGGTATGTGGTCGATAATTCTATACCTCAGAGATGCCAGGTTATGCATGGCCAAGGCAGAATGCCTTGCTGCTGGCTGTTCACTTGTGCCCGTGGCAGTCCGAATCGCTGAACGATGCTGGGCCATGCCTTCTCTTAGAGTACACTGAGATTTCCCTATGTACATTTTAGAACACGGGCAAGTGATCGAATACACAATAAAGCTGCTGGTACAAGTTAAATGGTGGCGTATGTTGTATTTGACCCCAGTATAAGGATGAAAAATACTGACCCCATTTGTAAAAAGCTACAGGTAGGGCAATTGGGGCATTTATTACAACCCAACTTTAGGATACCTAGAAATTATGTTTTTTTATTTTTATCCAATAGCGAGATGCCATTACGTACCAAGTAGTCTCTTAGATTCTTTCCCCTGCGATAACAGGACATTAATGAGGTATTTTGTAAAGGTTTGAGGTCGCTGTCAGAAGTGACAATAAGACTCATGTGATAGTCACATTTGGGTGGACAAGTACAATCTACTTTACATTTAGACTTGACACTATTAGCATACAATAATTATTTGTCTGGAGGAACAGCCAATGTGTTACATCTGGCACATTCCAAGTCAGATAATTTATAGCCTCTCTGAAAGAATTTTTCAAACGTGATGTCTAATAGTCTGATACCCTCATCATGATCTTTAGCAATTCTCAAAGCTCGTAAAAATTGTGAGAAAGGGAGTGTGTTTTTAAAGGGGCCGGATGTGCACTGCTGGCTAATAAGATGTTATTTCTTTCAGTGGCTTTTGAAAATAAAGAGGGTAGCAATTTACAAGATAATAAGGATGAGGCTGCCAGACAACTTAGTGACACTTCTACTTACAAAAATATGTCTAGGGACCAGGGCCGGCGCTACCACTAGATAGGTGCCTAGAGATCTGGCCTGTGGAGGGCGCCGCTGAGTTCCCCTGACAAAAAAAATTAAGAATTAAGAATGTCTCTGATAGACATTCTTCATCTCCATGGCATTGACACTGGCTGCTGGTGTAATCTCAAGCCGCCGCCACCCCCATGGCAGCCGTTTTCCCTGACTCCACAGTGGCCGGATTACCAATGGGGCGGGTGGAGCTGCAGCTCCACGACGCCCATCAAAATAGGCCCGCAGGATCACTAATCGCAGTGCTGCTGCTACAGCAGCCTGCCAGTGTCCATCTGAGGTCCCGCCCCTGACCATAAGCCCCACCCCCCACTCACTGTGGCCGCGACCCCCCCACTCCTCTCGGGGCTAAGATTATCGGCACCTGCCCCATCATGAGTAAGTTAGGAACACCATCTCACATGCAGTTCCCCCCTCTTTGGCCCCCTACCTGATGCTTCTTGGCTTCCTCTCTTAGCTCTGCCTAGGGATGTCCATCGACCATTGATGGTTCAGAATCATTGATGGTTTATGGCCGATGTCAAATTCTTTTGACATCGATATGGGAGAACCAGACAGTTCTCCCCCATCGATGTCTAAGTGTAACTGAATGTTTTTTTTCCCAAGGTGAAGCCCCTCCCCCATGTTCTGATTTGCCCACGGGCCAGTCATTCAAAAGACAGGGATGGCCATCGGTTGGTGATATCATTGATGGTCATCTATTGATTAGTTTGTAACCATCGATGGCTAATTGCTATTTTGCTATCAATGGTAACCATCAATGGTAACACCACCAATGGCCATCCCTAGCCCTGCCTCTATAGCTGCCCCTCTCCCCCAGCTCTCCTCTCCTGCTCCCATTGGCCGGGCATACTGTGCATTGTGCAACCATTGTATGTACTGATTCAGATCCACTTGCGAGCGCTGAGCACTCGCAAGCGGGTCGATGTTGCCCAAGTGCGCATGCGCACGACGGAGGCAGCTCCGTCGTGCACATGCGCAAGACCCGAATAACGACGGCCAAGCCGTCGTTATGGGTCTCGCACCAAAGGGGGCATGCTGTAGATGGTGATTGACAGCATGCCGCCTTTGGTGGGCGTGTCGGGGGCGTGGCTGCCCAGACGGAGGCGTTCCCATGGGAACGCCTACTATCTGGGGCCGGCCCCACTGACATCACAAGTGATGTCAGTGGGAGTGCTTTTGGCTCTGATAGAGCCAAAAGCACTCCAGGGCTTGCGGCAGCAAGACCCTACCGCAAGGGTCTCGTCGCAAGCCCGATGGTCGCGATGGTCTTGACCATCGCGACCATCATTTTGGCCGCTCGCTATAGCTGTGGGTGGTCACCCACAGCTAAACGAGCGGCCAGGAGGCCACTCCAAAAAGTTAGAGGGACGGCCCTGATTCAGAGCGAGTGCTCTGTCAGAGCGTCCGGCTCTGAATCAGGGCCTATATGTGTATCTGTTTTTTGTATATGTGTGTGTTATATATGTACCTATGTATCTGATATTTGTATGCATGTACCTATGTATATCTGGTATATGTATGTATGTGCCTATGTATGTGTGCATCTGATGTATGTATATGTGTGCATGCCTGTATGTAACTATGTATATGTGCATCTAGTACCTGTATATGAGTGTGTATGTATGAACTTACTGTATGTATCTGGTATTTGTGTATGTTTGTGTATGTACCTATGTAAATCTGTATATGAGTATGTATGTACTATGTATGTACTTATGTATCTGGTATTTGTGTATGTATGTACTTTATAAATATATATGTTTATGTGTGCGTATGTAATAAAATATGTACTGTATAAATAAACAAGTAGCAGCATGTTTTCTATTAGAAAAGGGAATATATATGTACTGTATATGCAAATTTATATTTATATGAATGTACAGTATGTACCTATGTATCTGTATATTTTCCTCCCTATGTATGTTAGGGTCTGTATGTATCCGGGTCTCGCGCATGCGCACAAGTTTTTTATATATGTAGCACTTCTTACACTTTTAATTATAACCTCTTAATCATGTAAGACTTCACACATAGGAGTTTTTTTATATTTCTCAAGCTATCACTTGTAATCTCACACTAGTATGATGCCATGGGGTGGTTCTGCTGGGTTGGCCTGGGGGAGTCCCGTGCCCTGTATTTGTTCCATAGGAGTGTTAGGGACCTGCCTGATAGAGGTCACCTGGAGGCGGTGGGCAGGCCAATAATTATGGCCATTATTATGCTAAGAACCTCTTCGATGCAATTTAGTAGAATTATTATTAGGTTTAACATTGTTAGAGTGTGTACTTGCATTTTTTCCCTTTTTTGCTTGCAGCACTACAAGTCTCAGCAGGTAGCACCTTACATTGTGCAGAGGGTGTGCAATCTAGGGTCTCTCCCTTATGCATTCTGTGTTATGTGTATGTATGTATACTGGAAGGACGAGACTCCTTCTACCCTGATTAGCACCCCTCCCATCTGTTCCTGGGTGTTTTTAATTAGCAAGGAGTCCTAAAGGGTAAATTTACTAAGGATCGAGTCTGGTTGAGTTTTATTTTTCAACTCGATTAGCATCGCTGAAACTCGGGTGATTTGAGGCTCCTGAAACTCACAAATTTAGAAAGAAGTGAGATGGCTGATGGTGAAGCAGATTGAAATATCTCCCCTGAGTAGCAAGTTTTGAAGGAGATTACTCACCTGAGATTGCAGTGTCTTCTCTCTGCAAAACTCTCCAGAGCAAACAGCTTGCACATATAAGTGAGATATGTGAAGGCTGCTTGTGTGTTGCAGCTGTAAGAAATGGGTTAAATGTAAAAAAAAAAAAATGACATAGCATAACCAGCCCTGGACTGCACAGCCAGTCCTGGTTCCAAAAATTATGGGGATCAAAATGTGTAGGGTTCCCCCATAATTTAGGAACCAGCACCTGGCTGCAGGGCCTGTCCTAGTTTTAAATATAGGTGGAAAAAAAAACAGAACCGGACCCAAACCAACCGGGGTGTAATGCCACATCCAGGAGACCCTAATTCCGGGTCTCCAGGGCCAAAGCATTAACACTCCAAGCTGGTCAGACTAAGCCGGAGATTCCCCATCTCCTGAAACCCCAGGCTTGGGCTGAAGCACGGGGCTCTTCCCCACACCCCTGGGCTGTGGCTACAGGGGTAATAGTGTTAAATAGTTGAAAACTATTGTATTTTACAGTGGAACTACAGGTGCCAGCATGCCTGCCCTTTTGCACTTGTGGAACTACAAGTGCAGGCAGGCGCCGGCACCCGTACCTCCACTGTAAAATAAATATTAAAAAAAACACAGTACACACACACCATATACATTAAAACATTATTACACACCTACCTACCTCACTCACACATACCTACCTACTTCCAGCTGGTCGGTCCCCTTGTCTCCATAGAATCCGTTTGGAGTATCTGAAAAAAAAGATCTTATACTCACCTCCATCCTCTCACTGGTCTCCGCAGCATCCAGGGGTCTTGGCAAAATTAAACAGAACCTGATCCATATACTTACATTAGCGGTGTATGTGTATGACCACGTACACTGCTACCCGGCTCCTGGCTGATCAGTGTGAACTGTCAGGAGCCGCCAGCCAATCAGCGGTCTCTAACTGTAGCGCGGCCGCGGATTGGTTCCGGCTCCTGACTCACTGACCAGCCCACGTGGGAACTTCCAGAAGCCAGAGCCAATCAGTGGCTGCTCTACAGTTAGCGGCCGCTGATTGGCTGCCTGCTCCTGAAAGTTCACATTGATCAGTCAGGAGCCAGGTAGTGGTGTAAGTTTATGGATTGGGTGCCGGTTTGTTTTTTTCCCAAGACCCCTGGATGCTACAGAGAGCAGCGCAAGGATGGAGGTGAGTATAGGATCTTTTTTTCAGGTACTCCAAATGGGTTCTACGGTGACGTGAACATCTGGCAGCAGGTAAGTATGTGTGAGTGAGGTAGGTAGTTGTGTAATAAAGTTTAGACGGTGTGTGTACTGTGTTTTTTTTAACTATTTATTCTACAGTGGAGGTACGGGTGCCGGCCGCCTGCCGGCACTTGTAGTACCACTGTAAAATACAATAGTTTTCAACTATTTACCACATTATTACCACCATACCCACAGCTCAGGGGTGTAGGGAAGAGCCCCAGGCTTCAGCCCAATCCTGGGGTTTCAGGAGAAGGGGGACCCCTTCTTGGGGGGTCCCCACCTCCCCTTAGATCCCTGGCTTGGGCTGACTGGCTTTGGGCGACGTGGACATCTGGCAGCAGGTAAGTATGTGTGAGTGAGGTAGGCAGGTGTGTAATAAAGTTTTACTTTAGACGGTGTGTGTACTGTGTTATTTTTATTTTAACTATTTATTTTACAGTGGAGGTACGGGTGCTGGCCACGTGCTGTCACTTGTAGTTCCAAGCCTGGGGTTTCAGGAGAAGTGAGACCCCTTCTTAGGGGGGTCCCTACCTCCCCTGAGATCCCTGGCTTCTGCTGACTGGCTTGGGGTGCGAATGCTTTGGCCAATCGAGACCCAGTAATAGGGTCTCCTCGCTGTGGAATTACACCTCGGTCGGTTTGGGTCGGTGCTGGTTTTAAATATAGGGGACCCCTACGCATTTTTTCTACCTATATTTAAAACCAGGAGAGGCCCTGCAGCCAGGTGCTGGTTCCAAAATTATGGGGGGATCCTACTCATTTTGTTCCCCCTAATTGTAGGAACCAGGACTGGCTGAGCAGTCCGGGGCTGGTTATGCTTTTGGGAGGGGGGCCTACATAATTTGTTTTTATTAATTTAACACATTTTTTACTATTTACTGGCAGAAACACTGTCATGGCTGCTGACACTTGAGACTCCTGGGAGGAGGCAGACCTACTAGGCACAATAAACTGGGGTGGCTTTAGGAATAACCTTTTCATGAAATCTCGATAGCACAGAATAAAGTAAATAGAATTTATTCACAGGAGAAATATAATAGCAACGTCTCACATAAAGTCTCAACAACACTGAGGTTCATATAAGCAATATTGAGTATAGGAGAAAACCCCCATATAGTCTTTAATACAGAAAGTTAATATGGTAGGGAACCCCGAGTCCAGTATGAGGCTAACACCTCAGGATGGTATGGAGGAGCTTCACCTGGGTGGAACCCTGTAGTGATGGAGATCCAGAGCAGAGTGTGCCCTGTGATGCGGTGAAAGATGGAGCAGGGTTGAACCCTGTGATACGGTGAAAGACGGAGCAGGGTTGAGCCCTGTGATGCTGTGAAGTTGAAGCAGGGTTGAGTCCCATGATGCAGTGAGGTCAGAGCAAGGGTTGAGCCCTGTGATGCAGTGAGGTCGGAGCAGGGTTGAGCCCTGTGATGCGATGAGGTCAGAGCAGGGTTGAGCCCTGTGAAGCGGTGTGGTTCCGGAACAGGGTTGAGCCCTGCGGTGTAACTAGAATCTGGAGCGGGGTTAAGCCCCGCAATGCAATAAAGGTTGTAGCAGGGTTGAGCCCTGTGAATCGGTGTTGTTCCAGAACAGGACTGAGCCCTGCGGCATGAATAGAATCCAGAACGGGGTTGAGCCCCGCGATGCGGTGATGACAACTGTAACGAAGACGGGTTCGATGTCCACAGGAGTGAGAGACAACAGGCAAAGTAAATAGTGCAGCAAAAGGTAATACCACAGCAATGGAGCAAAAGCAATACTTAGGCAATGGCTACGCTGAGCTCTGTAGTGCGACTGGTAACTGGCATCAGAAGTTTAGCTGGAACATGAGCGGAGATATAGCAAAGTCCACAGCAACCCATAGGCACAGCAGGGATCTGGCAGGAGTCCAAGAAAGACCTGAAAGTAATGTTGCACAGACACTGAGACACAGTTAGTAGCAGGCTTTATACTAGAGGTCTTGATCCATAGGAAGTTCAGAACATGTGACCCAAATGGAATCAGGTTTGAAATAATGAGCAATCTAGGAATCCCACAACCTGACAACACCTTGGATGATCACTATAACTCTCTATTCCCTGTATGTGAAGAACACCAGCAAGCAGGACAGCTCCTCCAACGACCACAAAGGAACTTTGAAAAAAGTAATCTATCTTTGTGTACTGAAATAGTCGGTCCTGATAGTACCCCCCCCCCCTTTTGGGTGGTCTCTGAACACCCGCCAGGTTTTAAAGGGAATTTAGCATGAAAATTATGTATCAACTTAGGAGCATGTACATCAGAGTCTTTAATCCAAGATTTCTCCTCCGGGCCATAACCCTTCCAGTCTACAAGGTATTGTAATTGATTTTGATGCTTACGTGAATCCAGAATATTATCGATCTCAAACTCCACACCTCGAGCAGTTGTTATGGAAGGTACTTTAGGCAAGCTGTCATGAAATCGATTAAGGATCAATGGTCTAAGCAAGGAGACATGAAAGGAGTTAGGTACACGCATAGTTGGAGGTAACTGTAACTTGCATGCCACTGGGTTGATAATTTTTTATAATACAAAAAGGACCAATATACCGGGGAGCAAATTTCATAGTAGGTACTTTAAGTCGAAGATTTCTAGTAGACAACTAGACATGATCCCCAACAGAGTATTTAGGAACAGCCGAACGTTTTCTATCAACAAAGACCTTATAATAATGAGAGGCTTTCCTAAGACACTTATGTACCTGTCTCTAAATTCCAGAAAAATATTGGAGGGTATCTTTGGCTGCTGGAACATCCATTGTAGAAATTGATTGAAGCTCAGGAACTCGAGGATGCCGACCAGAGTTGGTGAAAAAAGGACTTACACCTGTAGCAGATGAATAATGAAAGTTATGAGCAAACTCAGCCCAAGGCAAGAAATCCATCCAATCATCTTGAGAAGAAGAAATATACATTCTCATGAAGGTCTCCAACTCCTGGTTCACTCTTTCGGTTTGTCCATTTGACTGAGGGTGATATGCAGAAGAAAACTAATTTAATTTGCAATGATGAACATAAAGCCCTCCAAAACCGAGCAACAAACTGGACACCCCAATCAGACACTATCTCAGAAGGAAGTCCATGAAGACGAAATATCTCTTTGATAAATATTTGTGCTAATTTGGGGGCTGTTGGAATTCGAGCCAAAGGACAAAAATGAGCCATCTTAGTAAAACGATCCACCACTACTCAAATAACTGTACATCCCCTAGACTCAGGAAGATCTGTAATAAAATCTATGGAAAGATGGATCCATGGTTAGGTGGGAATGGGTAGTGGATGGAGAGGACCAACTGGAGACTGCCGGGAGGACTTATGTTGTACACACTTAGAACAAGAACGTATAAACTCTTGGACATCTCTTTTCACAGAAGACCACCAATAGGAACATTGCAAAAATGAGTAAATTTTACGAACCCCTAGATGTCCAGAGAAATTAGATTTATTAGCCCAGGAAAGAAGTTTACCTCGTAACTCTGGTGCCACAAATATCTTCACAGCAAGAGGATCAGGAGAGATGGAAATTCAAGAAAAAGCCAGAGGGTTTATTATAGGGTACCTTTGATACTTATTTTGTTCTTTCTCTTCCAACATTGAGCGTGAAAGTGCATCTGCCTTTTTATTCAATGAACCTGGATGATACCTGAGGAGAAAATAAAAACGAGAAAAAAAGAGTGCCTAACGAGTTTGTCGTGGGTTCAGACAATGGGCAGTTTTCAAATACAACAAATTTTTATGGTCTGTAAAAATAGTACAAACAAAAAAATTGAAAAAAACAAAAAAATGGCAGTTGCTCAATCAATCTGGTAGTATATTTTTTAGGTGCATGAAAGGGAGGGGTCATAACAAGTAGAAAAGAAAGGGGGGTTTAACCACCTTTGTTCCTCAGCACACTGAACCATACCAGCAACAACTTATGAACACTATATGGTAATAGAATTTCAGAGATATTAGTTGCATGCATTTGCAAATACATGGGATGCTGCTAGGCCTCATCAAGGCTTCTCTGTCACTAGCAGTCCCTACACTAAATGGTTCACGTCCGGGGCGCAGAGCACCCCAAAATAACGTCCAGCCCAGGACCCCCCAGGGCATCACACGAAAAATGGAAAAAGAGTGACAGTGCAGTGTAAAGTATAGACGTGTGCAACTAATTACTGTTTTAAGGGGTTAAAATATATGTGAAAAATTACATGAACAATATACAAACATAAAAACGTGATGTGAAAATTAACTATGTGTATTAAGTGGTGATGCCCTCAGGAGGCCCAGCCAGAGCAGCCTCAGGGGCCCTACGCCCAAACGCTCACCCCAAATGTAATGTATACCAATTAAAGCCTCATAATAAAGGCACATATATATTTTTTGGCAAATGTAAGGCCTCATGATAATGGCACATAAATAAATGCATCCGAATTGAGAGCCAGCTTACCTGGGAGTCACCCCTGGGAACTCCAACTAGCACTACTAGAACCAGCATGCCCTGCTAATGCTGGCTCATTCATGCATCTCATAACCACAAACAAAAAAATGGCAGCTGCTCAATCAATCTGGTAGTATATTTTTCAGGTGCATGAAAGGGAGGGGTCATACCAAGTAGAAAAGAAAGGGGGGTTTAACCCCTTATAGTTCCTCAGCACACTGAACCATACCAGCAACAATATATGAACACTAAGAGGGGTATTCAATATGAAACGTTAACTTCACTGTAGAAGTTAACGTTTCATATCGGAGTTTTTTTCTGTGTTAAGGTATGGTGCGCGCTCCCGCTTATCCCCGTATTCAATATAAAATTAACAAAAACGGGAAACTCCGAAGTTGGATTTGCGTAAAGTTACGAATTTTTCCTTAAAATAATTGTAAGACCCCCCCTAAAGTTGTAAAAACATGAGGGAACACTATGGATACCCCCGTTTTAGCTTTTCATTGAAAGTCGGGGATTTAAATAGCCGCAGCAGGTGCTTTTTTCCCGACATTGAAGAAGTGATGCAGAAGAGCACTTAGGTTATTTTTTTCTTTTTTTTAAGTGGTCCCATCAAATTTGGGGTACATGAAAATGGGTACTAGCATATATTTAAGTCCCTAAAGTCAGTTTTTAAAAATTCTGCATTTGTGCACCTGCCGCTATAATTCTATTCTAGAAAACATCTGCCGCATACTTGCAGAATAGCCCTGAACCTATTTCCCTATTCTTAAACAATTTTTTCCCATTTTTTTTTTCACCCCAATTTTCAAATACATTTTTTGGGGTGTCCCTATTTTTTTTTGAAAACATTTTTTGACACAATTCTTTTTTAAATGTCATTCCCAGGGGTGTAGGCTATTGTTTTTAAGCCTGCACTCCTAAACCCCAATTCTGCACTTTTTTTCGACACCTATTCAGTGTTGAAAAATTATTCCCGTTTTTTAGCAAAGACTTTTCAAAACTGCGATAAGTCTTTGAAATTGCATACGGTGTAAAACTAAAACCAGTGATATTAACTCCAAAAATTTAAAAAGTGCGATATTAATGCAAAAAACAATGTTATCGCACCCATATTGAATACCCCTATATATGGTAATAGCATTTCAGAGATATTAGTTGCATGGATTTGCAAATACATGGGATGCTGCTAGGCCTCATCAAGGCTTCTCTGTCACTAGCAGACCCTACACTAAACTGTTCAGGTCTGGGGCGCGGAGCACCCCAAAATAACGTCCAGCCCAGGAACCCCCAGGGCATCACATGAAAAATGGAAAAAGAGTGACAGTGCAGTGTAAAGTATAGAAGTGTGCAAGTAATAACTAAGTGTTAAAATATATGTGAAAAATTACATGAACAATAAACAAACATAAAAAGGTGATGTGAAAAGTAACTATGTGTATTAAGTGGTGATGCCCTCAGGAGGCCCAGCCAGAGCAGCCTCAGGGGCCCTACGCCCAAACATTTGTGATAATGAGAAGAACATGCAGCACTAGTAACATTCTATTATATTACTATTTCTATTGTGGTCATGGTGTGTGCTGGGGAGGGGGGTTTCTAGGCAGACTGGAACCCCCCTGCGTTTGCCTATGCAGTGTGTAGTGCAGTGTGACTCCCAGGTAAGTGTTCATATATTGTTGCTGGTATGGTTCAGTGTGCTGAGGAACAATAGGGGGTTAAACCCCCCTTTCTTTTCTACTTGGTATGACCCCTCCCTTTCATGCACCTGAAAAATATACTACCAGATTGATTGAGCAGCTGCCATTTTTTTGTTTGTGGTTATGAGATGCATGAATGAGCCAGCATTAGCAGGGCATGCTGGTTCTAGTAGTGCTAGTTGGAGGCACACACAGAGAGAGAGAGGCACACGCAGAGAGAGAGGCACACACGCAGAGAGAGAGAGGCACACACGCAGAGAGAGAGAGGCACACACGTAGAGAGAGGCACAATTTAGGCGCAAAAGGAAATTATACAGACCCCAAGTACAGTATACATACGCAGGCGCTTCCGGACCTGGAGATAGGCATCAGCAAGAGACCCTTAGTCATACAGTGTTCAGCATGAAGACTGAAGACCAGCCTTCGTGCACTCATATTTATACCCCCCCAGAATAAAAGGACAATAAGGAAGTCTATTGCTGATATCATTGGTTCCCAGAGGAGAAGCATATGTTACAGCACATTTAACAGGCTGGTTCAAATAGACTCCCTGCCTCTAACAGCTGGGGAGCTTTCTAATCACGCCCTCTGTAACATCCTAACAATTGTTAATGAAATAAAACATTTTGTTGCTTGTAGGTTCTGTGATCCATAACTTGAGTTTGCATGATGCGATCTCTCCACCGATAACACCAGAATGCTGAAAAAAACATACGCATCAGAACAAAACCAAACACAACTTGCTTATCATGTATAATAACTTACTTATCAAATACCTTTATTTCTCAGCATTTAAACTAACTTAACCAACTTAAATCATACATTTTGATGCTTATTGAACCTTATGAGTGAATATGAAATGTGAGGGTATTCGGGGTTTGATATAAAGACATATTTAATGTGTGTATGAAGATGAGTGCATTTGTCTCTAACATTTTCTAGATAGTTCTACATGTCCTGTCAACAGGCCCTCCCACCTTTCCTGTGTTCAAAGGAAAGATACCTCTGTCGGTCTCTTGTGTGAAAATGCAAAATATCCCAACTACAAGAGACAGACCCAAGGTGACACTCCAGCCCCTGAAATCATGTCACTGCAGGAAGCCTGCTTATTTATTCTAGCCAGACCACCCGTAGTGGGCAAACACTATGCAGGAAGCTTATCTACACAAGCCAGTTGTCACCTGGCCACTTGCTTAATGCAATACTGTAAAGCCATTTCTGGAATATATCCTTTATAATACGTAAAGTAATAAAATAGGCTTTTAGTGAATCGCCGTAACATATGATGATGGTCACAGATGCATTCGCATGATGCTAATGGTATTATCGCCACATGTACTAAAATGTGAGTTTATCTAAAATGGCGCTTAGGCGGCCATTTCGCAAAATGGCATCTTGCGGCCAGTCGCAAGATGGTGTCGCTGCGATTCAATTTTAAACTGATCTTGTCTCAGCCAATAATCCAGCTTCGACAGTCCACCCTTTGATAGTGAACAACATGCTATCACAATCTGCTATTAAAATTTAATTTATGCTTACATTTACATATTATTTAGTGTTATTATGGGATGGCACGAGGTGGCTCTTACTCCATCAATAATGTGTCTCTGAGTGGGGACATGTACTAAAGTGTGAGTTTATCTAAAATGGCGCTTGGGAGGCCATTTGCAAAATGGCGTCTTGCAATTTCATTTCCAAGATGGCGTCTTGCGGCCAGTCGCAAGATGGCATCACTGCGATCCAATTTTAAACTGATCTAGTCTCAGCCAATAATCCAGCTTCGACAGTCCACCCTTTGATACCGAACAACATGCTATCACAATCTGATTTTAAAATATAATCTTTAGGCTTACATTATTATACTATTTAGTGTTATTATGGGATGGCACAAGGTGGTTCTTAATCCATCAATAATGTGTCTCTGAGTGGGGACATAAAACTACTATTATATGCACACCGCGGATCTTGGAAGATCATGTGAAAGGTGTGGGAATGCACCAGTCTTATAACAGCAGTCTTGAAGGGGAATTGAGACTTTACATTATCTGAGGTGTTCTATGAATAACATTTCAATAATATATTCTATGCATGTCTAAATATAATACATAAAATGATGGTACTTCCTAGCTCAGGGTTGTAATGCAGTTCTGTGTCTACCTTGGTATTCATATTATCATTTCTGACCACCATCATAGTTTCATTCCTTCGTTTCACTCTGTTTTTTACATTTTCCACACTTCAACACAATAGGAACACACCGGACGCATCATATTTCTTTTGCCTCTGTGTTCATATTGTGTGTGAAGATAGGGTGACGGTGTGTTTTTATGTATACCCAGCATTTCAACATGTGTGAGGGTCATAACTTCTGGAAGTATTTTTCCCAAATAACATAACAATTACAATACTAAAATTGGTCAGAAACTCCCCTGATTGGCATTGCACTCCTCCTCCTGACTCCACTCCATCAGCTCCGCCATCAGCTCACATCTCCTTTAATGGTCCCCCATCACAGACACTGAGTATCCCCAAACAGATCATCATGACAAAAAAAAAACTCTGGAAAGAAAAAGAACTAGGATGACCACAGCAGACTACACCATTGCTGGAAGCACTGATCTACACATTTCTTTAGCTCAGATATCTCACCGACACCTTTTTAATCCTTCCGGCACAAGCTCGCAATCAACAGGTCCACGTTATCGGCCTTATCTCTGCCTTGTATCTCCACCGGTTGGTTAACCTCCCTATAGTGAGTGGAATAGACCCACGTATCTTCCCCGGCCACCCTTTGAGGATGCTGTATCGTCAGATACGGACCTTTCCACCGATCAGTCAAACGACCTGAGCTAAAAAAAATTTGGATCATAACAAATTCTCCAGATTTGACATCATGACAGTTTGCATTAGACATGTTAATAACACTTTCAATTTCGGTTATTCTCATTCATCTTTGTGAGACCTTGCACAGTAACCTCATTATCATATTTTCACATGAGGCTGCCTGTTTGAACAGTATCTCAAAGGGGGGGCAAATAAAGGAAAAGACAGTCTGGGATAATCTCAGTGTTGTTACCCATCATCTTACACATGTTCTTGGAAACGTCACCTGTAAAATAAGTCCCCCTATCATTTTTAATAATTCTAGGGATATAGTATCTGCATACAGGTTCCTACAATGAAATCTTGTTATTAATAGCTAATGTTCTAAATAATGCCTGTGCAACTGTTTTGGATAGTATTCCGAGTAGTCAACCTCAGCCTTACATGGCTGCCGTTTATCCTCAGCAACCTTGTGTCCTATGAGTGGGAGATAAAGCACAACCGTTTAATATCATTTAAACATGACCTAAAATACAACAATAAATCATCCACATTTTACATTAGAACAGATCCATTGACAGGTTGAAAAGATTATAAACAGTCATATAAGGCCTGGGAGAAGATACTGGGGTTACCTATGAACCCATGGGAAACTCGTGTTCCTATGTGGTGTTCTTCACTTTGCAGTACTTACTTATGTGTCCCATTTGATGACAGTTAAAACATAATTTCGAACAGGGTGGATGAAAAGATTGTTGTGGAATTTGAGCAAGAGGGAAAGGTGGTGGGTATGGGTAAGGATATTGTGGGGGTTATGAGTATGGGACCTGTGGTTGTGTATGATATGTGGGGTAAGGATGTGTTTGCTGTGGTGTGGGATTGGTGAGGACATGTAAGTGTTCAGGTGCAGGTGTGCGTGTGGGTGCAGGTGTGTAGGTTGGCTGTGATGTTATTGTCATTCCTTCCAGAGCTTGGATACTGACAGCCATTAGTTTTTCGCTCTGGGCTTCTCTCTTTTTGGAGATGTTTTTATCATGTTCTATGGCAGACTCTATGAGGTTATCTATTGTAAGTCCCCTCCAGCCAGGTTGTGAGGTCTGAACCCAAATCTTTAAATCGTCTTTCAGACCATCCATGAGTACCGTGACTATCATTCCCCTGTGGTGAGTGCTATCTTTAATATCTTCTATCCCAGTGTACTGGGTGATAGCCTGCAGGGCCCGGTCACAATAGTCTTCTGCAGTTTCACTCTCCTTTTGCTTGATTGTGAAGATTTTGTTTCAGTTAACTACTACGAGAAAATATATACCCAATTGAGTCACAATGCGGGAAATGTTACCTTGGTTTACTTGGTCTGTTAAGGGAACGTCACCATCCAATACACAGTCCGTGATAAATTTTGTCACGTCGGTATTGCGTGGCAGACAGGCCCTTAACACCACACGACAATCTTTATTAGTGGGCTCATGTGAACTACCCAAATTTCTCTAAAATCTTTGACATTTGGCTAATTCCTTTTTGGGATCGGGGAAATCATTTACGATGGAATTTAGTTCTGCTCTTGTCCAAGGTCAATGCATTACTACTTCCCTCGTGGGCACTATAACGTTCGCATCTGCATTTCCATTTGGAACAGTTATTGTCCGAATGGGATGCAGACTGGCAGTGTTGCTACCTCTGACCTGGTTACCTGCTGGGGGTTTAATCTGCTGCTGCTACGTATGGTATTAACAACTTCCTCTACTGGTGCAGAGTGTGTTAACACTTCCCTTGCTGTTACAGATGGAGATGGCGGCACCACCCGTGATTGTGGTGATGCAGCATCTATCATCTGCACAGCATGGGAAATGGCAGACATTACAATAGGCTCATCATCCGCATCATGAACATTTTCTTTATAGGTGCTTAAGAGAGGGTACAAGTTGCTTGTTACATTTTTATGGGTATTTTTGGTAACTGTACTTGCACCTCCATCCACATAAGGTGGGGGAGGTGAGCGTGAACTGCTGGCAATACTCTCCATGATGCTACCTTGCCGCACGTGCACGCCATTTTGCGGCTCGCCCGTATAGCAATTTAGCGTCATGGATGTTTTTTCTGGCAATGTGCTCACGACGCTAGTTTGCGTCGTTTGCACATTTTTAAGCCAAGCATCCCCTTCATGCTGCCACAGTTTTAAACATTCAAAATATTTAACCTTTTTCTCTCGGGAGCGCATCTAACTGATGTGATCCCGGACATTGTCTAACACATTTTTGTCAAAACTACCAATTCTGGGAAACGGTCTAACACTCTTCATCGTCATTTTAAACCATACATCACAATACCTTATTGCATAAGTACCGTACTTAGTATGCATAATACGATGGGCCGATCCAATCGGAGCTTTCATTTGCAGCACATCATTGTCTAACATCTTTACTGTTTGCATGGCTCCCATTCTGAGACAAAATCCTACGCTTTTCAATAAAGATTTAAACTGGTGAAAGACAATCTAGATACTCTCACTTACCTACGGATGAAATTTCTAGATGCGCCCGTTCACCTACGGAAGAAGTTCTAGATGCCCCCCTCTCATCTATGGAAGAAATTTTATTATCTCTCAGCTCACAATCACACATAGTGTGGCTCAACTACAATGCTCAAATATTATTGAACACTGCAGTCACACTGAGAGCCGGTCCCTAACAAAAATAACAAACCATACACCTGCTCTGTGTACTGAACGGTAAGCTGCTTACTGAGCGGCTAGACTGACCCTTGCACCTAGCCTTTAAGGATCATACGATACCCTTAACTGTCCAACACATACTCACTGTTACACACTTTTTCCTGCGCAGAAAAATACACGTTAACCCAGATATTGGTAATAGAAAAAAAAAATAAAAAATAAAAATTTAAACCTCAATGGCTTTGTTCAAACACGTGGCAGCACAACCGGAAGTACGTATACGCTATTGTGCAACCAGTCGCATACACAATAATGCCACTACCATATGACCGTATAATGGCTTTTAAACTGCGTATGCAAAGGTGCGTCTTTTCTGTGCGCAAAACTGCGACTTAGCCGCATACTCAATACTACGGCACCCCTTTAAACACTAGGTTCTATCAACAAAGGAAAACAAACTTTTTCCTTTCTTGTCCCTGGATTCTAGTCAGCTTCCTTTGCTCACACGAAAACGGATAGCGACTTTTCAGCACAAAGCGGTTGCAGGAAAACCCTGCATGTGGCCACTCCACCCTTTGCTGAGATATCACTAGACGTATGTGCCGTGTGAGTAGGTAAGTGACTTCACTCGATGAGCCCCCATCTGATAATATTAGAATGAACCTCTATACACACCTTCCTATACCTTCTAATGTCCTCCCTATACCTTCTAAGGATTACGCTAATTTGCATATGCAGTCACACCATAAATAAAGACTTAGACGTGGAATCTGTGGTTCCAAAGCACAAGTGATATTCAAGGTAAAAGTACAGTCAGTTACACGCTATGATCTATTTACAATAAGCACAAATAAATACAATGAGAGAGACAGAGAGACAGAGAGAGAGAGAGGCACACGCAGAGAGAGAGAGAGAGAGAGGCACACACAGAGAGAGAGAGAGGCACATGTAGAGAGAGAGAGGCACACGCAGAGAGAGAGAGAGAGCGGCACACACGCAAAGAGAGAGAGGCACACACATAGAGAGAGGCACAATTTAGGCACAAAAGGAAATTATACAGACCCCAAGTACAGTATACATACGCAGGTGCTTCTGGACCTGGAGATAGGCATCAGCAAGAGACCCTTAGTCATACAGCGTTCAGCATGAAGACTGAAGACCAGCCTTCGTGCACTCATATTTATACCCCCCCAGAATAAAAGGACAATAAGGAAGTCTGTTGCTGATATCATTGGCTCCCAGAGGAGAAGCATAAGTTTACAACACATTTAACAGGCTGGTTCAAATAGACTCTCCCTGCCTCTAACAGCTGGGGAGCTTTCTAATCACGCCCTCTGTAGCATCCTAACAATTGTTAATGAAATAAAACATTTTGTTGCTTGTAGGTTCTGTGATCCATAACTTGAGTTTGCATGATGCGATCTCTCCACCGATAACACCAGAATGCTGAAAAAAACATACGCATCAGAACAAAACCAAACACAACTTGCTTATCATGTATAATACCTTACTTATCAAATACCTTTATTTCTCAGCATTTAAACTAACTTAACCAACTTAAATCATACATTTTGATGCTTATTGAACCTTATGAGTGAATATGAAATGTGTGGGTATTCGGGGTTTGATATAAAGACATATTTAATGTGTGTATGAAGATGAGTGCATTTGTCTCTAACATTTTCTAGATAGTTCTACATGTCCTGTCAACAGGCCCTCCCACCTTTCCTGTGTTCAAAGGAAAGATACCTCGGTCGGTCTCTTGTGTGAAAATGCAAAATATCCCAACTACAAGAGACAGACCCAAGGTGACACTCCAGCCCCCGAAATCATGTCATTGCAGGAAGCCTGCTTATTTATTCTAGCCAGACCACCCGTAGTGGGCAAACACTATGCAGGAAGCTTATCTACACAAGCCAGTTGTCACCTGGCCACTTGCTTAATGCAATACTGTAAAGCCATTTCTGGAATATATCCTTTATAATACGTAAAGTAATGAAATAGGCTTTTAGTGAATCGCCGTAACATATGATGATGGTCACAGATGCATTCGCATGATGCTAATGGTATTATCGCCACATGTACTAAAATGTGAGTTTATCTAAAATGGCTCTTAGGCGGCCATTTCGCAAAATGGCGTCTTGCAGCCAGTCGCAAGATGGTGTCGCTCCAATTCAATTTTAAACTGATCATGTCTCAGCCAATAATCCAGCTTCGACAATATAGTGTTCATATATTGTTGCTGGTATGGTTCAGTGTGCTGAGGAACAATAGGGGGATAAACCCTCCTTTCTTTTCTACTTGGTATGACCCCTCCCTTTCATGCACATGAAAAATATACTACCAGGTTGATTGAGCAGCTACCATTTTTTTGTTTGTGGTTATGAGATGCATGAATGAGCCAGCATTAGCAGGGCGTGAACCGTTTACTGTAGGGACTGCTAGTGACAGAGAAGCCTTGACGAGGCCTAGCAGCATCCCATGTGTTTGCAAATGCATGCAACTAATATCTCTGAAATTCTATTACCATATAGTGTTCATATATTGTTGCTGGTATGGTTCAGTGTGCTGAGGAACAATAGGGGGTTAAACCCCCCTTTCTTTTCTACTTGGTATGACCCCTCCCTTTCATACACCTGAAAAATATACTACCAGATTGATTGAGCAGCTGCCATTTTTTTGTTTGTGGTTATGAGATGCATGAATGAGCAGGGCATGCTGGTTCTAGTAGTGCTAGTTGGAGTTCCCAGGGGTGACTTCCAGGTAAGCTGGCTCTCAATTTGGATGCATTTATGTATGTGCCATTATCATGAGGCCTTACATTTGCCAGAAAATATATATGTGCCTTTATTATGAGGCTTTAATTGGGGATTACATTTGGGGTGAGCGTTTGGGCATAGGGCCCCTGAGGCTGCTCTGGCTGGGCCTCCTGAGGGCATCACCACGTAATACACATAGTTTCTTTTCACATCACCTTTTTATGTTTGTTTATTGTTCATGTAATTTTTCACATATATTTTAACCCCTTAACACTTAGTAATTACTTGCACACTTCTATACTTTACACTGCACTGTCACTCTTTTTCCATTTTTCAAGTGATGCCCTGTGGGGTCCTGGGCTGGACGTTATTTTGGGGTGCTCTGCGCCCCGGACGTGAACCGTTTAGTGTAGGGACTGCTAGTGACAGAGAAGCCTTGACGAGGCCTAGCAGCATCCTATGTATTTGCAAATGCATGCAACTAATATCTCTGAAATTCTATTACCATATAGTGTTCATATATTGTTGCTGGTATGGTTCAGTGTGCTGAGGAACAATAGGGGGTTAAACCCCCCTTTCTTTTCTATTGTAAAAATAGTAACAGGGTGCATTGCACCTTCTAATAAATATCTCCATTCCTCCAAAGCTAACTTAATAGCTAACAACTCTTGGTCCCCGATGGAGTAATTACTCTCAGCACTAGAAAACTTTCGTGAAAATAATCCATAAGATACTGTTCTCCCATCTGCAGCCACTTGGGACAAAATAGCCCCAACTCCATAAGTGGAGGCATCCACTTCTAGCATAAATGGCTTCTCAACATCAGGTTGACCTAGAATGGGGCTGCGGAAAATGCATCTTTGAGAGTCTGAAAGGCATCCAATGCCTCTGGGGACCACACTTTGGGATTAGCCCCTTTTTTTGTCATAGCAGTAATTGGAGCTACAATCGTTGAAAACGCTTTGATAAACTTTCTGTAATAATTGGCAAAGCCTAAAAATCTCTGAATAGACTTTAATGAAGTGGCAAAACCCAATCTTGAATAGCCTTTAACTTCTCAGGGTCCATCTGAAGTTCAGAACCAGAAATGATATACCCCAAAAAGGATATCACTGGGACTTCAAAAACACACATGGAGATCTTACCATAAAGCTTACTAGCTCGAAGATGACTTAATACCTCTTTAACATGAGTACGATGATCAGAAAGATTCCTGGAAAATATGAAAATATCATCAAGATAAACAATAACAAACTGATAAAGTATATCTCGTTAAATTTCATTCACAAATTCTGGAACACCGCAGGAGCATTTCATAAACCAAAAGGCATGATGAGGTTCTCATAATGGCCATCTCGCATATTAAATGCAGTTTTCCACTCATCACCCTCTTTAACTCTGATCAAGTTGTAAGCTCCCTTTAGATCAAGTTTAGTAAACAGTCGAGACCCCTTAACTCTGTCAAACAATTCTGTAATGAGAGGCAAAGGATATTTATTTTTTACCATGATCTCATTTAGACCTCTAAAGTCAATACATGGACGAAGACCACCATCTTTTTTCTTTACAAAAAAGAAGCCCTCTCCAGAGGGAGATGAAAAAGGCCTGATAAACCCCTTTCGAAGGTTATCTTGCACATATTCCGACATGGCTTGAGTCTCAGGAACAGAGAGAGGGTATACTCGACCTTTGGGTGGCATTTTACCAGGAATAAGTTCAATAGGACAATCCCAGGGACGATGCGGTGGAAATTCGTCTGCCGCTTGCTCAGAAAAGACATCAGCAAATTCATGATAAGGCTGTGGGAGAGAAGGTGGAACATCTACTTTCAAGTCAGCCAACCGTACCACAGGAATCAAACAATTTAATCTGTATTTAGGACTCCAAGAAAGAATTTGAGAACAAGTCCAATCAATATGAAGGTTATGAAGCGTTAACCATGGTAAACCAAGAACTATATTATACATAGAAATAGATAATACCAAAAACTCTAAACTTTCTTCATGCAAAGCTCCTACCCTCAACTTCATAGCCTTTGTTTGATGCGTAACATATCCTTTCAGAAATTCTAGTCCTATTAACTGCAGAAAGGGAAAAAGAACGAGATAATTTGACAACATGAATTTTTAATTTCTGAACCAAAGACAATGAAATAAAATTGCCAGCTGCTCCAGAATCTAGCAATGCAGAAAACTCTTGACACGAAGAACCAAATTCAGGAATGCTCACAGCAATTAAACAATCCATTTTGGGGGAAACTTTAGAAAATACCCCTAGTTTAACTTCCCCTCCATCAACTAGGGACGATCGTTTTCCTGGCCTTATTGGACATTTAGCCAAGAAATGTTCTGAAGATGCACAATACAAGCACAAATCAGAACGCCTCCTAGGTTGCTTCTCAACTTCAGACAATTTAGCTTTATTAATTTGTATAGGCTCATCAGGTGTACTATGAAAAGAGCGAGACTGGGGAAGAGAACTTTTAGAACACTCAGAGCGACTCCTCTGAACCCCTCGTTCTTGCATACGCAGATCAATTTTAATAGTCAATGAAATTAACTCATCCAAATTCTCAGGAAGATCCCGAGTCACCAACTCAACTTTAAGTCTCTCAGAGAGACCATTCCAATATGCTGCTCTTAATGCCTCATTATTCAATTTAAGTTCTGCGGCTATAGTTTGAAAACGAACCACATACTGACCAACTGGAGCTGTTCCTTGCTTTACTCGCAAAATATCCACAGACACGGCCACTGATTTTCCAGGTTCGTCAAATATCCTTTTGAAAGTAGAAACAAAAGCTTGGTAATTAGACATTAAGGCATCATTTCTCTCCCATAAAGGAGAGGCCCACTCAAGAGCAGCACCAGACAATAATGACATAATTTAAGCCACTTTAAAACGAGAGGTGGTAAAACTGAGGTAACAATTCAAAATGAATCTCACATTGGTTGAGAAATCCTCTACATGCTTTTGGATTACCATCATAAGAGGTAGGAGTCGGTAAACGTAAATGAGAAGCAGAAACCCCTGATGTACTTGCAACAGGAATCTTAAGTTTATCAACACGTGTGGAAAGATCCTGTAGACATTGCAAAACTTGAACTTGAGTGTTTTCCTGTACTTCCAAATGAGCGGTCAAACCCTGAAGCACCTGTACCCCAGTAGCCTGTTCCAGATCCGGATTCATTTTTAGGTCTGTGCAAACTGTCACGGCTGCCGACACCTGAGACTCCCAGGAGGAGGCAGGCCTACTAGGCACAATAAACTGGGGTGGCTTTAGGAATGACCTTTTGATGAAATCTCGATAGCACAGAATAAAGTAAATAGAATTTATTCACAGGAGAAATATAATAGCAACGTCTCACATAAAGTCTCAACAACACTGAGGTTCACATAAGCAATATTGAGTATAGGAGAAAACCCCCCATATAGTCTTTAACACAGAAAAGTTAATATGGTAGGGAACCCTGAGTCCAGTATGAGGCTAACACCTCAGGATGGTATAGAGGAGCTTCACCTGGGTGGAACCCTGTAGTGATGGAGATCCGGAGCAATGTGATGCAATGAGGTTAGAGGAGGGTTGAGCCCTGTGATGCGATGAGGTCAGAGCAGGGTTGAGCCCTGTGATGCAGTGATGTTGGAGGAGGGTTGAGCCCTGTGATGCGATGAGGTCAGAGCAGGGTTGACCCCTGTGAAGTCATGTGGTTCCGGAACAGGGTTAAGCCCTGTGGTGTAAGTAGAATCCGGAGCGGGGTTGAGCCCCGCAATGCAATAAAGGTTGAAGCAGGGTTGAGCCCTGTGAAGCGGTGTGGTTCCGGAACAGGGTTGAGCCCTGCAGCGTGACTAGAATCCAGAACAGGGTTGAGCCCCGCGATGCGGTGATGATAACTGTAACGGTACAGTTGACAACTGTAACGAAGATGGGTTCAATGTCCACAGGAGTGAGAGACAACAGGCAAAGTAAATAGTGCAGCAAAAGGTGAAACCACAGCAATGGAGCAAAAGCAATACTTAGGCAATGGCTACGCTGAGCTCTGTAGTGCGGCTGGTAACTGGCATCAGAAGATTAGCTGGAACACGAGCGGAAATATAGCAAAGTCCACAGCAACCCACAGGCACAGCAGGGATCTGGCAGGAGTCCAAAAAAGACCTGAAAGTAATGTTGCACAGACACTGAGACACAGTTAGTAACAGGCTTTATACTAGAGGTCTGTGATCCATAGGAAGTTCAGAACATGTGACCCAAATGGAATCAGGTTTGAAATAATGAGCAATCTAGGAATAACACAACCTGACAACATCTTGGAAACAGATGATCACTTTAACTCTCTATTCCCTGTATGTGAAGAACGCCTGCAAGCAGGATAGCTCCTCCAACGACCACAAAGGAACTTTGGAAAAAGTCATCTATCTTTATGTACTGAAATAGTCGCAGTCCTGACACATACATGGATCACACTGATCTGTGTATGTTTCTGCCAGACTTGCAGCTCACAGGCAGGTGAATTGATTTCACAAATTTTTACGGGGATGTTGTCCGTTCTCATGAGAGTTTGTAAACTCTCATCTTGGTAAATTCCCGAATCCTATCTTCACTTGTGAAAAGGTACTCGAGTTTAGTCGATGGTGAAGTGAAGAGAGTTTGCTAACTCTGCAGTATTTTCCTGTAGCAAAGGAGATTTCTCTCCCGAGTTTGACTTTAGTAAATTTGCGAGTGGTGAAAAATGTCCAAACTCTCCTGAGATAGCTATCTCGACCAAACTCAAATCTTAGTAAATTTATCCCCAAGACTGCACATCTAATAAGGCACAATGAGGGTAAGACCTAGTAAATATATGCTGTGTGTTAGTTTTGGGACTGTGTCTGGGGCGCAGGGCTCTCTGGGCTGGTGTGGCTGGGCTGTTTCATGGCATCATATTGTACACATTTTAATCACTTCTTGAGTTTGTTTTTTATATATGTAGCACTTCTTACACTTTTAATTATAACCTCTTACTCATGTAAGATGTCACACATAGGAGTTCTTTATATTTCTCTAATTATCACTTGTAATCTCACACTAGTGTGATGCCATGGGGTGGTTCTGCTGAGTTGGCCTAGGGGATCCCGTTTCCTGTACTTGTTCCATAGGAGTGTTAGGGACCTGCCTGATGGAGGTCACCTAGACACGGTGGGCAGGCCCATAATTATTATGCTAAGAACCTCTTTGATGTAATTTAGCAGAATTATTTTTAGGTTTAACATTGTTAGAGTGTGCGCTTGCATTTTTCCCTTTTTTTGCTTGCAGCACTACAAATCTCAGCAGGTAGCACCTCACATTGTGCTTAGGGTGTGCAATCTAGGGCCTCACCCCTATACTATCTGGTTTATGTTTGTGGTGGGCACGTCACTACAGCACATACGCTGGGGAAAGTGGGCGGTTGAGTGAAGCTTTGCTTAGGGTGCCTAGAAACCTAGCACCGGCCCTGCTAGGGATCCCACTCTTACATTCAAGAAAGAACTTGATTCATTAATAGGTGCAACCTGTGCACAAGGTTTACTTTCACCTGCCATCAAAACTGCTTTGGAGGTTAAATTCCCCATCAAACCATTACTGTATCTTATTCTTAATATATATAAGGATCCTGTAAAGCCACCAGGATGGCCTATCAAAGTCGCCCGTGGTTCATTATACCAACCCGTGTCGACATATTTAGATGCCTTATTGCACCTTGCATGCATGCCAAACCTTCTTTTTGAAATATACCAACAGTTTGTTGGTTTTATTGGCAACATTTTTTGATTTGCCTCAGGATGATGTGTTATGCTTTGTGGATGTCTGTAGCCTGTATACCTGCATCCCACATGCGGAAGTTATGCAGGCAAGGAAGTTGATATCAGATAATCCATTGTACCAGGGACCATGTATTGATCTATTTATGGTAATATTGGAATTGATATTGACCTGCAATTACTTCATGTTCGATGGGGCATACTTTATACAGCTATCCGGCTGCGCGATGGGGTCCAATGTGCCCCCATCTTATGCTAATGCCTACATATTTGCCGTAAAGCATTAAGTATTTTTTGCAAATCCAGATGTTACTAAAAACGTGATCACTTTTTATCGTTACATCAGTTTATTGTGTGGGACGGTAATGTTCAGCCTTTTAAAGAAGTAATAGACAATTTCAACAGTTTGGACAACCCTGTAAAATTCACGTATACCGCTGATCTTTTTAGTGTAAATTTTTTGGATGTGACAATAACTAAAAGTGAGGGTAAGTTGCTACCATCTTTATTTTCGAAAGCCGCTGATAGAAATAACATATTATTTGCCAGCAGTGCACATTCGGCACCTTTAAAAAATGCACTCCCTTTCTCACAATTTTTACGAGCTTTGAGAATTGCTATAGATCGTAATGAGGGTATCAGACTATTAGACATCATGTTTGAAAAATTAATTCAGAGAGGCTATAAATCTTCTGACTTGGAATGTGCCAGATGTAAAGCATTGGCTGTTCCTCCAGACAAATTATTGTCTGCTAATAGTGTCAAGTCTAAATGTAAAGTAAATAGTCACATTTGGAAGAACAAGTACAATCACATGAGTACTACCATCAACCGTGAGGCTAAAGCATTGTGGCTTATCACTTCCGACCTCAAACCTTTACAAAATACTTCATTAATGTCCTGTTATCACAGGGGAAAGAATCTAAGGGACTACTTGGTATGTAATGACATCTCGCTATTAGGTAAAAATAAAAAAACGTCATTTCTGGGTACCCCAAAGTTGGGTTGTTTTAAATGCCCAAATTGTACTACCTGTAGCATTTTACAAATGGGGTCAGTAATTTCATCCTTATACTGGGGTCAAATACAACATACGCCACCATTTAACTTGTACCAGCAGCTTTATTGTGTATTCTATCACTTGCCCGTTTTCTAAAATGTACATAGGGAAAACTGAGTGTACTCTTAAGGTGCCTACACACTTAGCGATATTTCACACGATTTGTCCAATTCTGACGCATTGTGACGACAAATCGTGTAAAATATGCCCAAATCGTGAGTGTCCACTCACGATCACGATACCGATGCGCATCCCCACAGGTCGTACATCGCATATTCACATCTGCCGTGCTGTAGGGCAGATCTGACAATCTCAGTCACGATGCACTAGAATAGTTAGGAGACACGACAGATCGTTTGTCACATTGGTCAGTATTTAACACCAAATCATGCCCACGACTGCCGGGAGCTGCTGGGGAGAGTTCAAGGGGAAATCGGACACAATGTCAGATCGTGACCACATCGCCAAGTGTGTAGGCACCCTAAGAGAATGCATGGCCCAGCATCGTTAAGCAATTCGGGCTGCCACGGGCACAAGTGAACAGCCAGTAGCATGCCATTTTGCCTTGGCCAAGCATAACCTGGCATCTCTGAGGTATAGAATTATCGACCACATACCTCCTATGATTACACTGCACAACAATGAAAATGTTTCCGATGTGAAAATAGTTACTTCTAATTGATTTCAGCATGCAAAGAATGAATATGACATTTGAAACTCTCAGTTAGCTCTGAGTTCCGAGATATAGACCATTTATGACGATATAGGGGTATTCCTAATGAAGTGTGCAGAATGGAGAGAATCTTACCAGCAATCTGCGTTCCGCGCAGAGAGGGCGGGGCCTAATGACCTAATTTAATGAATCAGTTATTTGTCACCTCCCCTATTCAAATATATGCAATTCACGGGATTACCCACACAAGATAATGGTGGTGCACTGAGTGACAAGCATAGTGAGCGATTCCACCAAGACATTTCAGCAATGGAACAAAGATATCAGGGTAGGTGAATCACTACTGTTGGACGGTGACAAGAGATGCCCCAGAAGAGGAGTACAAGCGACAAGCAAAGAGAAAGCACCCCCATGAATAGGCCACTATATTAGATAGTACTTTCATATGCTGTATATTTGTTTCGTATGCTGTATGTTTGTTTCGTTTTGTGTTCTTATTTGTGATTGATTGAATTAAAACAACTGTTATTTATTTTCTATCAAGAAAATATCATATTATTTTAAAATAGCTTTTCACTATGACTATATTACTAATGTACATACAGTATAGTGTAAGTAGTGTAGCTCAAAAAATAGACCTAGTAAAAACATTCTGAAATCATTTTAGCTTTTCTTGACCTGAAATTAGTAATGTATGACTATTTTTAGAACGGAAACAAATTAAAATTATTAATTTGTAGTACAGTGTTAGAGGAGTAGATCGTGCTAAGAGATTATTACAGTGTGAGACAAATTGGATCATTAGATTGGATACACTGTCTCCGCGAGGCTCAAAATGAGTCATTGGGGTTGCAGTGTTTCACCTAAAGTAATATTCATATTGGTTCCTTTTTTAAATAGATTTTTTTTCAATCAATGTTTTTGTCAATCGATATTTTGTTTCAATTGAAGTTTGTTTCCCCAAATTAGATACATATGATGAGACTGGTCAGTACACTTACGGTCATATGCGACATGTATTATTGTACCTTTAGGGCATGTATTGTTTTTAATTTTTTGTTTTGCTGTACCACAATGTTTGTTTTTAAGTGTATGTGTATATGTATTCAGCATTTACCTGAGAGGTGTGCAATTCATCTCTCTGGTGCAATTGCTTTTATTTCACCAGCTATTTTTTTGTCACAGATCTATGACCTACAGTACACTAGGTTGAAGTTTGTTAGGATTTTTCGATTACTTTGTAGTACTGCTTTCATTTGATGAAATGCATTACTACACTGGAATAATCATTTTTATAGTTGTTTATGTATCACCATGGTAACTTCGGGGGGTGTGACGCAATTTCCGGTGCAACTGCCCTTGGGCGCCGGACACGGTAATGAGTGGACATCTGACATGAGGGTGGTTTGCTATTTAAGCTTGGTAAGTGCTTTATCTTTTTGTAATAGGCTTGAAAGGCTTAAAACCGCTAATAAAGGCGCTGAAATGTCGCTTCACTAAGCTATGTGACTTGAGTAACACGGGGTATTGAAATGAGGATTGCAGATAGGAAGGTACTTGGTGAAGCAGTGTCTTTTTAATGTTAGCAGACACTTTACCTTAGCATACGTGAGGTTAGGCCTGGACACATACAGACACACAACAGAAAATAAACAAACATAAAAGTCTCAGCACTCCTTGTGCTAATCAGTCAGCAGTGGCTTGCAGCCACAATTTGGGCATGCCTTCCCAGCATAGTTCTTGGATCCTCCAGGTCCTGACACCCTAATGCCACCCACCACCCCAGGCTATTGCCTGGCTAGCTTATCCAGCATCAGGAGCAAGGATCATCAGATGTGTGGGAGTTTTAAACTCTTCCTGTGCTCCAGTGAATATTCCAGATGGGTCTGTGTAAATGTGAAAACCTGGAATTCCACACCTCTACTGCTAATACGGAATGCACAAGTTTCACTCCAGCCTCCCTTGGAGGGATCTGATTCCACCAGAATGTGGGTAATTCAGGTGAGAGACAATCCCTCTCACCACTCATTCCCCCCTTTTGCTTTTCCAAGCTTGGGGAAATGCATGTATACTTTGGTGACGACCGACACCCTTCAGTCTTCTACTTGTGGAGGCTGGGTTGTACTTTTCCCCGCCACTCATTGGATAACGTATCTCTCAAAGAGCCAGTGCGACATACGAGTGGTCTAGCGAGAAGTACAGGGTCCAGAATCTCTTCTTGCCAGGGTTTGAGCAAGTTGATATGGTATATCTGCCCTGCATGTCTCCCTCCTGGCTGCGTGACATTGTAATTTACCGATCCTATCGGTTCCACCACTTTGCAGGGCCCATGCCACTGGGCAAACAACTTACTTTCTTGTGTCGGCACCAACACTAGAACTTTGTCCCATGGATGAAACATTCTAACCTGAGCTGTGGCATCATAGGCTCGTTTCTGACGAACTTGGGCCTCTATAAGGTTTTCTCCTACAATGGGCCCTTTTATATACAGCCGTTCATATAATTTTGTAACGAACTCCACAGCATTCAGTTCCTCTTTTTTCTGCTGTTCCCAACCTTCCTTCAAGATGTCTAGGATGCCTCTTGGTTGCCTTCCAAAGAGGAGCACAAACGGGCTAAACCCGGTTGAGGATTGGGGTACCTCACGTATGGCAAACATAAGGTAAGGCAGTATTTCATCCCACTCCCGTTTATTATCCAGGACAGCCTGGCGTATCATAGAATTTAAGGTCCTGTTAAATCTTTCCACCAACCTATCCATCTGTGGGTGGTATACTGGGGCATGCAGTTGTACTATTCTCAACTTCTTACATAGTTCTGTCATTATTTGGGACATAAATGGAGTCCTCTGATCTGTAAGGGTTTCTTTAGGGAACCCAAGATGAGAAAAAGAGGAGCATCAACTCCTGGTAATAGTAGTGGTTTTGGTATTCTGGAAGGGTATCGATTCTGGATAGCAGGTGGCATAATCCAAGATCACCAGAACATATTGGTTACCCTGCTTTGATTTTTCCAGTGGACCAATGATCCATTGCAATGCAGTCAAATGGTACCCCAACAATAGCCATTGGCACTAGTGGTGCACTCAAATGAGGCCTTGGGCTTGCCTTCTGGCACACGGGACACCGTTGGCAGTATCTTTTTACTTCAGCTGTGTTTCCTGGCCAAAAGAATCAGAGCAGAATATGTTCCAGTGTTTTCTCTTTTCCGAGATGACCTCCCCATAGATGGGTATGAGTGGCTCACAACACTAGTTGTATATGTACCCTCGGAAGCAACAACTGCTCAATCTTCTTCCCTAGCTACACTTTGATTCCATATAGTAGATTGGCTTTAAGGACAAAATATGGAGTGCCCTCCAGTTGGTAGGCAGTTTTTACGATGTCATTAACTTCTATAACACTAGCCATGACATTCCCGAGGGCAGCATTGTTTTGTTGATCTCAGGCAAAACTTTGCAGGTCAATGTCAGGCAGCAGCATATCCCAATCCAGACAAGAGCTATTCTTACTTAATATTGGTGAGTCAGACGTTTCTTCTCCAAAGAGGACTGGCCGTTATTTTCCACTCTTCTCCCTTTTCCAGGATAGTGCCTTGGAGACTTACATTGGCGTTGTCTCTGTGATTCCTCATGAGCTCAACAAATCCTGGGAAATTGTGTGCCAATATGATATGATTGGGGAACTTAGGACAGACCGCGGCGACCACCTCATAAGTGTGCCCCTTATGGTGAGGCTCACTCGCACCCAGGAAAAGTTTTCTGTGGATGAATGCAGAGTAGTTCAACTAATCCTGGCACCTTTTCCACTGGCATGGGCAGGACAGCCTCTGAGATCAGGGTGAGCTCACTCCCTGAGTCTATAATAGCTGGAAGTTCTCGGCCATTCAATGATACAGTTTCCCACATTAACGGCGTCTGGAATCCAGAGGTACCATCATGCAAAAAGTGGGGTACACCCACTTGCCCATGCGCTATGCCCATACTAGCAACCCCACACTCCATAAGCTATGTTTTTCTGGGACAGTCCTGTCTTATATGACCTGTCTCTCTGCACTCATATGACCCTGGCATCTCCAGTGGCATTTCCTTGAGGAGGGGTGACTGTCGGGGTCACAGGTCAATGGGGTGCCATCTTAATGTGTCGCCCATTCCCTGGTTTCTTTTCTGGCATTTTTCTCATTTTTCCTGTGGTCTCATACAAAACCAACACGGTACTTAATGCCTCTAGATTATGAGGATCAGCGTGTATGACCCAGCGCTGTATATTACGTCCTAGGGTTCTTATTAGAGATGAACGGGTTCGGATTTCGGAGATCCAAACCCACCCAAATTTAGCAGATCCGAGTTGGATCAAAGCAGGCTCAGAGTTTCCCGTCTGACTTGGATCTGAAAACCGAGGCAAAACCATAGAGTTGGAAATCTTGCGATTCGCGAGCTTATGTCTCTATGATTAATGTAGTATATAGGGACCACGCGGTGGACGCCATTTCACTCTGGCTGTGGAAACTGAACAGGGAGGGTGGGTAGTGTAGGGCTGGGAGAGTTGCTGGTGTTGTTTGGTGTTGTGCTGTCTGCTGTGTCCTAGGCTGGTGCACTGCTGATCCATTCTGGGCTGGTGCTGTCTGCTGTGTCCATCTGGGCTGGTGCAGAATACATCTGGGCTCTGCTGCATCCATCTGGGCCCAAGTTCTGGACTCAAACAAAAAAAATAGTAAAAACAAAACAAAACAATAAAAGTGTCTTTTTGTGTAATATTTTTCTGTGTGTGCGTGCGTGTTAGGCTTAACCGCACAAGATCCAGCCAGCAACGCAAGTTGCAACCTAGTGCTGCCCGACTCCAGTCGTGATCAATCGGTACTCTGGGCTCAAGCTTAATCGCACAAGATCCAGCCAGCAACGCAAGTTGCAACCTAGTTCTGCCCGACTCAAATTGGTGCTCTGGGCTCAAGTTCTGGAGCTGAAAATAAATAAAAATCAATTGTCTTTTTTTGTCTAATATTTTTGTGTATGTGCACAACTGCACCTGTGTGAATTTTGTAACCGCACCTTGGCTACACTATTAGTGCTTGTGACTGCAGAAAATATGGAGGGCTGTCACATGACAGGAGAGCAAGGCCAAGAACCACATGTTGTAGCTGCCGCCAGCAATGCAAGGCCGTCAACTTCCTCATCCTCTATGAAGGCCCATGCCCCAGGGCTTAAGTCACGCCATCGATATGGTAAAGCTACTTGTACCGAAGTTAAGAAAAAAAAATTGAAAGGGAATTTTCCTGTAGATAAACAAAAGATTGGCAATATGCCCTTCACTACACGAAGTGGCAAGGAAAGGATAAGGCCTTGGCCTTTCTTTAGGAAGACTGCTGATTCTGATAGCCCTTTGGAAAAAACAACTGTGTGCCCTGAGAAATCAAAATCACAAATCCCAGAGGAGAGTGCAAGTATGTCCACCATATGTGAGCCAAACCTAAATACTAGTGTACTGGAGGATCCTCCAAGTTCCAACATTTATGTGCCCTCTGTGAATGTGGGGAAGGGCAGTCAACATCTTGCAGACGTAGTTATTGAGGATGCTTCTGTGGAATTGCACATGGAGGAGGAGGATATTTTTTAGTTGAAGGCACTAAGGATGATGAGGATGTTGATGATGAAGATGTTGGTGATGAGGATGTTGATATCGAGGATGTCCTTTATGTAAGTAAGGCAACAGCTGTTGCCCATGGATTGAAAAAGACAAAGCCCATTGTTGTCATGTCGGGACAAAAGACAAAAAAATCTACTTCTCACATGTGGAATTAATTCCACCCTGATCCGGACAACAGTTGTCAAGCCACATGTGACCATTGCCATGCAAGAGTGAGTAGAGGGAGGGACCTAAACCACCTAGGAACCTCCTCCTTGTTACTTTACTTGGAGCACATTCATCAAATATCAAAGTATATGTCGCCAAGTTCCAAAACTCAAAACGTAACAAGTCCAGTGTCACCTACCTGCTCCATCTCTGTGAGATCCAAGCACCTTCGATCTCCAACACCAACACATACATCATCAACATCCTCATTCATCATCAGGAGTAGTCCTGCTGCATCCAATGTTGAAGCATGATTGACTCCTCTCCTAACCGTGAATCCTCAGAAGGATCCTTGATGACTACACCTTTTGCTGTGAGTGGATCTTCATCCCAGAAGGGGACCAGGAGGAAGTCTACTTGTAGTGTTTCCTCCAAAAAACATTTAACTGTCAAAAAATCGTTTGCAAGGGCAAACAAGTATGACAGCAATTACACAGTTGCACAGCGGATTACTGATGCCATAACAGCCATGCTGGTATTAGATGTGCATCCAGTATCCGCCATTACCGCAGTGGGGTTTCAACAGTTAATTGAGGTCATGTGTCCTCGCTACCAGATCCCTTCTAGATTCCAATTTGTTAGAACAGCAATTCCAAATCTGTACAAGGACTTTAAAAAAGACCTTATTACTGTGCTCAGAAATGCCAATGGATCTGTACACTGATATGTGGACAAGAGGGACTGGGCAAACTAAGGATTACATGACTGTGACAGCCCACTGGGTAGGTGTATTGCTTACAACAGCAACAGCAGCAGCAACATCTACCAAAAGACAGTTGATACAGAGGCAGGCTACTCTTTGTACAATTGGTTTTACTAAGATGCATACCGCTGAGAACCTCTTAGAAAATCTCAGGGAAATCATTGCTAAATGGCTTACCCCACTTGGACTCTCCTCGAGATTTGTGATTTCGGACAATGCCACCAATATTGTGAGAGCATTACATGTGGGCGAATTCCAACACATCCCATGTTTTGCCCACACAATTAATTTGGTGGTGCAATGTTTTTTAAAAACTGACACGGTCGTGCAGGAGATGCTCTCGGTGGCCCGTAAAATATCCGGACATTTTAGACATTCGGCGATTGCTTGTCGAAGATTGCATGACCAGCAGGTACTGTTAAATTTGCCCTTCCATCAGCTGAAGCAAGAGGTAGTAACTCAGTGGAATTCTACCCTCTATATGCTTCAGCAGATGGAGGTACAGCAAAAGGCCATCCAGGCCTATACAGCAGACTATGACATAGGCCGTGGAGGACTAATGCACCTTACTCAAGTGCATTGGAGAATAATTTCAGTGTTGTGCAAGTTCTCAAACCCTTTGAACTTGCCACACGTGAAGTTAGTTCAGACACTGCCAGCTTGAGTCAGGCCATTCCCCTCATCAGACTTTTGCAAAAACAGCTGGAGGAACTGAAGGAGGAGGTGAAATGAAACGATTGTGCAAAGTATGTCAGACTGGTGGATCAAGCTCTTGATTCACTTTACCAGGAACCAAGAGTCATCAATCTATTGAAATCTGAAAAATATATTTTGGCGACCATTCTGGATCCTAGGTTTAAGTCCTACCTTGTGAGTTTTTTTCCAACAGACTGAAATCTAAAACTGTGCAAAGAGATGTTGGTAAAAAAAATTGTCAGCTGCAGCCACACGTGAAACGCCATCATCTCCTCCTTCAGTTTCTGCAGCTGCCAGGAAAAGACTCAATTTTCCTTACAGAATGCCTGCTGGTCATGCAGATCGTTCACCAAAAAATTACATCTGGTCGGGCCTAAGAGAACTACATACTAGTGACATGTCTTCTACCGTGACTGTGTGTGATACGGTCTCCATTCACAGAATGGTGGAGGACTATTTCAGAGATAACATCCTAATAGGCATGTCAGACAGTCCCTTTCAGTACTGGCAAGAAAAAGAGGTAATTTGGAGGCCCATACACAAACTGGCTTTGCATTACTTAACTTGCCACCCTCCAGTGTATACTCGGAAAGAGTTTTCAGTGCAGCAACCTGGTCAGTGATCGGCGTAGGAGGTTACTTCCTCAAAATGTGGAAAAGATGATGTTCATTAAAATTAATTACAAATTCCACGAGGAAGACCTCTACCAACAATTACATAAAAAAATTACAGAGGTGCCTATTCTGGATTTCAGCGGGGATGAATTAATATTGTGTTAAAAAGAGGATGTACACACTGATGGGGATGACGAGGACAAGGACGACGACAACTAGTAATGTAAAGCCAGTTTGTGTATGAGATCATTTTCATTTCCATGTCCATATGACATTGGAAGCTTGTTTTATGGTGGTCCAAACAAACCAATCATTTCAGCCACAATTGGCAGTGCTTGTCGCTGAAATGATTGGTTTGTAAAACTGTGAATGGCCTGTTTCGTATACAACATAAGGGTGGGTGGGAGGGCCCAAGGACTATTCCATCTTGCACCTTTTCCCTTTCCATTATGTGTTGCCTGACATTTTAAATTAATGTTATGGTTGTTTTAGGAACCAATGATTTGCTTTTAAATTAATTTATTATCAATTTTACAGCCAGGGGCTAAACCAATTAATTTATTTTTATCAATTATTCAGCCAGGGGCTGCACCCAATGAATTGTTTTTTACTTTTTAAATTAAATTATTATTAATTATTCAGCCCAGGGCTGCACCAATGAATTGTTTTTTAATTAATTTATTATCAATTCAATTAATTTATTTTTATTAATTATTCAGCCAGGGGCTGCGCCCAATGAATTGTTTTTTACTTTTTAATTAAATAATTATTAGTTATTCAGCCCGGGGCTGCACCAATGAATTGTTTTTTAATTAATTTATTTTCAATTTTACAGCCAGGGGCTGCTCCAATTAATTTATTTTTATTATTAATTATTCAGCCAGGGGCTGCACCAATTAATTGTTTTTCAATTAATTTATTATCATTTTTACAGCCAGGGGCTGCACCAACTATCAACTATCAATTCTTCAATCCTCAAGGGTATCCCAACCATCATCTTTGCACAGTCCTCAACTCTATTAATAATTATATCAATCAGTTTTGAGCCAGCAAGCTGGCTCAAAACGTTTTGGCCCTTTAACTAGATGAAAAAAATCAATATTGTGAGCTGTGAGGTGGTCAAAATTGACTGGAATGAAGTGGAAATAAATGTTATTGAGGTTATTAATACTGTAGGAACAAAAAAAGGCCCATTTTATGAGATTTTTAGCTGTTTTTTTTATTTTTTAAACACGAAAACAAAAAACACGGAGGTGAGGTTTTGGCAAAACCAATCCAGATCCAAAACCAGGGGAGAGCCAGATCCAAAATCAAAACCAAAACACGGGGGTCGGCGCACATCTCTAGTTCTTATACACTGGTCAACAACCACCATCTCTACAATCTGAGCGGCAGTGCGGTCTTCTGGCTGGAGGCAACTCCGCCCCTGTCTGGATAGTTCTGCTGCAACCTGCTTCTGAATAGGGACCCCTGGTAATAGGGCCCATTCATGGAAGCGCTGCACTTTCCAAGAAGAAGTGAGACCTGACCTGGCCAGAATAGCAATTTTGACTAGGTCATATTTCTCTGCATCAGCAGAGGACAAATCAGCATAGGTTTTCTGAGCCTCACCAGTGCGATATGGGGCAAGTCTATCAGCCTAAGTATCTACTGGCCATTTTAAATGCTGTGCCTCTGGGTCTTCTGAGGCAGACATTTTCTTCAGATGCCCAGCACCTGTTGTGCCCATTGACTGGGTCTTAATTAGACAGCATACTAGCTGGTGAAGATACTAATCAACATTTGTTATATCTCAAGCACCTTTAGTAAAAACAAAGCAAAGTAACTTTTTTTTTCTCTGTACACACAAAGAGCTTTTGTACGATGCATAGTAAGTTACAGTGTCCTTAATATAACTGCATTTTTTCTGGTTCGCCAACCATACTCACGTATACCAAACATTGAGCCTTGTCAGTTCCTTTGCCACGCTGGAAGCGGCTGGCATATGCGCTGCGACAAAGCAGTACAGAGGTTCCCATACAGCCCACCACATGTAACACGGGGTATCAAAATGAGGATTCCTGACAGTCAGGTACTTGGTGAAGCAGTGTCTTTTTAATGGTAGCAGACATTGCACCTTAGCATACGTGAGGTTAGGCCTGGACACACACAGGCACTCAACAGAACTCCTTGTGCTAATCAGTCAGCAGTGGCTTGCAGCCACAATTTGGGCATGCCTTCCCAGCATAGCCCTTGGACTCTCCAGGTCCTGGCACCCCAATGCTAACCACCACCCCCAGCCTATCCCTGGCTAGCTTATCCAGCATCCAGGGCAAGGAGCATCAGGTGTGTGGGAGTTTTAAACTCTAGTGATTATTCCAGCTGGATCTGTGTAAATGTGAAAACCTGGAATGCCAGACCTCCACTGCTAATGCAGAATGCACAGGTTACACTCCAGCCACCCTTGGAGGGAGCTGATTCCACCAGAATGTGGGTAATGCAGGTGAGAGACAATCCCTCTCACCACAATGTATGTATATATATTAGGGGTGAGCGGGTTCGGATTTCTGAAATCCGAACCCCCCCGAGCCCCCCCGATCCGAGTCCGATCCGAGTCAGGCTCGACTTTTCCCGCCTGACTCGGATCTGAAATCGAGGCAAAACTTCATCATCCCGCCTTCCGAGTCTCGCGGATTTTGGATCCTATATAAAGTACCCGCGTCGGCGCCATTTTCTCACTCGGCTGTGGACAGTGAAGAGGGAGGGTGGGAGTTAGGGCTGTGTAGTGTAGTGTAGTGTAGTGCTGCTGTTGTCCACTACTTCAAAGTCCATAGGGGCTGGCTGTGTTGTGCTGTGCTGCTGTTGTTAATAGGGGCTGTGTCCACTACTTCAAAGTCCATAGGGGCTGGCTGGACTGTGTTGTGCAGTCAGTTCTCCATAGGGGCTGTGTCCACTCCAAAGTCCTGTGCAGTGTCCCAGTCCTAAAGGAGTGCTGTAGTGTTGTCCAGGGGGTGCTCTGTCCATCAGGGGTGCTCCCCCCAAGTGCTAAAAAAATAATATATTTTCTGTGTTTGTGAATTGTGTGCGCAGTAGCCGCACGTGCATCAACAAAGTAGTGCCAAGCGTGCGCCTGTGTCATAAGTAAAGGGCCGGCTGGCTTGACCATTAAGGGTGCTGTAACCCCCGAAAGTACACTCCAGTCCAAACCAAAAAAAAAATTATTTTCTGTGTTTGTGAATTGTGTGCGCAGTAGCCGCACGTGCATCAACAAAGTAGTGCCAAGCGTGCGCCTGTGTCATAAGTAAAGGGCCGGCTGGCTTGACCGTTAAGGGTGCTGTAACCCCCGAAAGTACAATCCAGTCCAAACCAAAAAAAAATTTATTTTCTGTGTTTGTGAATTGTGTGCGCAGTAGCCGCACGTGCATCAACAAAGTAGTGCCAAGCGTGCACCTGTGTCATAAGTAAAGGGCCGGCTAGCTTGACCGTTAAGGGTGCTGTAACCCCCGAAAGTACACTCCAGTCCAAACCAAAAAAAAAATTATTTTCTGTGTTTGTGAATTGTGTGCGCAGTAGCCGCACGTGCATCAACAAAGTAGTGCCAAGCGTGCGCCTGTGTCATAAGTAAAGGGCCGGCTGGCTTGACCGTTAAAGGGTGCTGTAACCCCCAAAGTACACTCCAGTCCAAACCAAAAAAAAAATTATTTTCTGTGTTTGTGAATTGTGTGCGCAGTAGCCGCACGTGCATCAACAAAGTAGTGCCAAGCGTGCGCCTGTGTCATAAGTAAAGGGCCGGCTGGCTTGACCGTTAAAGGGTGCTGTAACCCCCGAAAGTACACTCCAGTCCAAACCAAAAAAAAATTATTTTCTGTGTTTGTGAATTGTGTGCGCAGTAGCCGCACGTGCATCAACAAAGTAGTGCCAAGCGTGCGCCTGTGTCATAAGTAAAGGGCCGGCTGGCTTGACCGTTAAGGGTGCTGTAACCCCCAAAGTACACTCCAGTCCAAACCAAAAAAAAAATTATTTTCTGTGTTTGTGAATTGTGTGCGCAGTAGCCGCACGTGCATCAACAAAGTAGTGCCAAGCGTGCGCCTGTGTCATAAGTAAAGGGCCGGCTGGCTTGACCGTTAAAGGTGCTGTAACCCCCGAAAGTACACTCCAGTCCAAACCAAAAAAAAATTATTTTCTGTGTTTGTGAATTGTGTGCGCAGTAGCCGCACGTGCATCAACAAAGTAGTGCCAAGCGTGCGCCTGTGTCATAAGTAAAGGGCCGGCTGGCTTGACCGTTAAAGGGTGCTGTAACCTCCGAAAGTACACTCCAGTCCAAACCAAAAAAAAATTATTTTCTGTGTTTGTGAATTGTGTGCGCAGTAGCCGCACGTGCATCAACAAAGTAGTGCCAAGCGTGCGCCTGTGTCATAAGTAAAGGGCCGGCTGGCTTGACCGTTAAAGGGTGCTGTAACCCCCGAAAGTACACTCCAGTCCAAACCCCAAAAAAATTATTTTCTGTGTTTGTGAATTGTGTGCGCAGTAGCCGCACGTGCATCAACAAAGTAGTGCCAAGCGTGCGCCTGTGTCATAAGTAAAGGGCCGGCTGGCTTGACCGTTAAAGGGTGCTGTAACCCCCGAAAGTACACTCCAGTCCAAACCAAAAAAAAATTATTTTCTGTGTTTGTGAATTGTGTGCGCAGTAGCCGCACGTGCATCAACAAAGTAGTGCCAAGCGTGCGCCTGTGTCATAAGTAAAGGGCCGGCTGGCTTGACCGTTAAGGGTGCTGTAACCCCCGAAAGTACACTCCAGTCCAAACCAAAAAAAAAATATTTTCTGTGTTTGTGAATTGTGTGCGCAGTAGCCGCACGTGCATCAACAAAGTAGTGCCAAGAGTGCGCCTGTGTCATAAGTAAAGGGCCGGCTGGCTTGACCGTTAAAGGGTGCTGTAATCCACAAAGTACACTCCAGTCCAAACCAAAAAAAAAATTATTTTCTGTGTTTAGCCGCACGTATATATCAAATCGATATAACATAAATGGAGGACCAAACTTTCTCCGATAAAAATAAAATAGAGAAAGATCAAGAACCACTTCCTCCTAGTGCTGAAGCTGCTGCCACTAGTCATGACATAGACGATAACATGCCATCAACGTCGTCTGCCAAGGCCGATGCCCAATGTCATAGTAGAGGGCACATACAATCCCAAATGGCAAAGTTCAGGAAAATGACCTTGAAAAAGACATTTAAATCAGCTGAAGAGAAACGTAAACTTGCCAATATGCCATTTACGACACGGAGTGGCAAGGAACGGCTAAGGTCGATCCCTAGTATGTTCATGACTAGTGGTTCAGCTTCACATGACGATGGAAGCCCTCCTCCCACTAAAAAAATCAAAAGAGTTAAGCTGGCAAAAGCACAGCGAAGAACTGTGCTTTCTAAGAAGATATCACAAATCCCCAAGGAGAGTCCAAGTGTGGTGGTGGTTGCGATGCCTGACCTTCCCAGCACTGGACGGGAAGAGGTGGCTCTTTCCACCATTTGCACGCCCCCTGCAAGTGCTGAAAGGAGCACCCACAGTCCACTTGCTGATATGCAAATTGAAGATGTCACTGTTGAAGTACAACAGGATGAGGATACTGGTGTAGCTGGCGCTGAGGAGGAAGTTGGCGAGGAGGATTCTGATGGTGATGTGGTTTGTTTAAATCAGGCTCCGGGGGAGACAGTTGTTGTCCGTGGGATGAAAAAGCCCATCACGGTCATGCCTGGGCAGAAGACCAAACATTCCACCTCTTTGGTCTGGCAATATTTCTATCCAAATCCGGACAACAACTGTCTTGCCATATGTACCATATGTAAAGGTGAAATAAGTAGGGGTAGGGACGTCAACCACCTAGGAACATCCTCCCTTATACGGCACCTGCAGCGCGTTCATAAAAAGTTACTGTCAAGTTCAGAAACTTTGGCTAAGACCGTAAGCAGTCCAGGGACACCTAAATCCCGTTGTCCTGTTGTATCCAAGCGCCTGCAAACCACACCGTCAACTCCCTCCTCGTCAATTTCCTCCTTAGTCAGGATCGGAAGTAGTCCTGCAGGCCATGTCACTGGCATGACTGACTCTCCTATCCAGGATTCCTCTGGAGGATCCTGCATTGCTACGCCTACTGCTGCCGCTGCTGCTGTTGCTGCTGCTGGGAGTCGTTCATCATCCCAGAGAGGAAGTAGGAACACCACTACTTTTACTAAACAATTGACCCTCCAACAGTCCTTAGCGAGGAGGATGAAGTACGACAGCAGTCATCCTGAAGCAAAACGTATAACTGAGGCCTTGACTGCTATGTTGGTGTTAGACGTGCGTCCGGTATCCGCCATTAGTGCAGTGGGATTTAGACAATTGATGGAGGTAGTGTGTCCCCGATTCCAAATCCCATCTAGATTCCACTTCACTAGGCAGGCGATACCGAGACTGTACAGAAACGTCAGAAAAAGTGTCCTCAGTGTCCTGAAAAATGCCGTTGTACACAATGTCCACTTAACCACGGACATGTGGACAAGTGGAACAGGGCAGACTAAGGACTATATGACTGTGACAGCCCACTGGGTAGATGTATCACCTTACGCAGCAACAGCAGCAGCGTCACCAGTAGCAGCATCTCAGAAACGCCAGCTCGTTACAAGGCAGGCTACGCTGTGTATCACCGGTTTCAGTAAGAGGCACACCACCGACAACCTCTTAGAGAAACTGAGGGAAATCATCGCCCAGTGGCTTACCCCACTTAGACTCTCCTGGGGATTTGTGATATCTGACAACGCCACCAATATTGTGCGGGCATTACATCTGGGCAAATTCCAGCATGTCCCATGTTTTGCTCACACAATAAACTTGGTGGTGCAGAATTTTCTGAAAAGCGACAGGGGCGTGCAGGAGACGCTTTGGGTGGCCCGAAAAATTTCTGGCCACTTTCGCCATTCAGCGACTGCGTGCCGAAGACTGGAGCGCCAGCAAACACTCTTGAACCTGCCCCGCCATCACCTGAAGCAAGAGGTTGTGACGCGGTGGAACTCAACCCTCTATATGCTTCAGAGGATGGAGGAGCAGCAAAAGGCCATACAAGCCTATACATCCACCTATGACATAGGCAAAGGAGGGGGTATGCACCTGACTCAAGCGCAGTGGAGAATGATTTCCGTGTTGTGCAAGGTTCTCCAGCCCTTCGAACTTGCCACACGTGAAGTCAGTTCAGACACAGCCAGCTTGAGTCAGGTCATTCCCCTCATCAGGCTTTTGCAGAAGCAGCTGGAGAAAGTGAAGGAGGAGCTAAGACGGAGCGATTCCGCTCGGCATGTGGGACTTGTGGATGAAGCCCTTCATTCGCTTTGCCAGGATTCCAGGGTGGTCAATCTGTTGAAATCAGACCACTACATTTTGGCCACCGTGCTTGATCCTAGGTTTAAAGCCTATGTGGTGTCTCTCTTTCCGGCTGACACAAGCCTGCAGAGGTGCAAAGACCTGCTGGTGAACACACTGTCAGCTGAAGCGGAACGTGACACGTCAACGGCTCCTTCTTCATTTTCTCCCGCAACTGGGGCTGCCAGGAAAAAACTTAGGTATCCTAAGCAACCCGCTGGCGGTGATGCAGGGCAGGCAGGACCAAGTTTGGACATCTGGTCCGGACTGAAGGACCTGGCAACAATTTCTGACATGTCTACTGTCACTGCATATGATACTGTCACCATTGACAGAATGGTGGAGGATTACATCGGTGACAGCATCCAAGTAGGCATGTCAGACAGTCCATACCTGTACTGGCAGGAAAAAGAGGCAATTTGGAGGCCCCTGTACAAGCTGGCTCTATTTTACCTGAGTTGCCCCCCCTCCAGTGTGTACTCCAAAGAGTGTTTAGTGCAGCCGGGAACCTTGTCAGCGAAAGGCGTAGGAGGTTGCTTCCACAGAATGTGGAGAAGATGATGTTCATCAAAATGAATTATCAGCTCTTCCAGGGAGACCAGCCTCCAGAAGGTACAGAGGGACCTGTGGTGGTGGATTCAAGTGGGGACGAGTTAATACTTTGTGAGGATGAGGATGTACACACTGAAGAGGGTGAGGAATCGGTGGATGAGGAGGATGAGGATGACATCTTGCCTCCGTAGAGCCAGTTTGTGCAGGGACACATTAATTGCCAGCTTGTTTTGTGGGGGCCCAAACGAACCAATCATTTCAGCCACAGTTGTGTGGCAGACCCTGGCGCTGAAATGATTGATTTGTTAAAGTGTGCATGTCCTGTTTATACAACATAAGGGTGGGTGGGAGGGCCCAAGGACAATTCCATCTTGCACTTCTTTTTTTTCTTTGCATTATGTACAGTTTGGGGCCTAGTTTTTCTAACTGCCATCCTGTCTGCCACTGCAGTGTCACTCCTAGATGGGTCACGTGTTTGTGCCGCCCACTCGTGTCGCTTAGCATAGTCATCCAGCTACCTCGGTGCAACCTTTTGGACATGAAAACACTATTGTGAGGTGTTCAGAATAGACTGGAAATGAGTGGAAATTAAGGTTATTGAGGTTAATAATAGCATAGGAGCAGAGAAACCAACAAATTCTGTGATTTTAGCTGTTTTTATGCTTTTTTAAAAAAAAATACAGATCCAAAACACAAAACCCAGAACCCAAAACACGGAAGGGTGGTTTTGGCAAAACCAATCCAGATCCAAAACACGAAGAAAGATCCAGATCCAAAACCAAAACACAAAACACGAAAAGTGGCCGGTGCACACCCCTAATATATATATATATATATATATATATACTAGCTGAAGTACCCAGTGTTGCCTGGGTTTAAATCTTCAAGTTATTAAGTTTTATTATGTGACGTCATCCAAATCCATCCAGTGAAAGGCCCAGAACAGGCTCCCTGGGTCAAAATTCTGCCCGGCGCACTCCACCCTGAGGAAAAACCATGACCGCAACCACTCCATTAGGCATCCCAGACCAATTGCCATCCCTCTGTGAAGTTTTCATCCAAATCCATCCAGTGGAAGGACCAGGACAGGCTCCCTAGGTCAAAGTTCTGCCCAGCATCCCCGGGTCAAAGTTCTGCCCAGTGTACACCAACAAGAGGTCTGACCGGGACCCTAACTCCCTTAAAACCTGGTCAGGATCCAACTGGACCACCTCACATTAGTTTCATCCAAATCGGTGCAGGGGTGTCCGAATGCGACAGACAGACAAACAAACAAACCAATTTTATATTTATATAAAACCTCCACGGTGGCTGGCCACACCCCTTAACCATGAGCCATAACCCCTGAATTCCCTGGTAGGCCCATCAGTCCAACACTGCCTATCTATGATCCTACACAACTGTTCCTGATCTTCACTATCACTTTGCCCTATAGTTCAGACTATTGTATAGTTTTCGTTTTGACTTTAACAGGTTCCTTAGTAATAAGCCTCAATATAGCAGTTTGAGGGAAGGGCATAGGGAAGAATATTTGTAGTCCTTGCTTTAAGTTTCCTTTATGATGTACTTAATTATAGTTTCCAATGCCTTTTGCATGACTTATATTAAAGGAGTAGGGGGGTCTGCCAGAGTGTCAAAGACTTTAGTCTTGTGTTTCATTGTGACTGCATTACTTATCTTATTTATTTTCATTTATATGTGTAGCATAAGCTGATTACTATTTTGAGCACATTAATGCAAAACAAGAAATATGTTGAATAGGAAATGAATTTTATGCATTTTGCTGAGTTTCTAAGTCTATTTAGCCACATGAGGGCAGACATAATCCATAATATAATGTATGTTAGTAAAAGAACGATTAGTCACATACTGAACCTTTTTTACCATACTGAGCTGAAATACTTGTCTTCGCAAGAGTATTATTATTTTTGCCACAAATTAAAAATATGAATTTTGTATTACAGTATGTCATTTATTTTGATAAAATTTATAACTGTTTCATAGCATATTCTACTATTATTTGCAAAAACTTGTAACTGTTAGTCTAAGGGGTATATTCAGTTAGCCGAGAGGTTTACCAGCCCTGAGCAATTCAATTGACTGCCGTACCCTCACGCGATTTTTCCTCGCAGTTCCTGAGGATTCGAGCAAAAATCTTCAGTCCTCTGGGACTTAGAGCCTGATTCATAGATGGACACAGTTGTGCTAAAATATGTAAAAGACACAAAGGGAATGTTAAGTGAAAAGACGCCCACTGCGTGACCCCCAGGTTACTCAGGATGTCCGGGAAAATCATGCTGCCGACCCAGTGAAGCTGTGTTCAAGGAAACAGCCACTGGCTTTGGCAAGCCCAAAAAATGCCCCCGTTTTCTGGAAAGCTCAATTTTACCGCCCTCAAACACCAGCAGCATGTCAATCATGATGCAGCATTTGGGGCATTGCAATCAGTATCTCAGCCCCAGATCTCCACACGTGCAGGGCGGTTTCTGTACATGCCCTGATCTAAAAACATCGGAGATGTATGTAAACGTCAGGTTTATGTACATCTCTTAATTAGGCCCTTAATGCATGTGGAAAATCCTAGATTCGAAAACTTAACGTGGAATCCATGGCGTTAAGCATGCTACCCACGGGTTTACACTAAGTTGGCTACTAACTGAATAGCTCCGGGCATTAAATCCTAAAGTTACAAGTTGATCCAAGCTTTATAGTAGATTCCACACTCTGCATATTTATTTATTATTTATTTATTATTTATTCAGTTATTTATTTAACAGTTCATTTCTGAAATTATTTCACTGATTTCTTCCTATTTGTGGAACTAGTCATAAGAATTAAAAATGGGACTAAATAAAGATGAAAGTACTGAGTATCACAAACACAGAAAAATATGCACTGTGTATATATCATATCATGAAGCAGAGTCTGACTGCTGTAATAACGATATTTTGAAAAAAATGCTAAATAATCAGTTAAACTTAGATATTTGAAGTCTCATTAATATATAAAAGCTAATTATTAACAATTCATTGTATCACTGAAATGCAGTTATGAGACTTGATATTCTGAACTGTAATTTTAAGGATGTGGTCTAAATTATTTTTGGGGGTATTCTCAGATAAAGCTGTCGTTCACTCATGTTATATTTTCACAAAGTTAAAATGTTATATGGGGAAATAAAGTTGTTGCTATTTCTTTATTGGTTATAATTTATGAAATGAAAGAATAACTCTCTTGATGAGATGTTTGGGAAGATTTAACATATATATTGTTTCGATTGTTTTTTGTCACTAGGGGCGGGTTGTATCAACTCTAAAAATGTGGTCAAATCTCTGAGAAATGCAGTTTTCTGAGGTTTGCTGCAAACCCCATATTTATAAAAGTGGTTAGCAGTGGATATCGGAAATATCTCCTCCGGGCCACTGGCACAGCAGTCCTCATAGAATACTATGGGGCTACGTTGTGCCGGTATGCAGGAAGCTCCAGAAAGTGAACGTTTCTGGAGCTAGTTCCCAATATGCAACACCAGCTATAAATGTTATTGCCTATAGAAGCCTATGAGCTTCTTAACTCAGGGTTCTCCTGAGAGGGCCTGCACAGCTTGCACATGCGCAGGCCGGTGGCCGCGCATGCGCAGTTGGACTCCTTGGGGTTAATTCACATTTACTATTACGGAATATGGGAATTCTAACTGCGCTCCAACCCCTATACTCTTATGTTTGGTGCATAAATAATAGATGTTGTGGACTATTAACCACTTCTATTGATATGTGTTAAGAGACGCTCTGGGGAGCAGCACCACTAGCTGCGGAATATCACACAGAGGTAATTAACCTCCCATTTGGACTCTGCCTTTGCTGGCATTTCAAGCCACCTGCTAATAGTGGAGCAGATGAATGTTCCATTTGGGGTCTAGACATACAATGTAGATCCTATAAGGGATGGAGTTACAATTTGAACTGTAAGCATGCATGCATCTGATTATTTAACTCTCCCTACATTCTGCAATGAACTGCTATGAACTGTGACTTGCAAAATCTTCCTGCTTTCTGCTATTAAGTATAGCTCAGTCTTCTAATCTCAGCATAAAAGAATCTCAGTGGCCAAATATGTTGGATGAGCTGAACTAATCACTTATGCCATACTGTGAACTGTGGCCTGCAAAGCATCTCTTGAAAGTAACAATCTGCTGTGCTACGTTCTCGGCTTATTATCAAACTAACAAATGTTATTGCTAACTGGAAACAGCTAATTACATTGTTGTTGGACTTCCAAGAAATCACTGCACATTAAATGCTAATATTGTATGATTTTCTTGTGGCTCCAAATTGAGACATATAATTAGTATAGCAATTTCCTTCTCATTGTGAATGTCTGGTGAAATAATTAAGATGATGCTTTAGCCATATTCACAGATTTATATAACTATGGGCCTGATTCAGCAAGGATCGCGATTGCAAAGCTGCAAGCAGGCTATAGATATGATGTATGCACGCAGGTTATAGGTATGATGTATGCACGCAGGCAGCTTTGCAATTGCGACCCTTGCAGATATGGTAATGCAGCAGAAGGCATCACGCCTCCTGTGCATTACTTATCCGAGCTGCATTGTCCAACGCAGCATCAGATAATCTGTACCTGAACCTGTATTTATGACATTACCTGGGATTGCTGACTTCAATCTATTTTTTTTAAGTCCGAATGGATATATAATGAATGACGTTATATTATATTGTCGCTGGTGCTGATTCTGTTTTATTAGCTGTGAATTCACAGTGGGCATTTGTTACCAATACTCTTTGAGTTTGTTATAGTACAATATTGGTTTTATACAATTATATGTGATATTAAATGTGTTCAATTTTATTCATTTAGTCAGCGCTGTCTATTTCTTGTACATCAATTTGCATATTTTTGTGAGGTCCTTCCTCTCATATTTAAACAGCTGCAGACCAGTGAATTGCTAAATTAGTAAAATTGTGTATTAATTACATGAGGAATATTAGTCACACTAGTGCTTATTAGTATCTTTCTACGTTTTAGATAATCTGCGTGACATCGACCGGCTGCGGTGACCTATGGGGTCCCGCAGGCAGCCGCTGCAGTTTAGAGGAAGAAGCCAGGAAATCTCTGTCAGCCGACGGAGATCCTGGCATCTTCCCTCCCCCCTGCAATGGCGGCTACATGCCTACAATTCGGGATATGGAGGGCAACGCAGCCCCCTCCCAACCTAATAACGGCAGCAGACCGTCAAGCACTGTCTACGAGCGAGTTAGCAGGACCCATTCTGCACACTCTCAGAATGGGGCCTGCGCAGATTCCTGAACCTCAGGAATCTGCATTCAGCAGTGCACTAGCATGCATTAGCAGGCCCAGAGTTTTCAATACAGGTGCAAAAGGTTTTTTTTTTTGTCCATTATATGGGCATTTTAGAAAAAGGTGAAATCAATTATATAAAAATTGTGTAGATCATTTCACATATGTATTTTTATGTATTTTTTATTGTTTAATAAATCTTTTAACTGACCAGCGCATATGTTTTATTTATTTTTGCTATGTCTAATTGGGGTATCCAGTGTCCCTTATACATATGGCCACTGTCAGTTATCAGAATATAATATAATAGTATATGAGTTTCTGTGCAATAGCTAAAAATATCTGGAAGGTCAGCATCTGTCTGTTTGTTTGGTCCTGTTCCTGCCACCTCTGTGTCCTGGAATATTTCCACTACCTGCATCTCAGTGCTTATGCTCCTCTTATTTTAGCCTGTACTAGGTATATTTATAGCCCTGGATAATGCAGAACACTGGGATGGGAGAAAGAAAGTGGCGCTGATAGAAAGACTTCAGCCTGTCCACACCAAAAAGAACTATCCCTCAAGATCTAACATAAAGATATATACAAATACAGTAAGTGTGAATGAATGGTGCTGTCTTTTGTGAAACAAGGGAGATGTTCAAGGAAAAATACTAATCTCCTGTTGTTTATGGATAGTATTAAATCCTTGTGTTCACTAGTGATCATCACTAGTGATGTCAGTGGGAGTGCTTTTGGCTCTGATAGAGCCAAAAGCACTCCAGGGCTTGCGGCAGCGAGACCCTATCGCAAGGGTCTCGTCGCAAGCCCGATGGTTGCGACGGTCTTGACCATTGCGACCATCATTTTGGTCGCTCGCTATAGCTGTGGGTGGTCACCCACAGCTATGCCAGCGGCCAGGAGGCCGCTCCAAAAGGTAGGAGGGACGGCCCTGATTCAGAGCGAGTGCTCTGTCAGAGCGTCCGGCTCTGAATCGGGGCCTCAGTTCATCTCCTGCATGCATTCTCTCCTCTCTCAGTTCATCTCCTGCATGTATTCTCTCCTCTCTCAGTTCATCTCCTGCATGTATTCTCTCCTCTCTCAGTTCATCTCCTGCATGTATTCTCTCCTCTCTCAGTTCATCTCCTGCATGTATTCTCTCCTCTCTCAGTTCATCTCCTGCATGCATTCTCTCCTCTCTCAGTTAATCTCCTGCATGTATTCTCTCCCTCTCAGTTCATCTCCTGCATGTATTCTCTCTCTCTCAGGGCCTGATTCAGAGCCGGACGCTCTGACCAGAGCGCTCGCTCTGAATCAGGGCCCTCCTACCTAAAAATGGAGTGGCCTCTTGGACGCTCGCATAGCTGTGGGTTACCACCCACAGCTTATGTGAGCGTCCATGATGATGGTCGCGATGGTCAAGACCATCGCGACCATCGGGCTTGCGACGAGACCCTGCGGTAGGGTCTCGTGGCCGCAAGCCCTGGAGTGATTTTGGCTCTATCAGAGTCAAAATCACTCCCACTGACATCACTAGTGATGTCAGTGGGGCCGGACCCAGATGGTAGGCGTTCCCATGGTCAGTCACCATCGACAGCATGCCCCCTTTCGTGCGAGACCCGGAGCAACAGCTTGGCTGTCGCTATGCGGGTCTCGCGCATACACACGACGGAGCTCCCTCCGTCGTGCACATGCGCATTAGGGCACCATCGACCCGCTTGCGAGCGTCCTATGTCCTCAGTTCCATTCCTGCAAGTATTCTCCCCTCTCTCAGTTCATCTCCTGCATGCATTCTCTCCCTCTCAGTCCATGGTCCTCATTCAGACCCAGTCGCAAGCGCTGAGCGCTCTTAACCATGTTGATGTTTATCCCCTGTGCACTTGCAGCGGCCGCACTGCACGTGCGCAAGCCCCGGAGCGAGAAAGAAACTCTCTCACACCGGAGCTCACTACAAAAGGGCCGGCTGTCGATGTTGATCGACAGCTCGGCCCATTTTGTAGGCGGGACGGGGGGGTGGTTTTACAAACGGAGGCGTTCCTTAAGGAACGCCTGCCGTTTTGTGGGCGGCCGCACTGACATTAGCAGTGATGTCAGTGGGGAGCTTCCTGCTCGATCAGAGCAGGAAGCTCTCTGGGGCTTGCGGCTGCCAAGACCCAACCTTAGGGTCTCGTCGCAAGCCCCGATGGTCGCAATGGTCTTGACCATCGCGACCATCAACCTGGTCTGTCGCTAAAGCTGTGGGTGGTAACCCACAGCTTAGCTAGCGACCAGGAGGCCGCACTTAAGAAAAGAAGCGGCCGCCCTCATTCAGAACGAGCGCTCGCTTGTTGCGAACGCCTCTGAATGAGGGCCCATGTCCTATCTGTGGGCCAAATACAGAGATAGGTGCTATTTGCATAGCTGCTGAGCAGATTAGCGGTCAGTGGATACATTATGCAAAGGGACTGGGGCAGTCCAGAAGCTTGGGAAGCGCAGGTAATGCCCCCAGTGTGACAAATATGCTACATGGCCACACCCCCAGACCAAGAGAACACGCCACCAGATCACAAGATCACACCCCTTTTTTCATGTGCTCTGAAGGTATGCGCACAATGGGCCTGATTCAGAGATGGACGCTAATGTGAACACAGCTGCAATTTTGCATGGACCACAGCTGCAAAAGTATGCTAGTAGTTCCAAAACTTACACGCAGATTGGTTGGTATGTTATCTCTCTTCACTTTATCTTTCTCCAAGGCTTAGTACATAGACCCCTCGACCTGATTCAGAGGTGGGCAGTACTGCAACTACGGCTGCTGCTTTTGTGGAGTCGCAGAAGCAATAATATGCAAATGCTAGTTTCAGCCTTCCCCTTGTGTGCAAGCCCTGGGACTTCCACTCTCAATGCTCATGGACAGTTTAAATCCAACATTGGTTCCAAACACTCCACCATCGGGGTACTAGCGCATTCACCATCAACACTTGCACCGCCAATGGCAGACGCAGTGTCTTCTGAAATTCCTCTGAACATGACCTCTATGGCAGCGGCTATGCATTTGGGAATGCAGCTGCGTTCACTGACACACCTGAGACACTCCCATAACTCATCAATGAGACGGCCTTTTCTTGTTCACTTCAGGCACCGCCCAGTAATGCCCATGGTTTTGTAGTTAGGGCTGGCTGTGTCCCACTGTCACCCCATGGCCCTCTTTTATGTTCCGGCACGGATCAAGAAACAGTCCCTGGTGGTCAGCTGTAGCTGTTGGGGCAAGATACAAAGTTCCTTTACGGCCCCATCCGCAGCAGGCTTCCAGAGCACAAGGTAGACCTGCTACGCCCCTGTTTACATCCATATCTCTCAAAGAGATGCATTTGAGTGAAAGCGTGCTCCCTGATATTGACTATGTGAGAGCACCCCATTACAGTCACATTTTAGTTTTAGATGCAGTTACAATGTGTATGTCTCTGCATTGCTGTACTTTCATGCACGCTTTTCTGAGCATGCACAGTATGAATGGACTCAAACGTCACTCTGCAAATGGGTGTACAGTACACTCAACTTGCCCTAATATGTTCTGTGTGGGGCTGCAGCGCAGTTGAAAATTCAAATAGGGGAGCCACACCAACTGCCACTGAGTTCCGGCCAGTGATGTTTGGCAGCATTTGAAAGGGCAGTTGGTGTGGCTCCCCTATTTGAATTTTGGATTGCACTGCAGCCCCACCTCAGGAGCCGCCACTGCCCTCTCCCATTACATGACAGGGACTGTGTCTCTCTTCTTCTACTTGACATTCAGGGCAGGACTTGGGGTTAGTCAGGAAATGTAAAATTCCTAGCAGAGCTGATGGCTGCTCCCATAGTGCGTGGCCTGCATCAGAAGCACAGAGAGAGAGCTGCAGCAGAAACTGCCAGACTTTGTGGGATGCACCAATGTCCGGAATGCAGTCAAACCCCCAAAAATGGGGCTAGGATGCAGTGGGCAGCGCCATTTTTAGATGGCATTACCCAATAGAAGCCTAGGGGCTTCTATTTACGACGCCCCCATTCAGATACCTCCCAGCATCCCACGCATTGTGTGTGTCATTCTGCACATGCACAGAATGATGCCAAAAGGGCCTCTGGGTGATAAACCCGGAAGTCCCTAGGGGAGATGTACTAAGCTCTGAAAAGTGATAAAATGGAGAGTGATAAACTTCCAGCCACTCAGCTCCCAACTGTCATACCACAGGCTGTGTTTGAAAAATGACAGGACATGGTTGGCGACTTTCTGGCTCCCCCTTCCGGGAGGGAGCAGCCAGATCAGCACAACAGGGGGCATGGCCAGCACAAGGGGACATGGCCAACCAGATTAGGGTCATTTGTGGGCAGGACAGGGGCGTGGTCACGCGATCGCGTCATTTTGGTCTCGCCCCCACTACACAATGCAGCTATTACAGGCATTGTGAAGCAGGGGGCAGAGCCAAAATTATGCGATTCAGCGGGGGCTTTACAGGTAATCGCGGGGGTGGACGGCGGCCACCAGGAGGTTTGCCTGCCTTTCCGCGGAGCCGGGAGTGGCAACCGATTTTTGAATCGGGAGAAGCTTATTGGCTGGTAGGTTATCACTCACCATTTTATCACTTTCCAGAGCTTCGTTCATCTGGCCCCCTGTCTCGCAAAAAGCACAGCTTTGTCCTTTGCATTTTTCTTCATGCATACTGGTGTAAATAATGCCAGACTGCATACGATGAGTGGTGGGGCGCATCGCATGAAAATTTTGATGCATCATGCATCTCGCCCCTAGTGGGAGACTTTCTGACACCATTGTTGAAAGTCAATCATATCAAGATACATGAACCTTTACATGACAGAGGGCCTGATTCAGTAAGGAACGCACGGATGCAGACGCACGCACCTGGCCGCTGCGAGAAAATGCTAATGATTGCATATGCACAGGCAATCACAGCACAAAGATGCAGATGCCCAGCACTACATAATGTTGCCCCCTTTAGCATCCGCTAACGTTTGTACTGAAGCGCAAGGCTGAGAAAACATCGGGAATATCAGGTAGCATTGGATCCACATGCAGACTAAAGGTAGACCTGCTGCAGGAGTTGAGAGACTTCCTGTATGCAGAGGGATGCCAGGCTGCGTCCACCATCTCAGTGGCTAATTTATGCATGCCCCTGTAACGTGGTGCGAACGCCTGCTTTCGGCCAACCACTCCCCATATCCACCCCCAAACGGCAATTCCTGTCAATCACTTTTCCTTGGGTTTGAGTATTTACTGCGGTTCGCGCACGCATGCGCAGACTGCGACCATCGGCCGATTGCGTGCATCTGCATCCGTGCGTTCCTTGCTGAATCAGACCCAGAGTGACATCCCACAAATTCATGCAGAGTTTAAATAGCAATATATCATGCCCATAAATTAGATTAATGTGGCATAGAGAAGATTTTTATAAGCTTTCATTATATTGCTAAAACAAAACATGTTAGTGTTCTCTTTAAGGACAGTAGTTGAATGAAACCAATTCATTCTGTAATCAGCCACACATTGCACATGTGGAAGTGTTGGAGGAATCAAGTTTTCATGCACATCAGCTAAATTCTGATTATACGGATTGTGTTTTTCCTAGAATGTTAAATAGTAACATATTCAATAATTTGTATTTTTTTTCAACAAAACTATAATGTTCAGTCTTTTAAGAAACCATCCACAGTTACACAATGTGATTAAATAATGAGAAGAGTGATTTTTATAAAGAGGAAACTGCATGGGTGGCTCAATGGTCGGGCTGACAGGGCCTTAGCCCAGAGCGCTGTAGCCTGGAAGGGCCCAGCTGCAGTCAGACCAGCTCCTCATCTCTGCATCGTTCCGTCTCCCTTCCTGGTCCATGAACTGGGATACATGCTCTTATTGGCACTTCATGGTGACTGGTCCCTCCCCTGCGACCAGCCAACCTAACAGATGTACTGCAGATCAGCCCTGAGCTGATGCTGAGCCGGCCTTCCTCTTCCTGACAACAAGGGGAATTCAATTCAATGCGAAGTTGAATAGCCACGGGACAGTCACGTCCACCCGCAGGGCAAAGTGTCGGCATCCATTCAGTGCAGGAAGAGGGCTGGGGGGAGTCCAGCTACTGACGTAATGCTGGGCTCGCCTCCAGCCTGACTTTAACGAGAGGCATGGCATGCCCCAAATAATGTCATTTTAGGGGTGTGTCCTATGATAATTAGGCCATGCCCCCATTCTTGATTGTGGGCAACTAGGTACCGTCCTGCACAGGGCACGGCTCCCCCTGGAGCCGGCCCTGGGTGGGGATAAGGAAAAATGAAAAAATATTAAAAGTGAAAATAAGGAGAAAGATAATTAAAGAGGTATTGAATATATTAAAGGAAATGTAGGACTGAATAGTATAAAATAAATGATTTACAAAGAGGATGTGAAGAGAAGGGAGAACTAGGATTTAAAGGAGACAGACTAGGCTTCATCATTGTTGATTTTTAAATTAAATATTGAGGATTAGGTTTAGGCTCCCATTTGTCAAACAACTTGCTGTGCAGCGCTCATTAGCGTCTTCACTCGCCGCGCTGTTGCCCTTGTATTTAACATAGATAAATGTCTGTGCAAGCGGTATCGTTATTTGTCTGGTCAGCACTGTTGTTAACACTTAAGCAGCACTGATGAAAGATGACGAATTGAGAAGGGGAGAAGACGACGAATTGAGAAGGGGAGAAGATAAGCAATTAAAATAACGAGCGCTATTTTAGACAGAGCGTTCGTTGATAAATTCAGACACCAGCGATCTGTTATGAGAGGGTGAAGCACTGATAGCGCTGCTTAAAAACAGCGCTATCAGCAATAATAAATTGACAGCATTTATTTATCACTGAAAATTAGTTTTAAAGAGTAAAACTCGTTGATAACTGGGGCCCTTAGGGCTTCATTTACATACGAGTTTCAGCGGTTAAAACTCATTGCACATGATAAACAACACTTTGTCCTATTTAGTAATGCACGTTTAGGGTTTGGGCATAATAGTGCTATTTGTTAGCGTTTTATCATGAAAACAAATGGCAAACTTTATTTACTAACGAATGGTAATGATAACTTACTGTTCGTTTTCCTTAAATGAACTCGCCAGGTGCTGGCTTCTGCTGTGGTCCATCCCGCCCAATCAGTGTACAGCATCCAGCACCCGCCCCCTCTCTCCCCCCCCCTACCCCTTTTCCCCCATGGATTGTACAGCACCCAGCACCCGCCCCCTCTCTCCCCCCCCTTGAGCCAAAGGATGGCAAGTAATTTTCTGATTTTAGGTATTTTATTCTGAGTATCTCAGAAACTTTTGATGATATATTGATGACCCCCCTCATCCCTGGTGCAGCCCTCGACACTTTGAATAATTATGTGTTGTCCCTTCACCTGAAACAATTCTAACCCTACTGCGGTTTTTGGCCACATTCCCCTGTCTGGGAGTATAGCGGGAAAAAAGGTTGTAACTCTAGCTAGATAATGTAAAATGGCTCTTCGGTACACCTCATTGCAATTTCATGAAAGTGGGCTGCTTGTTGAGTATGATATATGGTGCTCCAGCCAATCAGCTCCCAACTGTCATTTTTCAAACAGATGACAGTGACAGTTGTGAGCTGATTGGCTGAAGCACCGTTATCATACGCAACGAGTTTTAACAGTCGTGAATAATAAAACTCGTCGATAAATAAGGCCCTTAGAATTTACTTTAAACAATCAAAATGCTGTAGGTAGCACTGTGCTAGCTCTGCCACATGTATTTAGCCATTTCATCAGTTTTACACAGAACTCCCATGTGGTAAGCATTGAAAATGAGTGAAGAACTTCCCCTGCACATCCTGCCTGTGTCTGTGGGATCATATCAGCCTATAATTATGAGGTGGGTGCTTCTGCTGTCTAAAGTCGGTGGCCTCAATGTCTGCAGCATGTCTCCTCTGGCCTCCTGTATAGCCTTTGGATGGTCCTCCACTGGAGTTATTCCTTCCTCTGGTGTGTACTGTGCTTTGTCCTGCCGGTCATTCCTCCTGGGATCCTCTAGTCTGCTCCTCTGCTGCCGCCATGTGCAGTGGCTGCAACCACCATTTTAGATTCAGCCACCCCGCTGCCTGGCTTCTAACTGTGCCTGGTGACTCTTCCTGGCCTCTGCTATGCTTGGGACTGCTGACTGTGGCTCAGTGACTGGCATCTCCAGAGTTAACTTCACCTAGCACTCCCTCAGATTGATGGTCTCCTCTTCTACAGGCCTCATTGTTAATAATTCTGACTCTGTTGCTTCTGTTTTGGATTGCTCTTACTGGGCATCTGTTTCCGGTGGAAACAAAGAGTTCAGGGGTGCAGCAACAGAGTGATATGAATGACACAATTCACACAGATTTAAAATTATTTATTTGTACTTACCTTTTCAATTAATTCTGATAATATTCCAATACAGTACAATCTCATATGGGAGCCCCACCCTACGTGGTAGGCCGGATGGGTACACTGGGCCTGATTCAGAGCCGGACGCTCTGACCAGAGCGCTCGCTCTGAATCAGGGCCCTCCTACCTAAAATTGGAGCGGCCTCCTGGCCGCTCGCATAGCTGTGGGTGACCACCCACAGCTTATGCGAGCGGCCAAACAGATGGTCGCGATGGTCAAGACCATCGCGACCATCTGGCTTGCGACGAGACCTTGCGGTAGGGTCTCGCTGCCGCAAGCCCAGGAGTGCTTTTGGCTGTATCAGAGCCAAAAGCACTCCCACTGACATCACTAGTGATGTCAGTGGGGCCGGCCCCAGACGGTAGGCGTTCCCATGGGAACGCCTCCGTCTGGGCAGCAACGCCCCGTCACGCCCACCAAAGGAGGGCGTGCTGTCACTCACCATCGACAGCACGCCCCCTTTGGTGCGAGACCCATAGCGATGGCTGGCCGTCGCTATGCGGGTCTCTCGCATGTGCACGACGGAGCTCCCTCCGTCATGTGCATGCACATTAGGGCACCATCGACCCGCTTGCGAGCGCTCAGCTCTCACGAGCAGGTCTGAATCAGGCCCACAGTTCCAGCACTTTCTGCAGTCAGTCTGGGTTCCGGGAATTCGGGTTCCAAATTTCCGCATTTCACACCTAATTATAGGGCTCTTAACAAAGACTGGATGCTATATGCTTTATACGGTCATAAACATTAAAGTAAGTATTAGCAATAGGGGGTAACATTGCCTCAAATATGGTTATTGGCACAGTATTATAACAAGTGATATTGACATTACTATGTTCAAGGCTCCTTGCTAAAAGCAGTCAATAACACAATCTTAAATGCAAGTAGTCATAATATGTCACAATCTGTAACTACAGCACATTCATTTAAGAATCAGATCAAAGGGCAAATATTTAACATAGTTGAAAATTAGTATCAAACAGCTTAGCCAAATTAGTAGAAAAACTTTCTAATGGTATTAATACAATCACTAATATATACATTAAAAGTACTCTGAATAATTCAACAGCAAAATGGTGCAACATTTTGTTTGTATCACCTGTCACAGCATCATATATACTTTCTGCTATCTTACTTGCTCCTCACCTGCATACCTGCCCTCCCCCTCCTCTGAATGAGATACTTTGTATTTACCTTGCTGGGACTTTATTTTACTCCATTATAAGCAAGTCTGGTAATACAGCAGATACTACTTCACATATGGAGACGTTTGCTTGTTTCTCTACTGTGTCTTTTCAATATAACTCCTCTGATAGCAACCAAACTTCTTGTTGTCTTGTTACTGGGACTGGCTCCTTCTTTGCAACAAATCCTTCAGGCCATTACTGAATTAGAGAGAAGGGTTAAGGACAAGATAGGGGAGGTGCAGGTGAACATTTCTCTTATGCGGTATGCGTATGACCTCCAGAAAATTAGGGAGAGAAGTGGGGAGGCTGAACACTGCATCTCCGCTCTCTAAGATCTCACTGCTCCCATGAAATAACAAAATGCTGATCTAACCTCTCAAAAGGTCTTCTATAAAATACAGTTATCCAATATTGAGGGCAGGTTCCAATTATGTGGATGAGCTCCTGCTTTAGGATTTCATTTGTCCCTCTGTTTGAGGAATAGGTATAAGTTTAGATGGTTATGCAGGTTGGGCTTGGGTCTGGGACACTGTTATTTTTCCTATTTTATTTCTTCTAATGTGTTAATGTCATATACTTTGTTGCTGTGCATTGTTTTTGGTTGTTTGGGCTTATATGTATGTATCTGATTGCTGGGTGTGTTTTGACATACGGAGTTGGCTGGGGAGGGTTTATGCAAGTGTTTTATTCTTTGTTTAGTCCTTATGACTCTCCGTTATGGCCTTAGCTAATGCTACTGGGGGACTCTGCCTGCTCACATGGAACATGCAAGGCCTTAATGATAAAATAAAGTGCTCCATTGTCTTACACCAAGTTGAAAAGTATAATGCTGATATTAGTTGTCTTTTGGAGCCCTGGGTGGGCTGGATGTACCATTCTACCTTTTCCCACAACTCACAGGGTTCACAGTTTTAGTTAGTGGATCACCTACGAATTGATTAATCAGGGAGGTATGTCTCAGAGCCTTCATTAATTCTATTTTATTACCTATATTATTGATCTACATACCACCACCCCCTCCTACCTTTTTAATAATGAGGTGCTGGGGAGGGCAGCCTCCTTTATTGCTTTGTCTCCCAATACCCCTGTAATCTGCATGTGTTTTTCTTTAACAATGTTATGAATCAATCTCTTGTTCAATGAAGGGAGGTGCACTCTCCTCTCCCCTTTTGTTCCACTCCCTTCTCTAAATTGATTGTGGAACTGGGGTTGATTAATATATGGAGGGTTGTCACCTTTCTGTTAGTGAGTTCTTTTGTCAATTCTCCACCCACCACACTTTCTCCCATATTGTCTTGATATTTGTTTCTCCTATTTTATCCCTCAGGGTTACAGTGGTGCACTAAATGCTTACGATGATATCTGACCATTCCCTGGTTTGCCTCCAGATGTCCCATATGGTGGAGCCAGGGGCAATGGTGGTGTCTCTTATCACTAGGTCTTTGATTCTGTTGAATGAAGGTCCTAGCAAGGTTTAGCATGGGGTCTTGTGTTAGATTACTATATTTATACCTCTGTTCAGGTTGGTAAGTGTTACTGTTCGCATTGGCTATTGAACCTTTGGTGTGCTTGATCAGTCCTGCTCCTTGCATCTGTGGTGTATGGGCTGGTGCCACTGTGGACACTATAGCTCTCTATAGCTTTCTAAGCCGACGACAAGCTTTTGTTCCTGGCTTAAGTGAATAGCTCATTGTACAATCTCCTCCTCGAAAGATGTCAGATTAGAACTGATGCAGGTCTGGGCATTTCCAAGATGTCAAAGTATGTTGATGCCGCAAAATAGCAAATAGTGAAGCCCTTTGGGTGCTAGTTGTGAACACACAAATAAAAACAGAAATTATACTATACATGTATCCAGGTAGATGTTCTACATGATCAATGATATAAAAAAAGATAAAGAAATAGGCACAGATAGTTCTGATGCAAACAGGGGGGCTGAAATTCCCCTGTGTGACTTACAGTTTGTAGCTCCACTGGAAGCAGGTTCTTATAATACAGCATGCAGCATCCTAACGCGTTTCAAGCAAATATGCTTTTCCTCAGAGGACTGTTGTTCCCAAGTATTACAAGTTTTGGCTTTTTGGACCTACTCTTGCTTTGGTGTCGGCAAGTATGGCCTTTGCTAGCTCTGGTCCTTGCTCCCTTTTCTTGCCCTACCCCACACACCTCTCCATGTCAATGCACTGTATTGTATCTTGTATCCCCCTGCTCATCTGACTGCATGTATACTGTCAGACACTCATCTCTCTGTTTCATTTTACATTGAGCCTTGCTGTCCTATACTGTACTGTGTGTTATTGTTTTGTAATTTATGTATAAATTTATATTTTCTATGCAAATTTATGTGACAGGTTGTACGAATTAAGTTGTTTCTTTTTTTTGTTCTTTTCAACAGTTGTTATGCCTTAAAATAATAAACAACTACTAGATTTAAATATTCGAAATACTTCCAGATAGACCAGATCCTACAGAGGTTGCTTGTTCCTTGCCCCAGTTCAGCTGTGAAGACAGGAAACAGAACACACATTGCTGAAGTTTAATCCGGTCACAGAGCTAAATAAAATGATCAAATACAAACAATAGTGTTTCTGTCTAATACATTGCCTGGATCTATCTGAAGGTCACCACACATCACATCTGATACAGTGTCAGCATTTGAATAAAGGTCACAATGTACGAAAGCCCTTCATTTAAAACCAATTAGTCCAATCGCAATAAAAGGCTTTTTATTTTACACTTATTATATAGCCAAAGAGTGACGCTTTAGATTTGTTACGTAAAAAATTAACATTGCGTTCAAGTGCACCTCAACAAAATTTACTACTGCAAAGTGACATAAAAACCAGCATTAAATGATATTATAGCAATAATATTTACAGGGTTGTTGCTACTGTAAAGGCAAAACATAGTAAAGATTTTGTAAGAGAGGTTTAACTCTGCATAGTTACAGAGGAATAACTGAGAAGGAAGGAGTGATATATGATGAGTGATAGAAGGTTTGACATATGATATATGATATATAATACAATGTTGCACATTTTATTTCCTATGGGAATTAGCAGTGGTATTTATTCAATATTGAATTGCTCAGGTATATTCGTATCGACTGCCACAACTCACAGTCCTCGAGAATAAATAAACCCCTTAGACTCCTATGTTAACACTAGTGAAAGCATTTGGAAGGGTATGGGGCTGAAACTTATTGGTTTGAAAGATAATTGCACCCTAACCCTGTTCTGTAGATGGAACCATTGAAGAAAAGCGCTCTCTTGTTGTGCTGATGAACAGCAGTAAATGTCTTGAATCAAATTGCTGCTCGGAGCTGCAAATTACTCACTAGGACCCCAGTGGACATTTGCACTGTCCTCACCGTTAGACTTCCATGCAACTCTGTCTGGACAGAAGAGGCCCTTAAAGAGCTTATATATTAACCCGGAATACCTGAAATAAATAAGGGGCCATTGAGAATATCCATTTTCATTACAAAATAAATTCATAAAAATGGTCTACTATCCCAGTTGTTACATAGCCATTACTTTCAATTTACTAATATTATTAACATCAGACATAAATTCTAAAAAAAAAAATTGCTCCAAACCTTCATAAAATGCATATTTTGCAGATTTTATATAACCCTTTAAATTAATTCCCATGGATCTAAGGTTTATTCATTTCCATGTGGACACATATATTATAAGACTGTGATTTTGATTACAACTCCTGATATGAATATAGCTCCTGCTTTTCCATGTAGACACTAATGCATTATGAGACAGACTGTGATTTGCTTACAACTCCTGAGTCCTGTGCTGCAAAGAGATGCTTCATGATGGAGGAACCAGGATGGCTAAGTCTGAGATACTGAGAGCTTTAAGGTTAGTTGTCTGAGAGACAGAGGCCCTGATTCAGCACAGATCACAATTGGGATCGCAGCTGCGTAATCGCGCATAGAGACGCCCATTTTTGCTTTCTCACATCTGTACTATCTCACAGTCCTGCATATACATCGGTAACATCGAAGCACATCTGCCCGTCACGCACAATTGCAGCAGGTCTGACCTGTCACAGAAACTGCAAGTCTCGTCGCACGCAGTTAGTACTCAGGTTGCGTAGGCAATCGCAGTGGCTAGTTTATGTGCACATCCATGCAACGGCGTTCAAACGGACAGGCACGCCTGCGTTTCTGCAACCACTCCCCCGTCACCACCCCCAAACGCTCACGGCCTGTCACTCACTCTGCGATGGATTCCTGTCTGCGTGCATAATCACAGTGCGATGCATGCACAATTCTCAACAATCGGCCGATCTGTGTACGTGGTTGCAATTGTGATCCATGCTGAATCAGGCCCAGAGATAGCACTGGACTGTTCCATGCATATATGGTGTTTGCTAGTGTTTATTACTTTCCTTAAGGAGAGATGTATTTAGGCTAAAATATGGCCAACATCAGTTTTCGGTGCTATGGACGCATTGCCCATATGGAACAAGCTCTGGAATGCAATACTTTCCGGAGCTTGGACCTGGTGAGCAAAGCCATCTATATGGTGTTAACCATCTATATTTTGTTACCCCATGGGCTTCTTTTCACATCGTGCCAATCGGATCCCTCCCAGCATCCCCAATGGTGCACACTATAATACGACGTATGCGCAGAGGGACTTATGGGTCATAAACTTGGAAGTACCCTCCTCACAAAGGACATCTCTTTTCGCAAGAGCTGTCCTTTGCCATTTTAATTGCAATTCTAAATACATACAGGCATTATTATTATTACATCTCAGTACATCCCACCCTTAGTATTTTACTTATATTTGTCCCGTTTGAATGTATCAATTTTGAAACCTGAAAAGCACTGTTGCCATAGCCTTTAATTAAATGTAGAATTGGTGATCATGTATATAATTAAAGAATGGCACTATTTGTTCCATTTGCCTTGTTTTAGAACTATTGCTGATGTGTATTATAGGGATGTGCGTTGACCCCTGTGTTTTGGTTTTGGATCTGTATCTCCTTCAAGGTTTTGGATCTGGATTTGGTTTTAAAACCGATCCTTGCATGTTTTGGTTTTGGTTTTGGATCTGTCATTTTTCTAAAATATCATAAAAACAGCTGAAATCACATAATTTGGAGCTGTTTTTGTTCCTACAGTATTATTAACCTCAATAACATTTATTTCCAGTCATTTCCAGTCAATTTTGACCACCTCACAGCTCACAATATTGATTTCATCCAGTTTAGGCTAGGGTTGAGTGGGTTCGGATTCTGATCGCCACTTTACCGCAAGTTCGGATTTATTTTATTGGCTATCCAAAACACGTGTAAGCCGATAGCCAATCAAATGCCGTTTTGAGAAACGAGTAAATCCAAGTAAATCCGAACCCGCTCATCCCTAGTCTAGGCTGAAAGGTTGCATCGAGCTAGTTGGCTGACTAAGCTATGCAACAGCAGTGAGTGGCACTAACATGGCAGACAGGATGGCAGTATAATAAACTATAAAATTGAAAATGTCAGGCAGCAATACCCCAAACAGCACATAATGCAAAGAAAAGAAGTGCAAGATGGAATTGTCCTTGGCCCTCCCACCCACCCGTATGTTGTATATAGAAAACAGGACATGCACAGTTTAACAAACCAATCACTTCAGCGACAGGGACTGACAATTGTGGCTGAAGCGAGTGGTTTGTTTGGGCCCCCACAAACTAAGCTACCAACGAGCAGCTGACATTGCTGGCAATGATCCCTCCATGCGCAAACTAGCTTTACAGAGGCAAGATGTTGTCGCCATCATCATCCGATTCCTCACCCTCATCAGTGTGTACATTATCTTCACACAATATTAATTTGTCCCCAGTAGAATCCACCATTACAGTCTCAGGTTCCTCTGTAATTTTTGGATGTAATTGGCGATAAATGTCTTCCTCATGAAATTTGTAGTTCATTTTGATGAACATCATCTTTTCTACATTTTGAGGAAGTAGCCTCCTACGCTGATCGCTGTCAAGGTTCCCGGCTGTCCCGAAAACTCTTTCTGAGTACACACTGGAGGGTGGGTAGCTGAAGTAAAGCAAAGCCAGTTTGTGCAAGGGCCTCCAAATTGCCTTTTTTTCCTGCCAGTATTGAAAAGGACTGTCTGATATGCCTATTTGGATGCTATCATTAAAATAGTCCTCAACCATTCTTTGAATGGTGACCGTATCAGATGGAGTCACGGTAGAGGTCTCATTAATTGTAGACAATTATTTTAGACCCGACCAGATGTCAAAACTTGGTTGTGTTGACTCGTCAACATCACCATTGGGTCTTTTTTTGGAAAAGGCTAGTTTTTTCCTGGCAGCCACACTTGCTGGAGAAACTGAAAGAGAAGCCATCGCTGCATCACGTGCCACTTGAGCTGACAATTTCCTTACCAACAGCTCTTTGCATCTCTTCAGATCTGTGTCCACTGGTAAGAAAGACATGACTTATGACTTAAACCTAGGATCCAGCACGGTTGCCAAAATGTATTGGTCCAATTATAAGCTCTTGGCAACCCTTGGATCTTGGTGAAGCGAATAAAGGACTTGATCTACAAGTTTAACATACTTACCAGAATCGCTTTGTTTCAGCTCCTCCTTCAGTTACTCAAGCTGCTTTTCCAACAGTCTAATTAGGGGAATTACCTGACTCAAGCTGGCAGTGTCTGAACTCACTTCACAGGTGACTACTTGAATGTATTTTCCACTAAGCTTGAGTAAGGTACATTCCCCCCCTCCTCTTCCTATGTCATCCGCTGAAGCATATAAAGGGTGGAATTCAACCTTGTTTCTTGCAGGTGCTGCAATCTTTTACATGCACCTGCTGAATGGCGAAAATGTCCAGTAATTTTGCTGGCCACAGAGAACATCTCCTGCATGGCACTGTCATTTAAAACAAAAATAAATTGCACCCACAAGTTGATTGTGTGAGCAAAACATGAGACGTGTTGGAATTCACCCTGCTGTAAGGCTCTCACAATATTGGTGGCTTTGTTAGAAATCACAAATCCCGAGGAGAGTCCAAGCGGGGTAAGCCATTTTGCAATGACTTCCCTGAGTTTTTATAAGAGGTTGTCAGCAGTATGCTTCTTAGTGAAACCGATGATACACAGAGTAGCTTGCCTCCAAATGAGCTACTTTTTCTTAGATGCTGTTGCTGTTGGTGCTATAGGCAATACACCCACCCAGTGGGCTGTTACAGTCATGAATTCTTGAGTTTGCCCTGTTCCACTTGTCCACATATCTGTGGTTAAGTTGACAGTGGGTACAACAGCATTTGGAGGACACTAATTAAGTTTTTTTTTAACATCCCTATACAAGCTGGGAATTGCTTTTCTAGTGAAGTGAAATCTAGATGGGATTTGGTAGTGGGGACACAGGATCTCAAGTAATTGACTGCAACCCATGAACTAATGGCGGATATCGGACACTCATCTCATACCAGCATAGATGTTATGGCATCAGTGATCCGCTGTGCAACTGGGTGACTGCTGTCATACTTGCTCCCCCTTGCAAAGTATTGTTTAACAGTCAATTGTTTTATTGAACTACTACTAGCAGTCTTCTTGGTCCCCTTCTGGGATGAAAATCCAATCCCAGCAGCAGCAGGCATAATGCTCAAGGATTCTTCTGAGGAATTCAGGATAGGGGAGGACTGAGTTAGCCTTATCAAATTGTATGCAGGACTAGTTCCAATCATGATTGAGAATATTGTTGAAGGTGTTGGTGGTGAAGATGCCAGGTGCCTGGCTCTAGCAGATAGAAGGGAGCTAGCTGATGCTGGACTACTTGTTGTTACTTTTTTAGCCAAAGTTTCTGAACTTTGCAAACACTTTTGATGGATGCACTGTAGATGATGTAACAGGGACGAGGTTCGTAGATGGTTAAGGTCCCTACCTCTACTTACTCTGGCATGACAATGGATACAGGTGGCTTGACAATTGTTGTCCGGATTTGGGTAGAAATGATTCCACACATAAGAAGTGGATTTTTTTGTTTTATGCCCAGGCATAACAATGGGCTTTTCCTTATCATGGGCAAAAACTGATTCCACTGGGGCCTGATTTACACAAACAACATCCTCATCAACATCCTCATCATCAACATACTTATTAGCATCAGCTACACAAATATCCTCCTCATCCTGGTGCACGTCCACAGAACCATCCTCGATTTGTCAGCATGTTGATATGTGCTGCTAATCCCCACATTTGCAGAGGATGCACAAGTGGTGGAAGGAGGCTCCTCTTCAAGTACAGTTTTGGAAAGGTCAGGCTCAAACATGGCACCTGCCGACACACTTAGGGACATAGTCAATTAGCTTCGGAGTCCCCGCTGCTTGACTTTACCTCGCACCTCATGTAGGTGCGAGGTAAAATCAGCGTGAGGCCACCCTATTTGGCCTCGCACGAGAGGTTATTACACACTGATTCCGCAGTTCTCACGGAATCAGTGTGTTCTCGCGCGAGAGTCCTAGTCTAATGATGCGGGGAAATAGCTATTTATTTGAATAGCTAAACCCCGCATTGCGGGACTTTAGCCTGTCAATTAGCCATGGGTGAAATCCCGCGGCTAATTGAAAATGCCCCTTAGACCTCCTCAGAGATTTGTGACATTTCTGAGTGCACAGTTGGTTCCTGTGCCTTAACAATTTTCATATATTTGAAATGTCTACAGGGAGAAGAACTTACATCACCATAAGAGGCAGAACCACCAGTCATAAATAAAGGCCAAGGCGTTAGCCTTTCCTTGCCACTTCGTGTGGTGAAAGGCATATTGCCAATTTTATGACTTTCTGCAGCTAACTTTCCCTTTGATGCTTTTTATTTACCACTGTAAAAGATTGCTTTGATTTTAGATGCCCTGACTTTGGCCCCGTATGCCCTTGGGCATCCGCTTTAGTAGATGACATAGATGGACTAGAATCGTCACGACTGGTGGCATAGGTAACATCTCCAGCACTAGTATGTGGTTCCTGCTCTCCTCTCAACTGATCATTCTTCATATCAACAAACACGAACAAAGTGGCGTACAACACACATGTAAATTTTGCACCAATTTTAAATATTACACTGCAATATCAATGACCTACAGTGTCACAATAATTTTTATGAATACACTGTGCTATCCCATACAGTGTCACCATATTTTTTATGAATATATTACACTGCGCTACCACTTAGAGTGTCACAATATTTTTTGTGAATAAAACTGCGCTACCACTTACAGTGTCACAATATTCGTTATGAATACACTGCGTTACCACTTAGTGTCACAATATTTCTTATGAATACACTATTCTACCACATACAGTGTCACAATACGTGTGGCATATTACACTGCGTTTCCACTTACAGTGTCACAATGATTTTTGTAAATACACTGTGCTATCCCTTACAGTACCAAAATACGTGTTGAATATTACACTGCATTTCCACTTACAGTGTCACAATACTTTTTAGGATTAAAACACTACGCTACCACTTACAGTGTCACAATATTTTTTTTTAATACACTGCGCTTCCACTTACAGTATTACAATACGTGTTGAATATTTACACTGCATTTCCACTTAAAGTGCCACAATACGTGTATATTACACTGCGGTTACACTTACAGTGTCACAATACGTGTATGAATATTACACTGCGGACTGACCGGCAGCGACACAGTAAAAAAAAATAATATAGCACACTGGGGAACAGCACAAAAAAACAATCAAAACTAATTATATTATTAGCTTTCATTAGCTTTTATTTATTTTTTTACACTGGGCACCCTTGGACAGACAAAGCACTCCTGAATGGACACAGCAGCCCCTGGATGGACACAGCAGCCCCTGCCCTGTATGAACACAACAGCCCCTGGATGGACACAGCAGCCCCTGCCCTGTATGAACACAACAGCCCCTGGAATGACACAGCAGCCCCTGCCCTGTATAGACACAGCATCCCCTGGATGGATACAGCAGCCATTGCCCCTGGATGGACAGCAGCCCGTGGATGGACACAGCAGCCCCTGGATGGACACAGCAGCCACTGGCCCTGGTTTGACACAACAGCCTCTGGATGGACCCAGCAGCCCCTGCCCTGGACAGACACAGCACCCCTGGACAGACAAAGAAGTCTGTTCACTTCACTATTCAGAGCCGGAGTGATATGGCGCCGATGACCGGGTACCTTTATAGTATCCAAAACCCACGGGTTGATTATGTTTTGCCTCATTCTGGGATCCGAGTCAGACGGCAAACCCTGAGCAGACTCGAATCCCGGCCCGGATTGCGAAGTTCGGGTGGGTCCGGTTCTCAGGGAACAGGACCCGCTTATCTCGAGTTAATACATACCCACCCCTCTTAATGCCCTTTATTGAAGCTATGCTAGCACATGAAAAATAGAACACACTGCTTCAAAAATAGTGAACAAAGCATTAAGATTTTAAAAAAAAAAAAATGTAAACATAAACGAAATCATTCTTCAATTTTTAATTCACATTTATTCTTCAACTATTGTATGAAATCACTTTAATTGGAGATGTCATTTGAGCTCTAGCAACATTAGTGCAAAACCTAAGATGCGTACATACTAGTCAACATTTTTAACGATTTTGCCGTCAATGACTCATCATTACGACGAATTTGTTTTATTTTCCAGTGTGTACTCACTAGATCTCTCGCGATGCGTGCTCCCGCAGGTCACTAACGACATTCCCAGTCTTCTGTATTTGCAGCTCAATCTGGGGATGTCGTTAGCAATGCCATGCTGCCGAATGTAGCATGGCCCTGCTCCCCCCCATCGTTCAGTCATTGCAGGCATCGGCAAGTGTATATGCACTTGTCAATGCCAGCAGCCCTGCCGTGTCCGTCGCTGACAAAGTCGCTGAACACACACATCGTTTAGTGTGTACCCAGCATTAGAGTTCAATATAAAATTGTACCTGCCCAGGAAAAAAGCTTATATTTTTATAGTCTGCTCCTCTGACTTAATAATCATGTACTCATTCCCTGATGCAGCTGTCTCTCATTGTGGTAACTGGAGTCTGAAGCTGGGTACACACTAAACAATGTGTGTACCTAGCGATGTGATGGATGACTGGACAGACGATGGGCCAACATATCAGGCGGCCGGTACACATTAGGCGAACCGTTGCCCGACCGCATCCCGCTGCATGCAGTCGTTAGTAACATTGGCAGAGGGAGCACATGGCTCGACATAGTGGGTACAAATTAGGCTATTTTGACGATATGTCGGCCCGATACGTCGGATTGGGCGAAATATCATCTAATGTGTATGCAGCTTGAATGAGGAGATGTGATTTGTATCAGATACTTTGGGGCAGATTCAATTAGCCACGGGGGTCCTATTCAATTCTTCATGCGGGAGTCCCAGAGACCCCGTGCGCGATTCCCTGCAGCCGGACATTACTTCGCAGCACCTGGTGGTGCGAGGTAAAATCCACATTATTCGGCCTCGCGGCCGGGCAAAAAACACATTGATTCCGCAGTTTTTTCGGAATCAATGTGTGATATAAGATATGGTGAGAACTTACCTTTGTTATCTCTATTTCTACGAAGTCCATAGGGTTCCACAGGATACCTCGGGGTATAGGTGATGATGTCAGGCATCGGACACCAAAGAGTTAAAGTTTTCAGCCTCCCAGGATGCACTAGGGTCCCCCTCCTATACCCCGCCCCCGAGCCAAGGCATCTTAGTTACGTACCAAGCCATAGGCCGGAGGAGGAGAAGGAAGAGAGAGAAAAAAGATCTGGACACACTCAAGAATCATATTCTCACCATAGGGAGACGGAAAAAAAACAGTGACCAGAGCAAAGACCATCTGCAGCACAGGTGCGACAGGGCGGGAGTCCTGTTGAACCCTATGGACTTCGTAGAAATAGAGATAACAAAGGTAAGTTCTTACCATATCTCATATTTTCTACATCAGGGGCCATAGGGTATCCACAGGATACCTTGGGGATGTCCCAAAGCAGTATCCTTTAAGGGTGGGGACGCTCCTGTGCTGAAAGGAGAATCCGCCACCCGAAGGAAGCATCCTGAGAGGCAAAGGTGTCAAACGCGTAATACCTCACAAAGGTATGGACCGAGGACCAAGTGGCAGCCTTGCAGATCTGGACTGCAGAGGCACCACGTCGAGCAGCCCACGAAGGACCCACAGACCTAGTGGAATGAGCCCTCACAGAGGAAGGAACCGAAAGGCCTTCATGAAGATAAGCTTCAGAAATGGCCATACGAATCCAGCCTGCCAAAGTTTGCTTTGAAGCAGGCCAACCCTTTTTACGGAAGCCATAGAGGACAAACAAGGCGTCCGACTTCCTAAACGAGGAAGTGCGGTCAACATAAATCCTTAAGGCCCGCACAACGTCCAAAGTGGCCTCACCCACCGTAAGATCCGGTGAGTTAAAAGCCGGCACAACAATTTCCTCGTTGATGTGAAAACTGGAAACAACTTTAGGAAGGAAACCAGGACGAGTGCGCAGCACCGCCCTTTTCCTATGAAAAATCAGAAAAGGGGGTCTACAGGAGAGAGCCCCTAAGTCAGAAACACGTCTGGCCGAAGCAATGGCCAGAAGGAAAATTGTCTTAGCTGTCAGCCATTTGAGGTCCACTGAGCCCAGGGGTTCAAACGGCAGTTCCTGGAGAGCCCGCAGGACCACAGCTAAATCCCAAGGTGCCACTGGTGGAACAAAAGTTGGCTGAATTCTGAGAACACCTTACATAAAGGTGCGCACATCAGGGATTGCAGCAATCCTACGATGGAACCAGACGGACAGGGCAGACACCTGCACCTTCAGGGACGCAAGGCAAAGCCCATGGTCCAGTCCCGCCTGTAGGAAAGCTAACACTCTAGACAGACGGAATTCCCGAGGAGCATAACTTCTCGGTTGACACCACTGGAAGAATGTATGCCACATACGATGGTATATCCTTGCAGAAGATGGTTTCCGAGCTCTTAGCATAGTTTGCACTACAGAGCTGGAAAACCCCCTGGACCTTAACATGTCTCAACAGCCACGCCGTCAAAGACAGCCGAGTCAAGTCCGGGTGAAGACAAGGACCCTGTGACAGGAGGTCCGGGCGTAACGGCAACCGCAGAGGAATGTCAACGGACAGTCCCTGGAGGTCTGAGAACCAGTGCCTCCAGGGCCACGCAGGAGCTATCAACAGGAGCGTCCCTCCTTCCTGTTTGAATTTCCGGATTACCCGAGGAAGAAGGGAAAACGGAGGAAACAGATAAGCAAACCGGAACGTCCACGGACGGACAGAGCATCCACCAGAGACGCCTTTTCGTCTCTTGTGCAAGACCCATACACCGGCAACTTGTTGTTGTGTCGTGACACCATGAGGTCGATCTCTGGAAGACCCCACCTGTCCACCAGCAGCTGAAAGACGTCCTGGTGCAGAGACCATTCCCCCGGATGAACGTCCTGGCGACTGAGAAAGTCCGCCTCCTAGTTTAGAACTTCCGGGATGAATACCGCTGATATGTCCGGGAGATTGCGCTTCGCCCAAACCAGGATTCGGGACACCTCTACAAGAGCCGCCCGACTTCGGGTTCCTCCCTGCCGATTTATGTAGGCCACGGTGGTAGCGTTGTCCGACTGGACCTGCACTGGGTGACCTTGGAGAACCCGATGGGCCTGCTGGAGAGCATTGAACACCGCGCGGAGCTCCAAAATGTTTATTGGAAGCTCTGTTTCCGCCCGAGTCCACCTGCCCTGGAACAAGTATGGACCCGTGACTGCTCCCCAGCCCAGAAGACTGGCGTCCGTTGTCAACAGGACCCAATTCGCCACCCAGAACGGATGACCCTTGTTGAGATGGGTCGTCTGCAACCACCATGCTAGGGACAGGCGAACCTCCAGCGTGAGTACCATCATCTGGGACCATAGACTCTGAGGCAGTCCATTCCATTTGGACAGGATCAAGTGCTGCAGAGGTCTGGAGTGAAACTGGGCATATTCCACCATGTCGAATCCCCACACCATGGAGCCCAGTAACCTCATCGACACCTGGCGATTCTGGAGACAACTGCGCACCCTCAACTGCAAGGCAGAGATCCTTTCCCCCGTCACAAAGATCCTTTGCTGTCCGGAGTCCAATAAGGCTCTGAGGTGCATAATCCGCTGAGACGGGATCAGGGTGGACTTCTGCCAGTTTATCAACCAGCCGTGCCGTTGCAGTACCTCAATGGTCAGGTCCAAGTGACGTAAAAGGAGCTCTGGAGATCCCGCCACCAACAGATGGTCATCCAAGTACGTTAACATGCGGGCTCCCTGCAGCCACAGGGAAGCCGCCATGACCGCCATCACTTTTGTGAAAACACGTGGAGCTGTCGCCAGCCCAAAAGGTAACGCCCGGAACTGAAAGTGGTCGTTGCGGATTGCAAACCTGAGGAACTGTTGATGGCGTAAAAGAATAGGAACGTGCAGGTAAGCGTCCTGTATGTCCAACGACACCATGTAATCCCCAGGTTCCAACGCCAGAATGATGGACCGCAGGTTCTCCATCCGAAACCTCGGCACCCGCAAAGACTTGTTGAGTGCTTTGAGGTCGAGGATCGGACGAAACGACCCATTGGGTTTCTGCACCAAAAACAGATTGGAATAGAAACCCTGGTCCTTCTGGGAGAATGGAACAGGCACTATAACTCCAGCCTGGAGCATAGTGTGCAGCACTTTCCGCAGTTCCAAGGCTTTGTTCCGGTCTGATGGAAGACCCGTGGTGAAGAATCGAGACGGGGCCTGTGCCAAAAGGAGAGGGCATACCCGTGAGAAACCACCTCGAGAACCCAAGTGTCTGTTGTGGTAACCGACCAACACTGGGCGAACTGCAGCAGGCAGCCTCCCACTTTGGGATCCCCCAAAGAGAGGCCCGGACCGTCAGGCCGCAGGCTTGTCATCTGGCTTAGGGGCCGGACGTCTGGTACTCCAGGCCGGCTTCCGGGGCTTGGCCGATCTTTTGCGGCCAGCCTGTCGGGGAAAGGACTGTGCTTTAGGCCTACCCTGGGCCCTGTAAGGCCGAAAGGACGATGTAACTGAACTGGAAGGAACTGCAGCAGACGGAAGACATGCAGATTTGGCTGCCGCCAGCGTGGCTACAATTTTGTCCAGGTCCGGACCAAATAGAACCTCTCCATTAAAAGGCAAAGCTTCCAAGCCCTTTTTGGAATCAGCGTCCACCTTCCAAGATCGCAACCATAAGGTACGACGAGCAGCTACAGCTGCCGAAGAAATCCGAGACGCCAGGGTACTGATATCGAAGGCCGCTTCATTGATATAAGTGGCCGAGTCCCGGAGATTGCCTATCAACTTGGTCTGCTCAGCCGAACAGTCGGAATCGAAAGACGCCTCCAAAGTATCAGCCCAGCGCTCCATAGCTCTGCCTACCCAACAAATGGCCATAGCCGGCCTAGCTGCCCCCCCCCCCACAAGAGAATAAACGGACTTTAGGCAGATCTCCACCTTACAGTCCGTAGCATCCTTCAGGGAAGACATGGAGGGCATGGGCAACGTGGCACTACGGACTAGGCGTGTCACATGAGAATCCACCTGTGGAGGGGATTCCCACTTAGAAAAATAATTATCCACAAACGGATAAGCCACCGCAAAACGTCTCTGCGGCTGATACCGTTTGCCAGGCTTCCTCTAAATGGGCCACTAACTGACCCGAATGAGGAAACACTGTGGCGTCACCCTTAATATCCTTAAAAAAGGCATATTTAGATTTGGACACCGGAGGATCTTCGTCCTCAATCACTAAAGCTGTGCGGACTGCCCAAATAAGTCCAGGAATATATACCTTGGACCTAGCGTCTGACTCTTTAGTACGGAGAGCTTCCTGGTCCGAAAGATCCAGAATCTCCCCATCATCAGATGTCACGTCGTCATCCTCATAAGGAGCAGACAGAGACGCCACTGGTCGCTTATGTGGCCGCAACACAGACTCCCCTTGTAACACGTCCGACAAGTGCTGTACAGAACTTGTCGGAGAATTAACCCACGCAGGCTCCTGAGAGACCTGGGGAGGGGAAATAGAGAGACTGTGGGGTACCATCAATTGCCTCGGGAAACCCTGCATGGGTGACGACACCACTGACTGCAGGGACAATCCCATCTGTGAGAACGCAAGCTGCGGAGCTAACTGGCCCACCAGGGTTGTAAGCGCTTTGGCGAAACAAGCACAGGGCGGCTCCTGTACTGGTGCCGTGACAGTAATTGGCCGCGCCAATAAATAACACTGCCGACATAGCCCCTCCGCGCTACCCTCCCCCTCCGCTATTGGTACCTTACACGTAGTACACAGAAGCTGGAGAGGAAAGTCACTCTCAGACATGATGGTAAGTATGTGACCCCTCTCACAGATACTTGTTAGTATAGTGTGAGACCACCCTGCAAGCACCGCACCGCAAGGGCTTTAGCAGAAAGATCAGGGACAGTGAAATGGCTGACAGAAGAAATTGAAAGTACAGGCAGCAGCGCTAGCAGAAGTCACATATAATGCAAAGAAAATCAATTCCTGCACTATCAGCGCTGATACTCAACTACTCAGACACGGAGCCTGCTAGGACACAGCGCTGCATACACAGACCTGACCAAGCGGCGGAGAGGTATGCCGGGGGACCCAGACCGCGATGCCTCCGTTTCAAGCTTCCAGCAGCGTTCACCATGCGTTGAGAAAGATGGCCACCGAGGAGCATAGAGGAGGCTGGCCTGAGCGAGGAGCGCTGTCACAGGGCCAGTCAGCGTGTGCAGAGAGGGCTGTGTGCAGCGGGGGAGGCGCTGGCTGTGAGACAGGGAAGGCGCGCTCCCCTGGCATGCATTTAACCCCTGGGACGTCGCAGTGCTACCGCTCTGCCACTGTCCGCTGTTGCAGGGGGGTAGTGGAAGCGCAGGTTGGTACCTGGCTCCACGCTGCAGCCAGTCCCCAGGGAGCCCCCTGCCTGGGGACGCTGGACCATGTTCAGCAGGGTCCCACCGCGGGACCCCGCTGCTTACCTTGTTGTCCCCCTTAGATCCGGCCATGGTCCCAAACATCTGGGGTCACCGCTAGCTGTGACCCCAGATGTTTACCAGCATCCCCGGATCGGTACCGGCGTTCTGGTACTGGCGGGGGCGTAGGGAAGACAGCATGGACATCAGTACTGACTGTCCATGCTGTACTTCCAGATGTGCAGCCACAGCTGCATTGTAGCAAACTTCAGGGGCTCTTCTTAGCCCCCCTTTAACAGGTGCACCCGACTCCGGCCAGGGACCAAACGAAACTGAGATGCCTTGGCTCGGGGGCGGGGTATAGGAGGGGGACCCTAGTGCATCCTGGGAGGCTGAAAACTTTAACTCTATGGTGCCCGATGTCTGACCCTGATGTAGAAAAGGCTGTTTAATTGAATAGCTTTTCCTCGCGCCGTGGGAATTTTGGATGGCAATTAGTCGCAGGGACAGCCCTGTGGCTAATTGAATCTGCCCAATTATACACTGAACTGTGACACTCACATTAAACTAGCAACTTCCAGTTTGGGCGCGAATGACGGCAGCCACGGCTTAGCGGGGCTCCGTGGGCACTGCTGTGGGCGGCATCCCCATTTCACAGCTGAGCGGTCTACCTGGATCGGTGGGGCTCAGGAACGTTACCCCCGCTGCATGGAGAGATATTACTCTTCCATGCCAAGAAACCAGCAGTGCCAGAGGTCTGTGCAGCAGAAGCAGTAATCTAAGATGGTGGCTGCCCCTTCCCAGGCATCTGACACAGAGCTGCTGCCAGATCAGCTCCCTGCTAGCCCTGCAGAGTCTCTCTCTTCTCTCCCTGTCTGGGACTCCTACCAGGACATGGTAAGGGCAATAAAAGATTCTATAGCCCCTATGTTTAAGGAACAGACTGACACTTTTAAGCAAACTATTGATGAGTTAAAAGGTCACTTGTCACAGCTCACACAAAGAGTTAAGGTGCCCACACATATACCGATGTGCTCACGATACGATTTTATAACCAATTTCCTCATGAACTTTCACGGGAGCTCCCTTGCCGTCGTGATCATGATTTGGGAAAAAAGACACCCAATCTGTCTTAAGATCTCACGATCTATCGGATCGTACGCATCGTGAGACTGGACATAACAAATCGTGAGTTTAAAAAAAAAATAAAACAGGCTCTTGACTATTGGTGGGAAATTTAAATAGCCATAACAATGGGAGGGGCTATCTAGGGAGTATAAACAGCAGGAACCCTTTAAACTCTGTGTACATTCTGCTCTGCTACTAGATGAGGCTAGGTGTATTCCTGCTGAATAGTGTACATTGCTACTGTGCTCTTTGTATTTGGCTTGCCTTATACAAAGTTTATTCTACCTGCAAGTGTGTGCTACCTACCTGCATTCTATCCTGTTCCTGAATTCTGTACTGATGCGTCCCTATCAGTATAAAGTGTTGGTCGCTGAAGCCGGGGTCCGGGAGATTAGGAAGAGGGCCCAGCGAAGAAGGACGAGAGCATGCTGGACCAAGGAGTGGCTGCTACAAAGGGATACCCGCTCTCACATGTCCCTGCTGATAGAGATCAAGGAGAACAACCCGGAGGACTATCGGAACTACCTGCGCATGGATGACGCCAGCTTCCAAGAATTGCTGCATCTGGTGACCCCCCACATCAAGAGACAGGACACAAGGTGGCGGAGGGCAATCCCTGCTGAAGACAGACTGGTGGCTACCCTGAGATACCTGGCTACAGGAAGGTCACTGGAAGACCTAAAGTTTGGGACACTCATCTCACCTCAGTCCTTGGGCGTCATCATTCCGGAGACCTGCAAAGCCATCGTAAAAGTGCTACAGTACCAGTATTGCAAGGTAAGTTAAAAAAAAACACATTGGTTTCTTGTGCAAAGAAAATTTTTTATATTTATTTTTTACTCAACATATAAAGCAAGAAATTGCCTTCTTTTAGTACAATGTGCACTGACCTGCAGGCAACTGAAAGTGTGCACTAAACTGTGTGCAAAATACTTTTTTATTACAACTTTACAAAAGAACATTATCACCAAATTTTATGAATCTCAATAGGTAGCCGGCTGTATGTGATAGGGTGGGTCAGACGCCAGTTTGAACAGGCCAATACACACATGGCACAAGTACACATTGTGGCCCTGGCTTCCAGCTATGTGTACTTGTGCCATGTGCGTAGTGACCTTGTTCAAATGGCATCATCACCACCCTATCCCATGCAGCAAGCACCGATTGGAATTCATAAAATTTGGTGACATTAAAATCAAGACAAAAAAACAACCAAATTAAATATCACCAAATTTAATGAATCCCAATAGGTAGCCGGCTGTATGTGATAGGGTGGGTCAGACGCCAGTTTGAACAGGCCAATACACACATGGCACAAGTACACATTGTGGCCCCGGCTTCCAGCTATGTGTACTTGTGCCATGTGCGTAGTGACCTTGTTCAAATGGCGTCATCACCACCCTATCCCATGCAGCAAGCACCGATTGGAATTCATAAAATTTGGTGATATTACAATATAGAAAAAATTTACATCTCTGTATATTGGAGCGATTCATCTGCTGCATCCAGCAGAGCATTATACAAGGTGGTGCTGGTGCTTGGGATGCTTGGTGGGGGAGTAATATCTAACTGGGCAGGGGGGGGCGGACATACCTATTTGGGGCAGGGGAAAATAGCATTGGATCTGCAATGTATGTCGAATTTGAGATATTTTTGCTCATACAGCGACTCAAGAGGTCGTAGTTTAACCGTAAAAAAATTTTTTGGATATCTGCATCCAGATTTCTCAATGTGCTGTTCACATGAGCTGTGAAATCATTAATTGCATCTGGGGGTTTCTGCAGCAGCCGTTCTGCATTTTGTAAAAAATGGTCCTCTCGTTCTGTAAAATTCTCCTTTCTGCCTTTTTTTTTCTTTTTTTGGGGTTTTTGCGAAGATGAGGGTCCAGGTGGAACTTGACTTTCCACTTGTGTGCTATTCTCCGGATCACTGTCGCCACCGAGCAGGCTGAGGTCCGGTGTTGATGTTAAATCAGGGTCTTGGGTGGGAGTCTATATAGGGAAAAAAGATATAAAAAATATTATAGTCATGTTTTAACATCTTTTTTCCTATTTTTACAGTTTCCTAACACCGTGGAGGAGTGGACCAGCATCGCGGAAGATTTTGAACAACGTTGGAATTTCCCTAACTGCGGAGGAGCCATCGATGGGAAACACATCCGCATCAACCCACCTGCCAACACCGGATCATATTACTACAACTACAAAGGATTCTTCAGCATCGTTCTCATGGCAGTGGTGAATGCCAACTACGAATTTCTGTTTGTGGATGTCGGCAAGAATGGGCGTGCTTCAGATGGTGGATCCTTCAAAAAGACAACTTTCTACCAGAGACTCGCCAACAAAACCCTCAACCTGCCCTCACTGGACCAGACAAAGCACGGCCTAAATTACGTTTTCGTTGCAGACGAGGCTTTTGCATTACATGAACATGTGATGAAGCCATTTGCACACAGGGGCCTGACCAGAGAGAAAAGGATATACAACTACCGTCTATCCCGGGCACGGCGCATTGTGGAAAATGCGTTTGGAATAATGAGCAACCGCTTCCGCATTTTCCACACCACCATCAATCTACATGTGGAGAAGATAGACTGGGTCGTGATGGCGTGCTGTGTGCTGCACAACTTTCTGCGAAGAAAATCTACTCAACGAGGACCAGTCCCAGCTAGACCAGAAGATGTAGGACCCCTGGAGGACATTGAACATTTGACATCTGTGTCTGCACCAACAACTACAACAACATCCACCGCACGTGCCAAAGAAGTGAGGGAGGAGTACATGACCTATTTCAATGGACCAGGTGCTGTACCATGGCAGGAGGACTATCTGTGAACTACTGACTAAATTGGACATTTGGGATTTAACAACAAAAACATTAAGGATTTTGGTTTAAACTGTGTCACTACTTACCAAGACTTCTGCAACCTCCTCATCTCCCTCACGCTCAGACATCAAGATGATTGATTCCCTTTGAGGCTCTTGTTCACTGATGAATGACATCATTTGGTAGTACCACAGCGCAGGAGTATATATTTCATCTGTAGCCGCTCCTGATTTTTTTGAGTCATCCACCTTCTTTTTTTTTTTGATGTATACTGTCCTGAGATTTTGTATCTTTTGCCGTACAGTTTTCAGGTCTGCATCAGATATGTATTTTTTTGTATACACCAACAGTTCCTCGAGTGCGGCCAACTTCTGCGACTTATTGTGGTACTTCCGAGAACTGATCTTCCACAGACAGTCTTTCGAGTGCAGGATTTCAATGAATCCTGTAACGAATTCACGTTCTGAATCCATGGACATTATCTATGAATAAGAAAAAAAAGGACATTTAAATATTTGTGTATATAGTTTTGTAAAATGTAATGTTGTTATAGTTCACATTTTTAATGTTTTAATATTTTCTTTTTTACAGGTTTTTAAAGATTTGTTATGGTATTCTAATCATGTTTTCTTTTACAGGAATGTTATGTGTTTATTGCTTGGTAATATAATGTTTTTCTTTGACAGTATGGGTTTTCCACCTTTGGGCCTGTCGTGATAGAACTACAGATCCCAGGATGCCCTAAAAACAGTTTCAAAGGTGGGTGGCAGGTCATCCTGGGATCTGTAGTTCCACAACAGCTGGAGACCGAAAGGTAGAAGACCCCCAGCTTGAAATAATGTGTGTTTTTAAATGTAATGTATGGTGTTTTTTTGGAAAAACGTGTTTATTTATTTATTTGAGGTATTACACACATTGGTGGGCAGTGGGGGAGCTTAATGCATGACCCAGCCACCGCCCGCCTCAATACGGCGGGCGGTGGCTGGGTCATGCATTTATTGCCTGGGGGCACACATTGGTGGGCAGTGGGGGAGCTTAATGCATGACCCAGCCACCGCCTGCCTCAATACGGCGGGCGGTGGCTGGGTCATGCATTTATTGCCTGGGGGCATACATTGGTGGGCAGTGGGGAGCACATATTGGTGGTCAGTGTGGTTACAAACTGTACAAATACTCACCAAATATCCGACAAAACAAATATCCAGTGTGCAGGCTCCCAAAGTGCGACTGACTTGCTCCATACACGATGCTGCACAAGATGGCGATGGGGTGTGTCCAGGCTTCTGTCAGTCAAATTCTGCATTGTGTGACGAATCGTACGATTCATCGTGAGGAAAAAAACCCTCACGATCGGCGTCCATCGGGTTCATGGTTGGCTAATCTGCCCTACAGCACGGCAGATCAGAAGATGCGATATACGACAAGCGGGGACACGCATCGGCATCGTGCTCGTGAGTATAAACTCACGTGTGGCACCCCACCAACACCCTGTGTTCCTACCCATGCTGATGTGCCTCTATGAAAATGTTAAATATTAATGTGACTCCTGCCATTGTCTAATATAGGGCACGATTTAACTGGTTTCATTAAGGTTCAGGGACTATTTGCACTGCCTCCTCAGTGGTGGTGGACGTTAGGGGACCAGTGAGTACTGTAGCAGGCTCAAGGATTTGACCTAGAGAAAAATGGCAGTTGGTGTGTGCAGTTGGTGAGGTAGCTGGACAGGAGAAGGGGCTGCGCTGCCTGGATGCTTACCTGAGTGCTGCAGCCGTACTCCGGGACGAGCAGCGGAGGTCTCTGAGGCGGGGAACATCCAATGGGACTAAGCAGTGTCATCCAGGGAGGTTCTGAGAACAATCAGCATAAGAGAGGTGTGTCGGATGACCCCCAAGGGAGTGCCTCAGCGGAGCTACAGAAATATAGAGACTGAGCTTGTAAAGGAGCCGGAGGTAAGAAAGCTGCTGCAACCTCCCAAATAGACACTCAGTGACATTGGCGCTTATTAACTGGAGGCCTACAGTTGTCCACCGTTACATATGCACAGCAGTCCCTTCAGAGATCAGCATGGGGTTTATAGACTGCATCATAATAATAAGAGTAACCCCCTGAATCCGCATATTGGAGATTAGGTACAACAGTTACCAGCAGTGTTAGGGTGACACTTCAGTGCCAGCACTTGTAATACTATGAGTATGAACTAAGGTTGCTAAGCAGAGAAGGAACTGACTGTAATACCAACACCATTGCAGCAGGATAAGTTACAGAGGATTACAGTGTTGCATTAAATACAGACAAGTACTGTAGCTGGAGCAGTTTAAGAACTGTTCTTCATATCCCGGGCAACGAAGGGTGCACCCTATTAACTATTTCAGCGCTGAACTAGCAGTATATGAGACATGTAAAGTGCAGTAGTGTGAGGAAAACATTTTCCTAAAAAGGTGTAAAGAAAAGTAACACAACTTTGCAATTGTATCCTTGATGTAAACTTGTCCGTTTATCATTCTCACGTGAGGTTTTTGTATATATTTTAGAGATGTTAGGGGAATTGCAAAATTAGTCATTTGTTAATTGCCACTAGAGCATACTTACCCATTTATAGTTTGCAGGTTCGAAGTTCAGAGTTCGCTAGTGATCTGCAGGTTCCTGAAAAATAAAATAAACATAAGAAAGGATTCACTATTGCCATCTTTATTGTTATACTATGTTGTCTGATTACATTATGAATAAACTCATAGTTTAGGGTATAACACACGATTTGTACTTTTTTTTACCCGAATCGTCGTCACGATTCGTCGAAATCGGCCAAATCGTGTAAAATGTCGCTATGTGTGTGGCACCTTTAGTCAGTCTGAGGCACAACTGGGAGAAGTTTTTCATGATGTTCATACCTTGAAATCCCATACAGCTGAGCTGCAAAAGTCTGACTATACTATGGGCCTGATTCAGAGCCGGATGCTCTGACCAGAGCGCTCGCTCTGAATCAGGGCCCTCCTACCTTTTTTTGGAGCGTCCTCATGGACGGTCAAGACCATCGCGACCTTCGGGCTTGCGACGGAAACCCTGCGGTAGGGTTTCGCTGCCGCAAGCCCTGGAGTGATTTTGGCTCTATCAGAGCAAAAATCACTCCCACTGACATCACTAGTGATGTCAGTGGGGCCGCCTCTGTCTGGCAGGCACACCCCCAGCACGCCCACCAAAGGGGGCGTGCTGTCAATCAACATCGACAGCACGCCCCCTTTGGTGCGAGACCCGGAGCGACAGCTTGGCTGTCGCAGTCCGGGTCTCACGCATGCGCACGACGGAGCTCCCTCCGTCGTGCGCATGCGCAGTGGGGCAACAACGACCCGTTTGCGAGCGTCCTTTGCTCGCGAACGGGTCTGAATGACCCCCTATGTCCAATAAGCTGGATGACCTCAAGAACCGGCCAAGAATGAATAATTTAAGATTAGTGGGTATCCCGAAGTCAGTTAAAGGGCCAGCGCTGCATCATTTTATACGTCAATGTTGTACCTTGAAGGATATGGCTAAACAGAATTATAGCCTTACTGCAAAACTCTATATAATAATAAAGCCCATTTATTTGGGTAAATAAAGAGTATACAGCAATGATATATACCTTCCCATAGGTGGGAACACAATATATGGTGGTGTCTTTATATGACTCCTAAAAAGGGCTCCTGATTTGGTATCTATTATAGTCTAGAGATACGAGGCTGACTCTGAATAGTCCCATGTGTTTTGGGTAATGATATATGCATTGTGAATATTATACTACATGAATATTAGAAGGATCTAGGTCCTTTGTTCTGCACTAGGTTTGTCATTCCTGATATGAGATACATTAAAACAAGGCATCTATTATGAAACTAGACTATCAATTTTGAAATCATTCTTCTGTCATACGTACCCAATATATTATTACAGGAGCAAGGGTTATTTAATTAATTTAGAATTGAGTCCACACATAACAACACTCTATTAAGTGTATAAATAAGAGGTACTGTGACTGAGGACTGTGTATTTTAAACAAATTTTCCTACTGTAATCTTTATTTTGCTGTGTTTTATGTAATCACTCAAGTGGCTATTAAGTTTGAAAAAAAACAGTTATGTTTATATTACATTTTATTGTGAGACAATGCACTCGTATTGGGATTCTTTGTTACTTCTTTGTACTGTTGATTACTGATATGTACCTGAGTTGCACCCCTGCAAGAATAATTTGATGGTACTGAAGCATCAATGTAATTTTCTGATTGGGGTAGTCTTGCGTATACAATTCCCCCTGGTGCAACCCCCCTTCTTCGTTTTCTCCTTCCCTTTCCATATGGAAGAAGAAGCACATTGATGGTGTATAAAGGGAAATATTAGGCATTTCTTAGGGGAACACTGTAATGATTATGTATCTTTTAGTCCCACACATAATCCAGATTTACCTTATTGCAAAAGATGTCATGCAAGTTACCAAGTACCTGGCACATACATTAGACTACATCTAAATATAGAAGAGGTTATACGCTATTTCCATTAAACTTCATCAATGTTATATAATCTGCCATATTATTTCCAGTCAGATAACTGTAATTACATTTTAGTTGAGTGATTTTCCTAGAAATAGGGGGAATTTATGTGTAAATCTTCTGTTGCATTATGAGGAATACCTTATGCTAAATAATATATTTTTCAGTTATTCTGTAAAATGTTCAAGTAGATATAACTCCATACAGTCCACACTGAGGATTAGCATAATGAGAAAATATTTACTATCTTACATAATGAAATATATTAAAATAACATTAAAACTCCAGATGGTGAATTTAAAATAATGAGAAATCTATTCATTAATTTATCATTGTAATTTACCAAAAACAAAAAAGCCAAAAAGAAGGAAAAGAAGCTCTGCATTAATAATCATTTAAAACTATGTAGACACTGGTTGATAGAATTTATTGTAACAATTATAATCAAAAATGTATAAACAGTCAAAAGAAAAAAACAAATAATAATAATAAGTCTTGTAAAATAATCATATCAGTGTTACAGCTGATGAAAATTTAAAGTTAGATAAAACAGTAATGATGCATTTCTACATCATGAGAAGATTTTAGCAAAAAGGAAATAACGTATAGTGTGCAATTTAAATAATTCCTTGAGTCTATGAACTAATAATCACAGAACTTATTAAGTATCCATATCGCAGGGGATATTTTAATTTTCAATGAAAATGTCCTTGCTATGTACAAAGGGGAACTCACAGGTGCAGCAGTTAGGCAACCTAGGTGTCCGCCTATGGCCCATTGGGTCCCAAGGGGCCCGTGACCGGGCCCCCGAAACCGGCCCTGGAGAGAACCGTGTTGCTGCTAGACACGCAGGCACTGTAGTATTTTCCAGCTCCTCACCTCAGTCAGCTCCACCCTCGGGCCGTGATGTGTGCAGCGTGAGCTGCTGCAGTCACAGCGTCTCCTCCAAACCCTCTCCCTGCAGTGTAACGCCAGCCTCCTTCCCGCAGTGTGTATCAGCCTCCTTCCCGCAGTGTGTATCAGCCTCCTTCAACCAACCTCCTGTCGCTTGCGCTGCTGTAATTAGCCCCCCCGGCCCCCGCAGTGTAGTCCACTCCCCCCAGCAGCATGTGCTGATCTCTGCAGTGCAGTGAAGTCTAAATTACCTCCCCCAGCAGCTATGGCCAGTAAGCTTACTCAGTCGCTGTAATGGCGCCTCTGGCAGCCCAGTCCAACCAACCTCCCCAGTAGCTATGGCCAGTAAGTAGTTTTCCCCCATAGTCACAGTGATAGCCACCTCCCACATGTAGCCCCCACACCCCGTAGTGTGGCCATCTCCCCCTGGTAGCATGCACTGATCCTGGCAGCCCCAACCAATCAACCTCCCCTACACTATGCTGCTATGGCCAGTGTCAACCTCCTCCTGCCCTAACTGATTTCACCTCCCATCTAAGCTCCATGGGGTGATAACTGTGGACAATGGTCTTCTGCTTATGAAGACAACAGGACCCAGCACAGACAGAACGATGGCACTCTGGGTAAGTTTAACTGAAAAAAAAAAATTCTAATTATTTGTGTTTATATATACAGATATATATACTGTACATTCGCCAAGTTACTATGTAGGTATGTATCTTCTTGCCTGGTCCTCCACCTTCAGTTTTCTCCATTGTAATTACCTTTTTCCTTCTCTCATCATGTTCTTCCCCCATTTCCTCCCCTCCCCTCTTTCCTCCCGCTCCCTCTGTCCTTCCACATTTCCTCCTGTTTCCCTCTGTCGGCCCCTCCTTTCCTCCCGTCCACCTCTGTTCGTACCCTTTGACTCGCCCTATTTTTCCCCCTTTCCTCCTGTCTCCATGTTTGCCCCCTCTCCCATGTATATATAAATATATACATAATATAATGTGATCTAGCAACACCTACTGTAATAATAACTGTGCATATATTACAGTAGGTGTCCCTGGAGCAACATATACAAATCATATTACTGTGTGTAATATATATATATATATATATATATATATTAGGGGTGAGCGGGTTCGGTTTTACTCGGATTTACTCGGTTCTTATCGCCACTTTACCGCAAATTCGGATTTATTATATTGGCTATCCAAAACACATGATAGGCGATAGCCAATAAAATGCCGTTTAAAGATCGGAGTAAAACCGAACCCGCTCACCCCTAATATATATATATATATACTGTGTATATATATATATATATACACTGTGTGTATATATATATATATATATATATATAAACACCCTGCAACAGGCGGCACTCGGAGACTTAAAGATTAATGAAAAAAAGACTGTGCTTTAATCTACGTTTCGGGGAACGTATCCCCAGCCTCAGGATACATGGGGGACGGGGATACGTTCCCCGAAACGTAGATTAAAGCACAGTCTTTTTTTCATTAATCTTTAAGTCTCCGAGTGCCGCCTGTTGCAGGGTGTTTATTGATAGGGGTGTTGTCCTCCTGGGAAGGCAATGGAGCAAGGTACCCCGAGGTGGGCTGTGAGTGCCGGGTCATGGAGTGGCATATATATATATATATATATATATATATATACAGTCAGGTGCATAAATATTGGGACATTGACAGAAGTTTAATATTTTGGCCTCTATTCACCACCACAATGGCTTTGAAATGAAACAAACAAGATGTGCTTTAACTGCAGACTTTCAGATTTAATTTGAGGGTAATTACATCAAATCAGGTGAAAAGTGTAGGAATTACAACGGTTTCTATATGTGCCTCCCACTTTTTAAGGGGCCCAAAGTAAAGGGACAAACTAAACAATCCTAAATCCAACTTTCACTTTTTAATACTTTGTTGCAAATCCTTTGCAGGCAATTACAGCCTGAAGTCTGGAACGCATAGACATCACCAGACACGGGGTTTCATCCCTGGTGATGCTCTGCCAGGCCTCTACTGCAAATGTCTTCAGTTCCTGCTTGTTCTTGGGGCATTTTCCCTTCAGTTTTGTCTTCATCAAGTGAAATGCATGCTCAATCGGATTCAGGTCAGGGGATTGACTTGGCCATTGCATAACATTCCACTTTTTAGCCTTAAAAAACTCTTTGGTTGCTTTTGCAGTGTGCCTTGGGTCATTGTCCATCTGCACTGTGAAGCGCCGTCCAATGAGTTCTGAAGCATTTGACTGAATAAGAGCATATAATATTGCCCGAAACACTTCAGAATTCATTCTGCTGCTTTTGTCAGCACACATCATCAATAAATACAAGGGAACCAGTTCCATTGGCAGCCATACATGCCCACGCCATGACACTACCACCACCATGCTTCACTGATGAGGTGGTATGTTTTGGATCATGAGCAGTTCCTTTCCTTCTCCATAATCTTCTCTTCCCATCACTGTGGTGCAAGTTGATCTTTGTCTCATCTGTCCATTGGATGTTGTTCCAGAACTGTAATGGCTTTTTTAGATGTTGTTTGGCAAACTCTAATCTGGTCTTCCTGTTTTTGAGGCTCACCAATGGTTTACATCTTGTGGTGAACCCTCTATATTCACTCTTGTGAAGTCTTCTCTTGATTGTTGACTTTGACACATATACACCTACCTCCTGGAGAGTGTTCTTGATTTGGCCAACTGTTGTGAAGGGGTTTTACTTCACCAGGGAAATAATTCTTCTGTCATCCACCACAGTTGTTTTCCGTGGTCTTCCGGGTCTTTTGGTGTTGCTGAGCTCTCCGGTGCGTTCTTTCTTTTTAAGAATGTTCCAAACAGTTGATTTGGCCACACCTAATGTTTTTGCTATCTCTCTGATGGGTTTGTTTTAATTTTTCAGCCTAATGATGGCTTGCTTCACTGATAGTGACAGCTCTGTGGGTCTCATATTGAGAGTCGACAGCAACTGATTCCAAATGCAAATGTCACACCTAGAATCAACTCCAGACCTTTTACCTGCTTAATTGATAATGAAATAATGAGGGAATAGCCCCCACCTGTCCATCAAATAGCTTTTGAGTTGATAGTCCCATTACTTTTGGCCCCTTAAAAAGTGGGAGGCACATATAGAAACCGTTGTAATTCCTACACCGTTCACCTGATTTGGATGTAATTACCCTCAAATTAAATCTGAAAGTCTGCAGTTAAAGCACATCTTGTTTGTTTCATTTCAAAGCCATTGTGGTGGTGAATAGACGCCAAAATATGAAAATTCTGTCAATGTCCCAATATTTATGCACCTAACTGTATATATATAAAGATGTGTGTATGTAATATGATCTGTGTATCTTGCTCCAGCGAAACCTACTATAATATGGGGCGCCAGACCGGTATCTTGCCTAGGGCCCCGTGAGGTCTAAACCCGGCTCTGGTTGTAACTGCTGTCCCTGCGAGTAATATCCTCTGCAAATTGTAGAAGTCTGTCACATTTATGAAAGACTTCTGTGGAAGCTGAAGATAGTGTAAACATAGGTCAAATCGTAGTCCCCATTGATAATAATGGGGACTCCGATCTGTAATGCTAATTAGGTATTGTGCCATTAGTACATAGCTATAGTGCATAAAATTATGCAGCAACTGCAGTTTCTACACAAGATTATGTAAAAAACAGCTTGATACATAGGCAACTTAATCTAAAAATACATGTTAATTAGTCATAATTAGTCATCAATGTGTCCCCATGTTTAAGCACATAACAGCATAAAAAATGAACAGTGAAATTCAATAAGTATATATACATCTCTGATTTTTACGCAAATATTTATGCACAGCTAGTGCTGCCATTCCTCTCTTTTCTTCGGGAGATTGCTACCTAGCAACAGTTGGTGGGCTTGGGCAGCAAGCATCCTGATACTCCACTGAAAGGCAACAGAGTGAAATGTTTCCATCACTAACACCCCTTTTACACTGACATGAAAATCCTGTGAAAGCGCATCAACCCAAGATTTTTGTCAGTGTAAACGGATCCAGCTGGGTCCAGTGACACGGGGATCCAACTCAGGTAGCTTGCAGGGTTGGCCACAAGTCGTTTCCATGCCACCCTGCAGTGTAAAAGGCGTGATACAGGTCACAATGACCTGGGTCATACTGTATGCTACCTAATTGGCCGGCTTCAGTGGCGCTTGAAAATTACATAATCTCCAAGCATTCACTGCAATGCCGGAAGAGCCGGGTCACTGCTAACCCGGCTCCGGTGTGAACGGTGCTGACCCGGGCATACTCTGGGTTGGCGCCGCAGTGTAAAAAGGGTCTGTCCTTAGTCTGATCTGGGTTGGAAACGTGTTCAAAATCCCGGGCCACACCTGGGACTTTGGTGTAAAAGAGGTGTAACCTGACGACACCAGTGGAGCTGCACCTGCTCAGCAGACTAGCACAGGTCACATGCACACCAGCAGCTGGGCGGGACTCGCTGAATCAGAGTTTCTCTCAGTGCTGGAGGATGGAGCATGCCGTCTCAGTCTCTCTGACTGACACACTGGTGTTTCCTCATAAATTGTTATAATGGACATAAAAAATCTTGGCAAAGGCTATATCAAGAGAGTGGTCTCTCATCTGAGAAAGTATTGTACAGAGACAATGAAATCCTTCAGCCATAATACCTGATGGGCAATTTACCACAGATTCTGGGAGAAAAACTTTGATCTAGTCATTCAGGGTTTTCTCCGTATTATGGTTAGTATGTTAATATCAAAAATAAATAATTACAAATATTATGGATTTCTCACAGGGAAGCAAATATTCACCATCATTCCATGGAAATGCCCTTAGCAGGAAAATATATCCTGTCCAGAGCCAACAGAACAGTTATGTCCATAGTTGGCATAGTACCTCAGTGCGGTGCAGGTAACAAGAGGAGACTTGAAATTTGATTAAAGGGTACTCTCATGATAAACCCATTGCTGGTCCTTCCCTTACTGAATAATCCTCCAGACCTTCTATAATAAATGGGGAGTATGAGGAAGTAACTGGGACAGCTGTTTCTTTAAAGTCACATTGAGCACTTAGCAGTTTTCTGTCAGAGTTTGAGGATGAAAGATACAGCACTGGTTTCTGTCACAGTTATATCACATATTTTCGCTTCTGACTGTAGCAGGCTCGAACATACTAAAAAACCTTATAAAGGCTTGTCACTGTGCCATCATCATCATCATCTTCCCCATGTATTAGTTGTGAGGAAATAATAATACCTCAGACTCTAAGGTAAAAATGATTCTGATCATAATGAACCATTTTCTGAGGTAGACACATGTTCAAGACATATGTTCCCTCTAAAAATAAATAAATAAATCCTCATAGGGTATACTTGGCATTGCTAGTGACATCCTCAGATCTTTTTGCAAGTACAAAAGATCTGAGGATGTGACGGACAACCCACAGGAGCACTCATCGGCATCGTGATAGTGGGTACACACTGGACGATTTGAATGATTATCTTTCCGATGCGTCGGAATCTGCCAAATCTTTCAAAATATCGTCTATTGTGTACCCAGCATTAGAAGTTGGCAAGTATGTCACAGGGCTGCCAGCTCAGGCACAGCACAAAGTTCCCTGATACTGTCTATAGTAGGCAAAATCATTTGGAAACCCATTACCAGTATGAGGGAAGATGTGACTGGTGGCCAATCACACTAACACTTTCCCTTCCTGATTATTCCCACACTACTGAAAGGTAATCCTAACACCAAATTGCAGGGGCGGCTCTAGCTGCCGGGACCCTCCACCTAACCTATACTTTGCATGGGCATTCTGGAGTGTGTAAATATATAAACAGGCATACAGGTCTACACTTATAACAGAGTATTATCTCAGGAGATTCATAGGCCTGCCCGATGTGCCAACTCTTTTCTGACAGATATTGATGAAGTTCTTAAGGCATTATTGGGTGATAAACTGCTGGTTTCACAAATAAGACTCTGAGATTCATTTAATTAAAATTACAGTGACAGCAGGTCCCCTTGTTATATGTCCTAATCCATCTGCTCCCTCAATACACTTTCTCACTCCCCTCTAAAAGCTAACAGCAGGGCTACTTTATTGTGGATCAAGCATTAACTATTTTACAAATCCTAGACTAGCAAGATGGCTCACTAGGGCAGGCTTAACATAACTAGTATCTAAGGGCCTGATTCAGAGCCGCTCGTAAGCGGCCGCTCGTTCGTTCCGACCGATGTTCGCACAACTGCGCATGTGTACGGATTTTAATACGCATGCGCGAACCAGTCAGTGCGGCCGAAAATCGTTTGTTCGCTAAATAGCGAATGCCTGCTATTTTGAGTGACAGGAGGAGGCGTATGTGGGTGGTAACAGGGGAAGGTGCTTGAAAACGGGGAGTGGAGATCAGAACGCAGGCGTGCTTAAAGGTCAAAACGGGCGTTTTATGGGTGTGCATAATTAATACAGGAGCTTCATTAACCACGTCACTTGGTTGATTTATAGTCAGAACTGCTCGCAAGATTGTGGTAGGAAAAACCAACCACAAGAATAGCGAGCAGTTCATACGCTGTTCGATGTACTCGATTAATCTATTAAATAGCGGACATGACGTATGGTGCGAGCGGCCAGGGGGTGTCTTTTTCAAAATTACGACCGCAAGTTTTGTTCGCTCGTTCAGACATAGAGGCGTGAACAGACCGCAAAGTGCGAACGGTTCATTTGAATAGCCACCCCTTTTTAATGAACGAGCGAGCGCAAATAGCGTCCGGCTCTGAATCAGGCCCTAAGTCTCTTAGACATAGGTACTAGTTCTATACGATCACTGTGGAAGACAGCTATCAGCAGTTGCATAGTGAGAGTTTACTAAACAAATTCTATGTTTAGAGGGTAAGGATTTGCTCAAGGGTTGCTGCTATTTAATGGTTAACTCAAATGTTGCTTATGATGATAAAGTTGTAGATTTGCGCTGTATATAATAACATCTAGTGAATAGCTATACAATGTGACTCTGCATCTGGAGGCCTATGGTCCAGATGTGTCAGCCTAATGAAAAAAAAAACAGGTAGTAGCAGAAAAAACTATGTGTTCCAGCTACAGATAAAATAGCCACAAATAAAGATGTGTGTATATAGTGTGACCGGAGAAAAGCTTCAGTAATAATACTAGCAGTTATCTTCATGATGCTTATGGTAAGCAGCAGGTAACTTACCAGATTCTGGGCAGTAGAGGCACAAGTTTGCTATCTATGACACACAGGTCTTAACCCTAATGCAGGCACCATATGTGGTTGGTAGGCAAGACAGATGGAAACAGACAACGGGGAGGTGAGTCATATTACAAGATGACACCAGGGAGTCTGCCATGTGTGCACCAGAAGTGACTGAAGACACTTGAAGGGAAGGGACCAGCATTGCCAGGGTGCTAGTGATTACGCTGAGAAGACTCCAGCAGGTACACCAGAAGAACTCCCTGCACTAAAAGACATGGTAAGTTTGTTATATGAGGGGGATATCTTAAATTAAGGAGAGGTTGACTTTTTTTGGTTTAAATGTGAAGAGGGTTCCAAATTGGGTGCTCATCAATATCTGACTGAGGAGGCCTCATGCAGGCGCTGCCCTGCAGAGAGGGCACAGTACCCCCTGGAACATGTGTTTGAATTCTTCTTGTTAAGAAAAAAATGAATTATTCTCTGTTTGATGTCATTATCTCCTATCTCTGAACATGCCGAACCTGACGAGTGTCGTCAGGTTGACGGGCATGTTCAGTAGATAGTCGGGGTCGGCAAGGACCCAGCGTGCACGCGCATCGCTAGTCCTCGCCGGCTGTCCATTACAGTGAACAATGCAACCAAAACTACCTGGTTTTGGTCGGATTGTTCACAAAGACGTGTAATGGATAGGCCCCTTATGACTGCAGTCTACTTACCGGAATTGTGTGATAGGCCTATCACCTCTCACACCAGCTTTTGTCAATTGTAACTAAGCTAGGAGCATGAGTTAATTTTAATTTTCCTTTTTATATCCTAATTCCAGCCAGCTGCTATTGGGCTTTTGCCCAAATAAAAGTCAGAAAATGGTAATTCAGGCTTGCCTACCCTCCCGATTTGGCCGGGAGCCTCCCGATTTTCGGGTACCGCTCCCGGCCCCCTGGAAAGATAGGCAAGCCTCCCGGAAGTCTCCGACCCTCCCCACCTCCCCCCTGAAAAAAACAGAAATACCCGCAGTGGGGGGGCCCGGTGATGCGATTTGCGCAGAATCGCGTCATCGTGGCCCCGCCCCTACTTCACAATGCCAAAAATCACGGCATTGTGAAGAGGGGGCGGAGTCACGACGACGCGATCGTGCGGCCCCGCCCCCAGTGTGGCACAAAATGGCCGCCCGCCCCCGGCTCTGCCCCCAATGGCCGGCCCCGCCCCCGCTATTAGCCGACAATCAGCTCCCTCCCGGAAGGCTGGAGCTGATTGTTGGCAAGTATGTGGTAATTTAGATTTATGCAGGCCTAGTGCCTGAGAGTGGCTATGGCAAAGACAGTGCCAGATTAAGGTCCACATGGGCCTGGAGCTGAAATTTATAAAGGGCCTATTCTGTGTTGCCATAGGGAGTTTGGCCAGCATGGTGGGGGTGTGATCGTCCAAAAGGCAATTGATTAAGTAAAGAACATCACCTCCTGAGCACAGCTGGATGTGCTGAGCCCTCATTGGAAGCTCTTAAACAACATTATGGGCAACAAACCCTCATGGTAACCATGACGAGCATGCGAATATAATAAACATTCATGGAAAAACCAAACACCACCGGAGACCACTGGAAATACAGCGCGGAAATATATGTTCTTCACCTAATTCAGTCATAAAAAAATTACAAATTGAGCGGTTTTTAGAAAAAAAAAAATGATCAGTTAAGTGGTTAAAGGCCCAAGCCTCTTTGATATTTGTTTTCTCAAGACTTCTCCCCTTTTATTGTCAATTGGTTTTATAGGGTTTTTTTGTTGTTGGCTATTTTAGGGAGAAAAGAGTTTTGCAATCTGGATGCTGACGGTCTAAATGCCGTCCGCTGGCTTCCGGACTGTGTAATCCGACAGGGAACTAATGATAGGCATCGAAATCCTGACACATATCATTATCCCTACGTCGGGAGCCCAACACCCGGCATACCGAACAAAGGTAAGCCAGGCGGTGGGCCCGGACAGCCGCGATGGGGGGGTTAGGTTAGGGGCTCCTGGGGGGAACTTAGGGTTAGGCATGCCCCCGGGAAGATTAAGGTTAGGCTAGGGAAAAGGGGGGTTAGGGTTAGGCACCCCCGGGGGCAGGTTAGGGTTGGAATCCTACCGGAAGACTTAGGTTTAGGCTGCGGGGATGGGGGGGGTTAGGTTTAGGCACTTACAGGGGGGTTAAGCACTAGGAGGGAGGTTAGGGTTAGGCACCCCTAAAGGAGGGGGAGGGGGTTAGGGATAGTTAGATACTTACGATCGGCAATTTTCACTTGTGCTGGTCTTCTAGCGTCGGGATTTGAACCGCCGGGCATAGGTCCGGCCGTCCCAGAAAAGAAGCACAGATAATCAGTCCAGGTAGTTTTGCCATTACCCTGCCAGATGGGTAGACATGTGACAAAGTTGTGTTGGATACCCTGGAGTTTGTGTTAATGTTTTTGTAAGGCACCCTGGGCAGTTTCCACCTGCAATGTATGATATTGTGTGAGAGAGTCTGGATGTGGTTATATTTAGGGCAGAGGTGGACAGGCTGAAGCCTTGCCTATGGTGCTGAGAAACCTTGCACCAGTTTTGCATATAGCTCTTATTTTGGAATAATACAATGACAGTATTTAAGCTCTCAATGGTTTAAAAACACATTTATTATTTATATTATACTCTCTTTCTGTATTGTATCGTATTTTGCTGGTTTTATTTATGCATTGAATGTTACAGCACACAATTTAAATAAACTAATATAAGTTATATTTTACCATATCTCCAGCAGTGCACTGAATACATTTTATTTTTTTCTATATTTAACTCCTAGTAGATTGTTACCATAAGAAATTAAATAAATAATTGTCAAGATGCTGATCAAGAAATCATGACCCCAATATGGTTACTTATCTCATGCCTGAGCAGTGACATCATGCCCCTGATATTAATTAATCTTTAACAGGGCCGGATTAAGGTTTGTGACAACTCATTTTGGTGGGCCCCTACCAATAAATTGTCACTATGATATGCTGGTGATGTTATAAAAAATAATTGTGCAAATATTCCCAGCACCAAAATTGTGTTAACTGCATTGTAATACCTCCAGTTCACATTATACCACTCAGAAACCCCTGTTCACATATGTCCAGTGCAAGATTAAGGTCATCATGAGCCTGGAGCTGAAATTTATAAAGGGCCTATTCTGTGTTGCCATAGGGAGTTTGACCAGCATGGTGGGGGTGTGATCGTCCAAAAGGCAATTGATTAAGTAAAGAACATCACCTCCTGAGCACAGCTGGATGTGCTGAGCCCTCATTGGAAGCTCTTAAACAACATTATGGGCAACAAACCCTCATGGTAACCATGACGAAAATGCGAATATAATAAACATTCATGGTAAAACCAAACTCCACCGGAGACCACTGGAAATACAGCGTGGAGGTCGGCATCTCATAACAAGGTAATTAGGAGGAATTCCATTGTTTTTTTGGGCATCTTAAATAATGGGTGTCTATCAGAGCAATTCAATTAATCTGTAAATACAGCAGATCAACTAGCTCGGCGTGGCGGCTTGTGCAGTACATGGCATTGCAGCATACCATATGTTGATTGACTTGGTGTAGCAGCCTGTACCATATCTGTAAGTGCAGCAAGAAACACCAACATGGCACAGCAGCTGGAAAAAACAGTGTTAAAACAGCATACAACTATCATGGCGCACTAGCCAACAGAGGGCCTGATTCAGAGCCGCTCATAAGTGGACGCTCGTTTGCTCCGAGCGATGTTCGCACATCTGCGCATGCGTATGGGTCGTAATGCGCATGCGCCAACCAGTCACTGCGGTCGGAAATCGTGCGCTCGCAAAACAGCGAGGGCCTGCTAATTTGAGTGACAGAATGAGGCGTTTGTGGGTGGTAACAGGGGAAGGTGCTTGAAAACGGGGAGTGGAGATCAGAAAGCAGGCATGCCAAACGGTCAAAACGGGCGTTTAATGGGAGTGCATAATTAGTAAGGGAGTGTCATCGACCACGTCACTTGGTCGTCTTTTAGCCTGAACTGCTCGCAGTGATTGCGGGAAGTAAATCCTACCACAAGCACTGCGAGCAGTTCAGACGCCTTTCGATGTACTTGATTAATCTAATAAATAGCGGAGATGACGTATGATGCGAACGGCCAAGGGGCGTCTTTACAAAATAGTGAGCGCATGTTTCGTTCGCTCGCTCAGACATAGAGGCGTCAACAGACCACAAAGAGCGAGTGCTCAATTTAAATAGCCGGCCCCTTTTTCTGAACGACCGTTCGCAAATAGCGTCCGGCTCTGAATCAGACCCAGAGACCCAAGTCAACTTTCCAAAAGTAGTGCTCAGTAAGGAAATGATGAACTAAATAAGCATAGTGTATGCTGCACCAAAGCAAATCTTATCATAGATAGCAAATCTCGCAACAGGGTTACACCAACGTTTCAAAAGATTTTAGTTTTTTCCTCAGGGATACTGGGCCTGATTTAGAGTTGTACGCTATTGCCGTCGCTCCTGCAAATGTGTACGCAGATCATCTGTGAAAATATGCTAATGCCGCAGCTTCCATGATATGTATTGAAACGCCCACCTGCGGCTTTACATATCCAAGCGTCTGCTCCACAGATCCTTCGATTATCGGCTATCGGGTAAAGGGGCCTATCCATTACACATATTTTTGCACGGTCGGACCAAAACCAGGAGGTTTTGGTCACATCGTACAGAAAGTTGTGTAATGGATAGCCGGCAAGGCGATGCGCGTGCATGCTGGGTCCTTGTCGACCCCGACTATCTACTGAACCTGCCCATCAACCTGACGACGATCATCAGGTTTGGCATGTTCATATATAGTAGGTCGGGCTCCTGCACTGAACGCCGTTCAATGCGGGCACCGCACCTCGGCGACCTGAAGGTCTGAACGCTAGTCGTTCAGTCTCTCAGGTCGCCTAGTGGATAGGCCCCTTAACCCTATGGCTTTGCATAATGGCCGCATGAACTCAGATGCCATTGTTAATTTGTACGGGATCGCAGTCGCAGACTCGACCCTCCCCAAAATTGGCTGTGACATGCTTGTGTTTTCGTCGCCACTCCCTGTTACCTCCACCAAAAGGCCCTTGCCTGTCAATCACACTGTGGGTAAAAAGTTGCTGCGAGCGACTACAGTAATGAACTTTGATGCGTGCGCTGTGCGACTTAGAAGCATGCGCAGATGGCCGATAATCAATCAACTGCAAAGATAACGGCATAGCATACAGCTCTGAATCAGGTCCACAGTACAGAAAACACACTCGCCTTAAATAATCTTCATCCATGTGCTGAAATGCTGTACTGGCCAGAAACAAAAGCAGCTGGACAGCATCACTACAGTATGTGTCCGTTCTGGCTGGTATATATATATATACATATACACACACAGACACATTTACACAGATATATGCATTTACCTGAATACTGATACTGTATATAAACATATTGTATATATATATATATATATATATACACACTTACACATATATATTATGCACACATGTACAGTATACATACTTTGTACATACATATATATATATATATATATATATACACACACATATACACACAACACATGGCCCACAAATACATGAAACTGGTTCAAAAGAACTATATTAAAATATTTTGTCAGCACCTGCATACCTCTTACGTAGGCACTGAACGGAAGGACACCCTGTTCATCAGCAAGCAGCCTGCAGGACACCCGATCAGCAGCCAACACAGGGGGCGGAATTCAATTGATTTCGCGGCCCGCATCTCCCGTCTAAAGTGACAGGAGATCGCGGGCCGCTATTCAATTGTGCCAGCGTTTCAAGCTGATCGCACCCAAAGTGGTCGGGTTTAGCCGCGTAAAACGGCTAACCCCGACCAAAGTGCTGGGCGCGATCGCGAAAAGTGCCGTTTGGGCGCCCAAACAGGACACTTTTCGCCGATTTCAGCTGAAATTTGAGCGCTAGCAGCTGATCGCACCCGACAGGAGCAACAATAGAATAGCTCCGTCGGGTGCGAAGGGGGGAATAATCGATTGAATTCCGCCCAGGAGGACTGACACTTCAGTGTCAGGACAGCCATTCACATGGCCGAGCCGCCTTCATGGAGCTGAGGTCGGGCTCGGCTACTAGTACTTTTAGTGGGGGCACGGGGCAGCACCTACTGTATGTGACGTTGTGCGCTGCAACGTCACACGGCGCGGAGAAATCGCCGAGATACTCTGGTGCAGGGAGGGCTAGGCTAGTGAAGCCGGCTACCACTGCACTGCAATACTTAGTGTTTGCACCGGGGAGGGGGGTGTGGACGGCCCGCCGAGATTTCAGTGGGTGGAGGTCAGACGGCCTCAGGCTATAACAAGAATATTTTCCCTGTCTACCGCAGATGCTGCTGTGGGTTGTGGGCCTATTTTCATGATGGGCCTGGAACTGCAGCTCCATCCGCCCCATGGTTAATCCGGCCCTGCATATGTCACAGTGTCCCCCCATGCTGGTGATATATGTTGGGGCACTGCAGTGTGTGAGCTAGGTGACTACCTCGTCTGATTAATGGAGTGTTGCACCTCTATTAATTTAAAAGCAATTGATACCCATCATATATTAAATAATTAATGACCCCAACACTAATAATATCCCCTATCTGATTCATATATGTAATGTCTCTAATGTGAATAATTAAATAATTCCCTTAAATATTAATGCTTTTTTAATGTTTCCTATATTCATTTAATAATTAGTTTTGGGCACCAAGAAAACACTAAAAGCATTATATATACTTACCTAACATTTTACAGCTTTGCTTCGACATAATACCATGGGGAAAAACAGATGGAATGGACACATTGCTAGCGAGTTCACCCTAATCAGATAACAGACTGCTTCTGACTGCTAAAAGCCAGACAGCCAGCCCTTATACCAGTTTACTTACAGTGCTCCCCGTGATCAGCGTGTCGGTTCCATTTGTATTTTGATTGTTTGTTTCCATTTCTCATATAACATCAGAACAAGGCTGGAAGATGTTAGGTAACTATTTATTACTTATAATATATTAGGGTCATTCAAAAATATTAATATTGGTGGAATTAGAGAATTAGTCAGAGTCTGAGGCATAACTTTATTATTTGTGGTTTTTTGTCTTACTACTAGTTTTGCAATTATGTTCTTAAAAAAATGTATGAACCTTTATTTAAAAATATAAAAATTGTGTAAGGAGGCATAAGTATAATTCAGGATGTACAGTGCATCAAAGCTTAAACACTTAAAAAAAAAACTTTACTTAGTAGAGATATTCTATAATAGTCACAAGCAGTAGTTTCAGTGGTCATACAATACCAATTAGTTTTCATCTACAGGACTATTAACTGTTCACCAAATAATGTAACCAGCAAAAAGCAAACCTTTTTTATATTGCCATTCTGTAGGAATTCCATAATGCAGATTACTTGTGAATTTACATTAATTAGTAACACAGATATGTACTGTAAAAAATGTTTAAATAACCGAAACACAAACTGGTTTTACAATATACTGTACCATGTTTTATTTAAAATCTGGCCTCCACAGCCTATCATGGGGAACAAATCCAAGTTCTTCTCTCTTCTCCCCTGGTGCCCCCTACTCATCTTTACCCTATTCAATTTCCCCTTAACGGTAAGTTATATTTTTTTCATATGCTAATAATACTGCTAATAGTAATGATAACAATAACAGTAAAACAGATATACATTGCCAAACTTTTCATAATAACTGAAATACAAACTGTTGGTTTCACAATACTATGTTTTATTTAATCCCGGCCTGCACCACTACTAAATAGTCGGCTAGTTACACTCCTTTGATATGTTTATTATTATTATTATTATAATTATTATTATTAACTTAAATAAGTTTATACTAAAAATAACAGATTTTAAACTTATATCTAATATTAAATGGCCCATATTCAAGACCTATTAATCTTCCTCCTCACCATCACTAAAATCTGGCTTTCTCCCATAGCTCTCTACTATGGTGACCTCTTTTCTACTCATTCAACCAGATGGTGGTGTGCTCTTCAAGGCTTTCATCTACTCCAAATCCTCCTCCAGTGGCTCTTTGCCACCTTCTCTGCCCTCCCCCAATTTTATATCTACTTCCCTATCTACCTCTGACTTTGTCACCTTTTGACCTCTGAAATTGAATCTATCAGACAGGGAATCTCTACCTGCCAATCACCTTCTGCAACTACCTCCCCTCCCATGTCTTCTCCCTCTAGCTCAGGGATGGGAAACCTCCTACCTGGGGGCCTTATAAGGCCCTCAGAATCATTTGGTCTGTCCCTCTGAGCTTTTTCTGCTAACCTCATTTGGCTAGCAGGGTGCCTAGAATGGCACACTGTAGCCAGAATCTATGCAGCAGTGCCACCTGGAGCATCCTTAGGATGCTTCAGACGGTCACACCGCTGCCCTTACAGCTCCCCGGAGCATCCTCAGGATGCTCCGGGCATTGCTATAATCACTGGCGATTGTGGCCCCGCTCCCGTGTGACGTCATGCGGAGGGGGCATAGCCTGAACTAGGCCCGCAAATAATGTTATATATATCAAAATGGCCATCGGCAGAAAAAAGATTCTCCATCCCTGCTCTAGCTACTACTCCTTTGACCCCTTCATCCCCATTATGGGGAACAAATCCAATTTCTTATCTCTTCTTCCCTGGTCCCCCTAACTCATCTCTCCCCTATTCAATCTCCCCTTAATGTTAAGGAATATTTGTTTCATAATAATAATAATAATGATGACAGTTTTGCAAATGTGTACTGTCAATTTTTGTAAATAACTGAAACACAAACTGTTGGTATTACAATACTATGTTTTATGTAAAACCGGCCTCCACCGCCCCTAAATAGCCGGCCAGTCACACTCCTTTGATATTTTTATAATTATACTTGTTAAACTAATAATAATATCACTGTTTTCCCCTGGTCCTCCTTAACTCATCTCTCTGTTATTCAGTCTCCCCTTAACCCTTCCCCTTAGTAATAATAATAATAATAATAATAATAACAATAATAATAATAATAATAATACTAAGGAGAACAATAATAATAATAATAATAGTAATAATTATAATAAAAATAATAGTAATAATTATATCTAATGTATCTTAAATTATTTTGTAAAAAATTTAAAAATACAAACAATATTTTCTTATTTTCTTCTTCATGGCCCTAAAGAGCTGTATGATGACAAAAAGAAAAACAAATTAAGACTCTAACGTGTTTTCTATGGTAAAATGAAAAACCTCCCAAGGTACAGTATATTATTCTGTGTTATTGCTATGTGAACCTGCACTATGGATGTACAAGACCTCCAACATACATTGTCATCTCCTGCCGATATGTCTCATCTCTATACCCAGCACCTTCATCACTGCATCCCTCATATTTTTACTATATGATAAAACAGAGTATGAACAGGATGTTACTGTTCACTACCTAATTTAATCAGTATGTGAGGGAACATTTACCTTGTCCTGCATTACCTGTTATCACATAGACAGGAGGTGCATATCCAAATGGGTTAGGCCATCCCCTTCATACATTGTGTGGCTGCACAGTGACTGGGTATGACATCATCTTATACAGTAGCAAACTGATTGGTATGTGTGCTGGTCATTCACAAGACACAGTAGCTGGAGGTCTCCATACTTTAATTAGTGAATGTCTGGAACTACCCACCAATCAGAGCGTGCTGTCTCATGGCCTGTACAGTGCACAGGCAGACAGCAAAACACCATAGCAGGGGAAAGTTATTTAATTGTTTCACCCTACAGGTACAGTCAGGTGCATAAATATTGGGACATTGACAGAATTTTCATATTTTGGCCTCTGTTCACCACCACAATGGCTTTGAAATGAAACAAACAAGATGTGCTTTAACTGCAGACTTTCAGATTTAATTTGAGGGTAATTACATCCAAATCAGGTGAATGGTGTAGGAATTACAATGGTTTCTATATGTGCCTCCCACTTTTTAAGGGGCCAAAAGTAATGGGACTATCAACTCAAAAGCTATTGCATGGACAGGTGTGTGCTATTCCCTCATTATTTCATTATCAATTAAGCAGGTAAAAGGTCTGGAGTTGATTCTAGGTGTGACATTTGCATTTGGAATCAGTTGCTGTCGACTCTCAAAATGAGATCCAAAGAGCTGTCACTATCAGTGAAGCAAGCCATCATTAGGCTGAAAAATCAAAACAAACCCATCAGAGAGATAGCAAAAACATTAGGTGTGGCCAAATCAACTGTTTGGAACAGCAAATCAACTGTTTTGCTAAGGACAGAAATGAGCCTTTAGATTTATGGATCACCCTCTTAGAATTTACCTCCTTCATTCAACAAGAAATCTCAATTATCCCTCTTGGGAGATGGTGACAGGAACTGTAGAGCACATTATCGAAATAGAACTCAGAAGATAAGAAAACTAAATGTATTAGAAATTATATTCTTAAATGATATGCAGTATATGCACACTATAGCAGAAATACATGAATGTAGTACTATAAAAATTATGTAAATAGTAAAACCATCTCTTTGCTCCATAACCATCTTCCATGTGTTAGGCCATCTCGCTCCATGCAGTTGGAAGGCTGGTGTTCTGGGGAAGGTCCTCCAGTTGGAGCCCACATATGAGAACCCTCTGAACAGCTCCTGGTCCTTGCTCTCAGTGGTGTTCTCTGAGCCTCTGCTGCTTCCATCTCCTCGATGTGACATCCTTGGAGCTGTGTTCAATGGCGGGCTACAGGACGGAGAGACAAATAAACATCCATGTACTAAACCTGATTTCAAAGTCATAAAAGCTAAAGGAAGTTAGAAAAAAGTATAATGTAACATGTATCTATGGATCCGCTGATACCAAAAACTAGTGTAGTGTGGTTCTCAGTGGCATATCTATAGTGGGAAAAAAGGGGTTCCTGCACAGGCAGGCCAAGAGAACTGTTTTTTGGGGCACTCTTTGTTGTATATTATGTGAAAATGTTATTGGTTTATTTAAAACATAATTTTTTATTAATACTCTTTAAAATATTAGTGCCAAAAAGACACCATTATCTAAAGTGAAAATAATTAAGGTATGATAAAATATTTTGATAGATTCAATAATAAATAAACATTTTTTTATATTAAATCCTATCAGAAGAAATCAAAATTGTTCTTCTATATTAGGATGGATAGGTTGAAAGTATTTAAAGGGCAATAAGGTGTCCAGCAGCACCTGTTCCCGGGTACAGGCTCTGGATTCGCGGCTGTTTGACAGACTGCATGTAGCACAATCAGTGCTGCTGCATCAGCTGTCTAAGGCCCTGATTCAGAGCCGGACGCTCTGACCAGAGCGCTCGCTCTGAATCAGGGCCCACCTCCATTAATATGGAGCGTCCTCCTGGACACTCGTATAGCTGTGGGTCACCACCCACAGCATATACGAGCGTGCAGGATGATGGTCGCGATGGTCTTGACCATCACGACCATCGAAACTGCGAGCAAAAGCCTGCGGTTGGGTTTTTCAACCGCAAGACTAGGAGTGATTTTGGCTCTATCAGAGCCAAAATCACTCCCACTGACATCACTAGTGATGTCAGTGGGGCCGGCTTCAGACGGTAGGCGTTCCCTTGGGAACGCCTACGTCTGGCAGGCACGCCACCGGCACGCCCACCAAAGGGGGCGTGCTGTCAGTCACCATCGACAGCACGCCCCCTTTGATGAGACACTCCGAGCGAAGGAAAGTCCTTCGCTCTTCATGTAGGGGGAGGGGGGAATGTGGCTTTGTGTGGGCCTTTATTTTTAGGGGGGGTAGGCTCGGCTCTGTTTGGCTTGAAGGGGCCCCCACAGCTAAGTTGCCCTGGGGCCCCCACAAGCCTTAATACGGCCCTGATGAATATATGTCATCATACAAACAAGCAAATTCCTGATACTATTAAATAAGATAAGCAGTCAAAAAACAAGGACAAACCATTTCATTATATAAATGTGCTTATAGTGATATTTCATCTGAGGTATATTTTTCAATGGTGTCACTTGTCAACACAGGCTTAATAGTAGATGAAGAAAGATAAAAGTAAGACACTAAAGCATCTCTCCACTTCTGCTTTCACTCATGCTATTTGTAAGCTTAGTGATGAGAGAGTAAGGAAACAACAGTACGGTAAGTGTTTGTTAAAGATCTGACGGGTGTTAGGTGATACCTGTTACCATATAGGCATTGCAGGGATCAGATGCGCTCCAGAGCAGTCAAACTGCCACTGGAGGGGATAGAAAGTAAATACCTGTATCAGGAAAAGATGTTCTAAAGTGGAGATGGTCTGCACTGTGCTGCATTGGAATTCTCAGTCAGCTGGTATGCGCTCCACATCCACACTTCTCAGAAAGAGCCAACACGGAGTCCGGTAATGGTCAATGGTGGTGTCGGAGGCATGTCGCACAGTCGCGGTCACGTGGTTACGGTCAGCTGACTGGGTCCTGGATGACGTGCGTTTCACCTGGAGACTTGTTCACAAGGAGGGGTGTAGTAGGTATTACATGCGTCCGGCGGTTCAAATCCCGACAGCGGCAGCCTGGCAAGGGTGAAAATCCCGATCGTCAAAAGGTAAGTATGTTCTAACCTAATTCTACCCCCTAACCCTCCCTTAGGGGTGCCTAACCCTAACCTCCCCCCCAAGTGCCTAACCTCTAAGTCCACCGGGGGGGTGCCTAACCCTAACCTCCCCCCGGGGGTGCCTATCCCTAACCACCCCTTCCCCTAGCCTAACCCTCCTGGGGGGTGCCTAACCCTAAGTCCCCCTGCGAGCCCTAAACCTACCCCCCCCCCGCGCGGCTGTCCGCGCTTGGCATCACTTTGAACGGGATGCCGGGCGTCGGTCTTCCAGCGTCTGGTTAATGACAGGCGTCTGGTTAATGACAGGCTGGTCATTAGTACCACACCGGGATTTGAACGTCTGGAAGCCGGCGGGCGGGATTTGGACCGTTGGTTTCCAAACTACATCCCACAAGGAGGAATGCCCAGTAATCAGCATGTTCAATTTGTCTGTATTAATCTGCATGCTAGCCAATGCAAACTTGCAAAAGCGGGTGGTCCAGGCTTTCTCAGATATATGAAACACATTGCTATAGGTATATTATGTGCCCAGATTACAGTAATAATATATTTTACCCATACCTGCCGACTCTCCCGCAATGGCCGTGAGGCTCCCAAAAACTAAGTGGTGCTCCCAACTGCCCGCAACAGAAGGCTCCCTGACTGGCCGCCACCCCACTTGTGAACTTGCGAAAGCGGGTGGTCCAGGAATGGGCAAGTGATGCGATTCAAGCTGAATTGTGTCGTCGAGCCCCCGCACCCTGCTTTACAATACCGGAAATCTCTGCATTGTATAGCAGGGGCCAGGACCGCAATGATATGATCACGGAAATCTAGCCATTGTATAGTGGGGGGTCAGGGCCGCAATTACATGATCACACCCCTCAACTCCATCCTTTGTGGCTATCTGGTCACCAAAGATGTTATCCATTGCTAGGTGGAAGTCAGCAATTTTTAGATGACCAGACTCTGCCATCAGGATGTTATCTGGCTTTAGGTCTCTAAAAAGAAAGATTTGTAATAAATGAGAACTGTTTTGTCTAGTGAGAAGTATATACTGTACATGAATTACCAGTAGTATTACAGGAGTCACATTTTGCAGACAGCTAAGCTGCTGGGACAGTGCCACCTAGTGATAATAATGATTTCAATTCTTACTTTATCCGTAATTAGAGAGTTCACATCACTGTGACCTGATTATGTATGATATTGGTATTAATATAATTACCGATGGATGATACCCTTAGAGTGCAGGTATTGTACACCACATGTGATCTCAGCTGCGTAGAACCTTAAAGAGTAGAAAATAATGTAACTTGATAATATTAGAAAAAGGTAGAAAATCTAATATCACTTACTTGCTGTTTGGGGAGCCAACTCTTTCTACTATCTAACTCTTAAGCTGGCCACACACCAGGATGATATCGTTCCAACCAGGAAACTAGATGGCTGGAATGATAATCTAGAGCGTGGGAGTAAACGATAGTCAGCCGTTTGCTCCCACACGCTGAAAAACGGCCAAAAACAGTCGTTCCAACTAGTTGGGGAAAATCAAACATGTTTGATTTTCCCCAAATATTGTTCTAGTGTAGGGGGAAAGTTCCCCCCAACTGAACGATCAGTAGGCGGACACTGGCCGCTTGTGTCCGTCCACTTCATTACCGCCTGCCGGCTTTGCTTTCCCTATCAGCCTGGGATCCCTCCGTCATTGGCAGCGGCTGTGCAGGGGTGAGGATCACTGCACAGACCAGGTCCTCATAATAACTTCTAGTACCTGTACACACCCCTCCCCCCCCGCAATCACAGATGCACTCCTGCGGGTGCCCCTCCCCCCCGCGATCACAGATGCAACTTCCCCCTGTGGGTGCAACCACCCCCCTCGTGAACACAAATGCTCCTGTCAAAACGGGATCTCTCCCCTCCCTGTCACTGGCAGCGGCTGAGCAGTGGAGAGGATCAGTGCAGCGGCCCCTCTCACAATAACTTCTAGGGCCTGTACACCCCCACGATCACAGATGCACCCCCGAGTGCCCCACCCCCCACAATCAAAGATGCACCAGTGCGGGTACACCTCCCCCCCGCGCTCACAGTTGCTCCTATCAGAATGGGATCCCTCCCTGTCACTGGCAGCTGGGGAGAGGATCAGTGCAGCTGCTGCCAGACCAGATCTTCATAATAACTTCTAGGGCCTGTATCCCCCCGTGCATGCCAGCCACAGAAGTACACAGAATTGGACATACAACAGTTCAGATGCTGTAAATATAATCGTTGGGCAGCTGCCAGTAAATACCTCCTCACTGCGGGATGCCGCATTACATCCCACACACTGGGCACCTTGGAAGCACCTTACCTCAGCTGCAAAGTAACACATATAGGGGCATGTACAGCAGACTTTTAGCAAAACTGTGTGGATAAAGGGCCTGATTCACAGATGTACGTTCATAGTTGCCAGTGCAACGTGTGCTCCTGAGACCTGTCTGAATTTCAGAACTTCTGCTGGCTGCACCTGTAAAACTGTCTTAAAAACAAAGGGTTACCCGGCATAGTCACTTTTCATCCCGAGGGTCTTTTAGCTCTTAATATTGATATCAACAATTTATTTTTTAAATAGCCTTAAAAGTATTAATTTTATTACTCAAACATTTGTGCTTCAGTTACCATTGGCGGCAATGTGTGTAGTACTTTGATGATCCATTGAGGTGCTTTTTGGTCATCCATATGACTTTCTTCCATTAAGAAAAAAACAGGACAATACATCTGTTCCCTTCTGTTATTCCCTGCAGTGTATACTACAATTGTTCAGCGAGGACATACCAGTGAGTAGTAGAAATGAGTCAGTATACACTTGTGTTATATTCCATTAGGGTTTTCATTTTGTTTAAGCTATAAATCAAGACAACCATTTGAAATAGATCTTATCCATCCAGTACACCAATCCTAAGCAGTCTAATGTAAAGCTATTCACTGGCTAAAAACAAGACATACCAGTGACAATAAAAGCATGCAGGAGATATAACAGAGAAACAAAATTGAGCCCCAAAAAAATTCTGAATATTCCAGACTTTAATAATATGTTATTGTTTACAATATAAAATGACAAAAATCAATAAAAGTAAAAAAAAAAACAACATATGGAGGTAAGAGCACCCAGACAGCTCTGTGTCTGCTCCTAGCTCACAGCAACATAAACACAGACAGAAGGGGAACTCTAGTTAATCATTTCCAGAGGTCTTTGATGGCTCACACTGGCAAAAGAATCTCAGATTTATTGGTCACATAGTGACACATGGCAACAGAAAACATAATACAGAATACATCTATAAAAACATGATACCAGCTGCTGTAAGTAAAAGCCTATTTTCAGGTCTGAGGTAAATGTCTGGGGGGTGGGTATATCAGGGGCATACTGATGACCGAGCACCAGTTTACACAAACACTCAAAATTCACTGCTAGTGTTATACTCTTTATATGTCTTTAGATACAGAGGCGGATTCTGAGTCACACACTGCTGAGACGCAATGCTAATACCAGTATCAGCTCTACCCCGCCTGTGTCTAAATGTGCACAGACTGAGATGCCCACTTTGTGCATCTTCAGATGCTGTAATGCTGCCTGATGCATCTTTAGACCCAACCGTTGCACCAATGCAACTTGCACCAGCCCTATACTAGGTGCAGATATTCCGACAACATATGGCCTCCGATGTCAGTGATTATACATCTGAGTTCACAACCAGGTCAGAAATATGCCCGCGACACTCCTATAACACACCCATAAAACGGTATATCTCTAATTATGTGAATAGCCACCTCCCAGTCACCAGCCAGGAACATGCAATACATATCACACACTGTGCGTCTCAATCACAACTGCGCCTCTGTGTGTACACAACGTGGGACGCATGGGGTGTAAGACTTATTATGGAATTCGTGGACGTGCAGTAGCAAAAAATTGCTGAACTCTGTGAATCCGCCATTGTGTGCGGCTCAAAATCAGGCACACAGTGGCTGTAATATACAGGCATTACTAATACACCTCCTGCACCTCATACTTGTTATCACCCTACTGCTAGAACAGTTTCACGTGGTAAAAGCAAACGAAAACATATGAGCCAAATCATTATTATAAAATAAGTTTCCTCCCATGACAGCAGTAATATGATTATACATTCATATTTCTTATTCAATCATTACAGAATGGCAAATCTTTAGATTGTAAGGTTGAGTCTCCCATATCCAAGATGCTTGGGACCAGGGGTATTTTGGATAACGGAAAATTCCGTATTTTGGAATAATTGCATATCATAATGAAATATCTTGGGAATAGGACCCTAATATACACACAGAATACATTTATGTGTTATGTACACCTTATACACACAGCCTGCAGGTCATTTAATACAATATTTTCAATAATTTTGTGTACATACATGAAATTCATTTATGTTTCATATACACCTTATACACACCGCCTGAAGGTAATTTTATACAATATTTTTAATAATTTGCACCTTAGACAAAGTTTGTGTACATTGAACCATCAAAAATCAAAGGTTTCATTATCTCAATCATGCCAAAATTATTCCGTATTTCGGAATATTCCGTATTTCTGAATATATGGATATGGGAGACTCCACCTGTATCTAAGCAATATTATAACACTTATGAACATGGTATTAACTGTAGACTTCAGGTAAGATTTAGGCAGTGTACTATTTACTATGATCCATTATTAGGTGCCACAATGCTGACACATCCTATGATAAGTGAGAGGATATTTATTAGGTTTTGCAGTAAATCTGGTCGCCTAATGCCCACATAAACGTGCACTGAGCAGCACTGCCTCATTGGTTGTTTGGTTCTCCCACTGAACAGCCTGTTTTCTCTCTGCAAATGTTTGTTAAGGCCCCCATACATCAGAGATTGATTGCAACAATCATGCAATTTGCAATCAATTGTGTATAAAAATCTTTCCCTTTTTCAATCGATTGTGGCAATTCTGCAATCGAATGAATAAGGGAAAGATTTTTATACACAATCGATTGCAAATTGCACAATTGCTGCAATCAATCTCTGATGTATGGGGGCCTTTAGTAAATGAGACAACGAAACCTGGGTATACGCTGTCCAATTATTGGATCAATCAGCCAATAATCATCTGATCTGGCCGATAATTAAACAGTGTATGGCCGCCATCGATCAAAAATTACTGGCCTGTTGGACATGCATAATCATCCAGCACGTCCTATAGATCTGAATCTGATAACTGGTCTCCCGTATATGGCAGTGTATGCAGTGCTACAACCAGCCACCTGACATCTCCCCTGTTGTTTCAGAGATGAGGAATGGGGAAATGTGGAGGAAAAGAGATATTGTGGCTGTATACTGTGATATATCTCATGAAGCTCTGATAAAGTGTCTGAAAAATTACAGGAGCTGATTGGTTGGTAGCTTTTCACTCTCCATTTTATCACTTTCCAGAGCTTTGTACTTATGGCCAAGTGTATGGCCACAATACTGATGGGTTTCAGCTTGTCAAATACAATGTTTTTCGATCTGACTGACATTTTATCTCACAGTGTATGCCCAGCATTAGAAATAACTCCTTCAACTTTGAACTGTTTTTACTAGTTTGTATCCAGATATAGTAGAGAGACTGTCCGAGGTATACCACCAGTGTACACTGTTATTGTAGTACAATATGTAGGTCAGTACTTTATGGGATACATTTACTAAAGTGAGAGTTTTTAGAAGTGGAGATGTTGCCTATAGCAACCAATCAGATTCTAGGTATTATCTTCTAGAAGGCGCTAGTTCAATTTTAAGTAGAATCTGTTTGGTTGCTAGGGGCAACATCTCCACTTCTAAAAACTGTCTAGTGAATTTACCCCTATGTATTAGTCTAAATATAAAAGATAAACCAGCTCACCTGTATGACACGTTCGGCAGGTTGACTGTTTCTGACCAGAAATGGATGGGTTACAGACTCACCTTCTTATACATACAGCCGTACTATTACAGCTACCATGCAGTAGTCCTGTAACACTTACATACACCCGAGAGTGTCATTGTGTTTATACATTGCATGCATATATAATTAATATTCTTTCAGTCATGGTTTGGGATTAAAATGTGATTTAAGGCAATTGCATAGGTATACAAATAAATAGTTAAATAGCATTATACCTTTTTTTTTAAAGAAATGTCTATAAAGTGTCAGCACTAGGAAATAATGGCTATGCTCATGGGGTAGAATGAATGCTAAGTGATGGCTGAGAAGGGGCTGCCGATGCTGTTAGACGAGGGTAACATTGCTACATGTCTCGTACCCCATAGAGGCACAGAAGAAAATTAGCTATATTAGGCGCCACATTTGATGTACGAAGCTGAAAATCACAGTGACACATTGTGGAGAATTGAATCTACCTGTGTGTATTTTATGCTCACTTATTAATGCTGATCAGGTAAACTGATAAATCACCTTTCATGTTACAAAAACTTATTTTACTTACTTAACACAAGTTTAAACTAATCTACTTGAGAGAAGTTTTCTTATATCACAAAAACTAGCACAGGCAGCGCAAAACTGATAAAGAAAATGATATAAAAACATTACAAATGAAAACATAGAAATATTTGTCTGAGAGGCTACTCTATGTAATATTATAAAATATCAATAGCTTATCTGCTGTAAGCAAATGTGCAATATAGATTTTACTTCAACTGGGAATTAAATAAAACTATCCCCGAATACTCTTCTGTCTGAACCAATAAAAACTGTACAGGTGGATCCTGGACTATGGCTTTAGGCATAAACAGACAGTTACACATTTTAGGATAACGAAAATATATGCACATAAACAGACAGTACATATGCCCATTACTACCGCCAACTAACGGGTTGTTTTGTCTGATAAAATATACATATATATTTTCAGTGCCATAACTGTGGGTCCCAGCGCAGGCCACATCCCCTCTCCCCTGCATGACATCATTCAGAGGGGATGGAGCCACAATAGTCAGGAATTACAGCAAAGCCCAACGCATCCTCAGGATGTTGGGGGGGCTATAAGGGCAGTGGTGTGCACATCTGAAGGGTCCTAAGGATGCTCTATATGGCACTGCTGCAGAGATTCTAGCTGCAGGGTGCTGCCCACAGACCCCTGTGCTCTGTGTGGCCTCACCACTCACATACCTCTAGTTATGGCCCTGTATACTGTAGACCAACACTAAGTGGTATACAGCAATGATTGTTATGATAAGCATGCTATAACAGTAGACAATTATCTATATTAAATAGATGAGTGTGGATAGGAGAACAAGGACACATTTCAACTGTCAGAAGCTACACGTCATCTTTCCAGAAATCTCAGCTCTCGCAAACTTTTCAAACGCACATAATTTCCATGTGATCCAAAACACGCGAGAGCCTAGATTTCAGCAAAGATGACGTGTGGCCTCGGAAAGATGACCTTGCTCTACTATAGGGAACTTGTTGCTCATCTTTAATTTTAAGAAGTAGTGTTAGTAAAGTGTCTTTTTTAAACAAAAAAGAAAAGTATCACTTAGTAGGTACATTTACTACAGGATCCACCATTGGGATTCCAGACTAAGCAAAGCCAAGCAGCATATTTGAAATATGGAAATGTGCAGTAAGCTCCTTAATTTGCCAAATGAAATGCTGGGTGTAACGTGTACACTATTGTGTAATTAGAATACAAAATAAGAGTATTCCATAAAGTATATCATTTGTAACTCCCTTATCATATCATTTGTGGGGCTCACATACAGTACCTGAATTTGGCTGACATTACTGATGAGAGTGATGTCTGGACTGAGTGCACACGACCTCTTATCATAATAGACAATTATAATAATATAAACCACAGTCTGAAATATAAAGCAGTTCCTTTGGTCCCAGGAATGTTGTGTAGGTCTGGGTATCCATAGGCTTACTCCCAGAAATGCGCTAGGGTACACATTCACATGCCAGCACATGCTGCACATAACAAACCCTATAAACTGTCCTATATATAGAAAAGGGGGGTCAGAACCACATTTAAATCACCCAGACAATTCTGCTGTACCAGTTTTATACTGCTGTACATTTGCACGTAATGCACTGATAGCAAAAATCATGTTCAAGGGCAAGATAATATGTATTATTACTTATATAAATTCTTTCATCCAAAATATAATTAAGATTAGTAATAAGAGAAGTATTGTGTCATGTACCGTACGTTTACGGTATAGTGCCATACAACTATGTTCTATACTGGCCAAATATATATAGTTCCCAACATTTCAAAATCATTTTAAATGCAACTTTGATGATTTAGAATCAGTGGCAGATCTATAGTGGGTGCCGGGGGTGCAGTGCACATAGGTCCCTGTGTCGAGGGGGCCCTGTTCCACACAGCCTACATCCAGAATGAACCCCAGTGTGTGTTGTGAAGTGCTCCACCCCATACCTGATTCTAGCGGGTGATTTATTTGGAAAGATTGCACCGGAATAGGAGATCGCAAAAACCCTAGCCAGAGCTTTTACAATTTCTATGCATGCATCATTTTTCTGTAAATATCATATAAAAGATGTCCACCGGAACCAGGAGTGCATATGGGCTACACTTAATAAGCACCTGATAAGTTGTGCACTCAAGCACGTCATGCACTGTAATGACTTGGAGGATCATAACGTTTACTAACCTAGGCTATAATGGAAACTTAAATAAATGCTCATCTTCATTAAATATTCATTTATTAAGCCCATCAGGGTAATCCTGAAAACTGCAATTCTATTTTTCTAAGAATTTAAATAGGGACAAATCCTTTAAACATGAAACTGTCCCTGTAAATTAGGGACAGTTGGCAACAATGCAAAACTTCACAATCCTCTTTGTCATGAGAGATGGCAATGAAGGAAATGTAACAGAATAAAATGTCACTTTAATGTTCATTGTGCAATACATTAAGGATAGAAGATATCATGTCTAGCCACTCTACAATGTGGGCTTAAAAAGAAATACATAAATAATGTTAAATAAAAAAATTCTGCCATAGTTTTCTATAAATACAAAGGAAAAAACTACGAGTGATTTTTAATCTCTGCAATCAAATCTCATGATATTAATAATTTAGACAACACTGTACTGTTGTGCGATAAATCATCTGAGATTAATTTATGAAATCTCATTACACAGGTCAAGTAGTATTTCCTGCCATGAGTTGCCTAAGAAATCTGCAAGAATGAGTAAGTGATTAATTGTTCATCCCATTATAATACATTTCCAGGCTACACAAAAGAAGGTGATCGTTGTGCAAAAATAACCCCATAGGCATCAACATTTAATGGCCTGCAATGAGCGACAGAAAATCACTTGTGTAGTTTAGATCTTACTGTAGCATTTTAGGTTATAATAATCAACTGGATTTATTAATCTCATTGGGCAGTGCAAACTCGGTGTTCATTTTATGATTCTATTACATTAAAATGAACATGGCAGATCTATAAACATTGGAAATATTATCACCATTCTGTCTCACGGTTAATCTTTATAAATAAGACAGCTAGACAAAAAGCTCTGCCCAAGTTAAGTTTTTCTTTGCCCTGACGTACAGAAAAGAAATTATTTGTATATATTAGTGTTTCTTTCTGAGGTTTTTTTTTGTATGTTTTGTTTTTCTTCTTTACCAGTACATTACTTTTGATATTAATATTTGAAGTATTCATCTTTATATAACTTTTGTGTATTTAACATTTGCCTTTAAAGGAAGCCTAACAGCGTTTAGCCAAGTTATCTGGCTGAATGCAATATTCCAATCACACGTTTGGATCTGCTTAAGAAATGGTGATGTGAGATAGATTAAGCCACACAAACACAACGCCTACTATAATAATACTAGGTACCAAGCATCTGGTGTATCAAGCATTTTGGTTTTGTTTTTAGTGTCACTTCAATAGTAAAATGCCACAAAGTTTCTCTTAAACATTGTTGGAAAAAGGGCATTTTAGCATGTAAATAGTTAAGGCACCTTAAAAAAAAAAAAAAGTGTATTCTCACCAATACTATACATAAGAGTTCGACTTACAAATACATCACTATAGTATAGAAAATGATACATAGAATTTTACAAAAAGGTGTCAATGAAGGCAGGAGTTTTCAGTTTACATCAAAACCAGCTCAAAACCAACTCATAAAGAAAACAATTAGCACATCTCCAACAGATCTGGGCGCCATTGTAGATCCTTGTTACCAGTTGTCCAGAAAATCAAATCCTGTCTTCAAGAGCACACTGCTAGTGTTTATCTGTAAAGGAAGGGGAGAGAAACCAATTTATCATTGTGACAAAATATACAGTACATTGAGAGACATGGAAACTATTCTATGGTTAACTGTAAATCTCCATGTTGTCTATAGTAGTCAATTAAGACATTTGCTTTTTTTTCTAAATCAGCAAAATGACAGCTAGGATATGATTGGTTACTAAGGAGAAAACATTTTATACCAATTTACCTGTAGAATGGTTTCTATTAAATACCCTCCGATGTGTTTTAAGTATGTAAGTACTGTTTCTAAAATTCTGCATGTAAGATATATTGCTCAAACAGGTTAAGCACATATAATCAATAGCAAATGGATAGGGAAATAAAATCATATTTTGCCTTTTTATGTGTGTTTAAATTGTGCTTTGTTTAATCATTTTTGATGCTCATCAACGCAGCTGGGAAACTTTCATGGGTTTCAATGCATTAAGTCATGGTTAAATATGGGTTTCCACATGTGTCTGTCTTGAACAAGATAACAACTTATTGTTTATCACAGTCATATTTAGCCTAAGAACGGACGTCTTTGTAAAAGTATGTAACACATGTTAAACGCGCACATACATGAAATGCTGTTTATATGCCCTTTTACCCTTGTTTTAACATGCAATAAAAAACTGAGCGAATGCCAGTGTGTACATAGTATTACAGCTTTGAGAGATTTCTTAGCAAATAGATTTGACTCAATAAAAAATAGATATTATGGGTGCCCTATATTACCTTTTGGCACATTTATTTCACCAGACTGTGTATGTGAGGTTATTTATTATCGCCAAATTTCAGCATAATTTATTAAAGATAATTTGTAATTGTTTTTATTTTAAATTATATTTACACATTACTACCAGCATATGTGTCACAGTGCCTCACATTACCTGAGAAAACGTAGTGAAAGGTGAGCCGGCTGTTGGTAGGATTAACCTGTCTATGGTCATTTGAGCGTCTCATACTAATATGTTGTGTTTCATGGAAAAAACACTTAAGAGCATATTTATCAATCTTTTTTTACTAAAACACCCTATTTTCATACCCTTTTCACATTATTTTTGGTATTATAGAAATCTATGAAAGAGCAGTTTGAGGAAAATTTGCGAAATTCTCCTGAAAGCTCTTAAATTCGCATTATTTTAGTAAGCAAATCGCATTTCCCGTACTTGTAATGGGAAATGTGATCTGCTCAATAAAGTTGTAAACAAATACCGTAGAGGGCCCTGCGTTAATAACGCTATCTGAAGATGGCGTTATGCAGGCTTCTCTCCTACTCCTGCCAGGAGTAGGCTTCTGTGATCAGCCTGTGTGTCTGATAGACCAGAAGCTGATCACAGTGAAAATAAATAGTTAAAATAGAAAATTAATCAAATGAAACTTACCTGCACCCAGGGATCAGTTATAAGTGTCTCCTTCTGTGTGAACTGGTCAGCTGATCTGTGCGACCTCAACTGAGATGCCTGACGGGACTTTTACAGTATTCAGACGGCTACTGCACAAATCAGCTGACCGGATCACACAGAAGGACACACCGTTCAACAATCCTGCTGCAGGTGAGTTTTATTTTATTTATTTTCTAATAGGAGTAGGGAGGGAGATCCGTGATGGGAGGGCAGCATTTTAGTAAAGGAGTGGTCGGAGGTGCATGCGCAGGTACATTCTCAGGGTATTTTTTGCAAAGAATACCCTGAGAAGTACTTGGAGGGGATTCACAGGGATAGAGGGCCTGATTCATTACAGATTGCAATATTGCGTACGCACGCAGTTCAACTGCGATAGCATGCTAATCCATTGCGATCACAATGCAAACTCAGCACTACATAAGGACGCTCATTTTACCTTGCACACTTCCGTAATACTTAGCAGAATAGCGAAACCATTGGTACAATCAAGTACCATCGTAGCCTCACGCACACTTCAATACTTAGCTGGACTGCGAAGCCATCGGTAACATCGAGTACCATCGCAGCCTCACGAACACTTGCACAAGCCCTGATCTTACTCAGAAATTGCTAACAACCACGCACGCTATGAGACCTCACACTGCGTATGGCATTGCAGTGAATAATTTATGCATACCCCTGCAACGGCGTGAGAACACACTGGCACGCCTTAGTTTCCCTGACCAGCCCTCCCAGTCACCTCTAACAAACGGTGCTTCCTGTCAATCACTCTGCGAGGGTTCTGCGTAGCCTCTGCGATCGCAGTCCTGATTGCAATACCTTGTTCGTGCACTGCAATGCATACACATGCCCAGAACGCAACAATCGGCCGATTGCGTGCATAATCACAGTTGCGTACAGTAGTGTATCAGGCCCAGAGCTTGTGATGTATTCAAATAACGCATTGCAAATTTAGGCAAATTTATCACACCCCATCTGCATCTGAGATGCGGATTGTGACAAACATGCCCCTTAATATTATTAAAAGTAGTAGGTGACATGTGTATTGTCTTGTAGATTGAACTGTGTCCTGGGCTGTGTTGAATACACAGGGAGATCGGGGCTGCTGTCACTTATAACTGATAACACTCTCAATACTGGCCACGTCTCAGATCTGCTGTAAGCCTTAACTCTTAGATAATAGAGTGTCATCTAATTAAGTGGCTTCATCCACCCTTATAACTGAATTGTGAATACTGTAGTTATTCTCCATTTCACTTGGTGACATGTCTGCTTTAATGTGGCCTATATGGCAGTGTTACTTGTATTCAGAAGCGTCATTCAACTGTCTATGCATACATACACAAATACATATTTACATACATACATGCATATACATATATACATAGATATACATACACAAGCTCACAGTTAAAATACAAATAAGCTCTTGGGAAACATTTGAACAACAATACAATTTCAATTACTGTGCAAATAAAGAGACTCATTTGCTAGTGAGCTTCAGCTAGGAATTAAACTCATTACATTCCCAGTGTTTAAAGTTAGATTTGCCAATTATCAACTACCATTTCCTTCCAAAAAGGCATGACTGCCAATTAGCCTAGACAATTGTATTTAGCCATGTATTTATTCATTTTGCAGACAGCAGACCTCAGGAAAATTACATTTCAAGGATCATGAATGTTGTAGTTTTGTAGTGGAGCCTGTATCTCGTACCCAAGATGTGCAGATGGTTGATTAGCACATAAATAATTTGCAATGATAATCTGGTTATTATGTAGTATAATACTATTTATTATGTATCCATAGGAGAGTTGTCTTTCCATATAACATGTAAAGCTGCACTACCACCTAAGTAGCAGTACATTTACACTTGCCTCTGTGGCTTCTGATTGGTTCACCAGCTTACGCCCTCACCTCCATGCAGCATCACGCCACCAAAGTTTTCAGCTAGGACAAGAAAAACCACCGCAATGGGAGAAGATGGCTGCACAATACAGCCCAAGCACTCTGGTGAATTAGCCACATAGTGCGACTTGCCTAGCGAGATTGACCCGGCAGCTCCTGTTCTACTCTGCTAGTGTTGGTCGCATATCAAATTAATCAGCACAGTCTGGTGGTGCATACTAGTTGCATCGCATTGCAACTTAGATGCATTTTTGGTGAAAAAAACGCAAAAAAGATGCCCGGCGCTAGCAGAGTCTCATGGGAATTGGCCGGGCGAGGGACTTTTTTGCGCGTCTGCAGCAAAGATGTATAAGGACACATCTGTAGGGTCGGCGTGCACATGGCATGAATAAATATGGTTCTGTAATGCATTTTAAATATATGGACACATGCAAAACCGTAACTAGGGGTGTGTGAACAGTGTCGCCACAAAGAGCGCAGTGCCCGGTGGGAGGCACCGCCGCTTACCCACGGCCCCGGCATCTAGCTAGCAGGGTTCCTGGAAGGGCAGAATCGTTGCTTCAGTGCCGCTGGAGCGTACCCTAGACGCTCCAGGCAGTCACCCTGCAGCTATTACAGCCAGTGGCGTAACTAGGGTATTTGGAGCCCAGGGCAAATTTGAAAAGGGAGCCCCCCCCTCCCCCCCATGTGCGCGCGGCTTTGGCGCATGCGGCAAAAAATGGGCGTGGTCACTTAAAAATGGGGCATGTCAACATGACACACCCCTTTATTTTCAAACTGAACATTCCTATCCATATGCACCTTAACCCCAGTAGTACCTCTTATACAGTACCCCCAGTATGCAGTTGTGGTCCCTCTCATGCAGGCCCATAGTAGTGCCCCTTATACAGTATCCCCAGTAGTGGTCCCTCTTATACAGCCCCCAATTAGTTCCCCTTACTCAGTACCCCCAGTAGTGGCCCCCCCAAATGCAGTGCCCCACGTAGTGTTCCCCCTTATGCAGTGCCTCCAGTAGCAGTCCCCACAATGCAGTGCGCCCAGTAGCGGTATCCCCTTATGCAGTACCCTTTTATATAGTGCCCCCAGCAGTAGTCCCCCCCATGCAGTTTTCCCAGTAGTGGTCCCCTTATGCAGGCACCCTGTAGTGATCCCCCCTATCTAGTGCCCCCTGTAGTGGTCCCCGCAGTGCCCCTAGCAGTAAGCCCCTTATATAGTGCCCCCAGCAGTAGTGTCCCCCCCTCCCATGCAGTGCCCCCAGTAGTGGTCCCCCTGATGCAGGCTCCCAGTAGTGACCCCCCCCTATCCAGTGGTCCCTGTAGTGGCCCTTCCTATTATTGCCCCCAGTAGTGGTCCCCCGAGTGCAGTGCCTCTAGTAATACTAGGCCCCTTTTAGAATGCCCCCAGTGGTAGTCCCCCCTCAAGTAGTAGTCCCCAGTAGAGTAGCCCCCCCCAGTAGAAGTCCTCCCAATGGCACCCCCAGTAGATGTCCCCCCCAGTAGTAGCCAACCCCTCCCCCGTTGTGCAGATAGGTTTAAAAATAAATAAATATATATAAAAATATACTTACCTGATTCCACGCTGCTCCTGTCCGCGATGCCGCTCCCGCCCTCCAGTCCGCCCGGGCTGGCGCGCTCAGCATTATGGGACTGACGTCATGTCCCATTACCCACTGCAGGAGCCGTCCGGCTCTTGCAGTGGGTGCTGCAGCAGTCAATGAGAGTCTATCTGACTCTCATTGGCTGCTGTTTAACACACGCATCGCCGCCAGCGCTGGCGGCGATGCGTGTTATGCACAGCCTGAGCCCGCCTCCTGGCGCTATTGGGCAAGCGCTCAGGGGGAGGGAACGGGCTCAGGCGTGCAGCACAGGACCGGCGCTGGAAGCCTAGCGCCGGTCCTGTGCAAATGTGTAGCGCTGACCGCACTCATTGCGATCGGCGCTACACTGGCTATCTAGGGCGGGTGGGCCGGTACCGTGGCCGGCGGCGCCCCCCCCCCGCGCCGCCGGTCCAACGGCGCCCAGGGCACGAACCCCGCTCGCCCTGCCCTAGTTACGCCACTGATTACAGCACCCCCGAAGTGCCATGAGGATGCTTTGGTGAGAGCTATAATAAACAGAGTTGACGGCCCCGTCCCCTCTGCATGACATCAGGCTTACAGGGGGCGTGGCTGACATAGGGCCCTGTTACGGCCCTGTATACAAGCACTGTTATTAGCTGTTTTAACATACTGTTTTATTGTAGGTGATGCATTTGTTTGTTTTGGTTTTTTTACTTTATAGGTCCAACTACATGAGGCATAGAAGCCAAATATATTATGTAGATAATTTTATTAGGCCTATATAATAAACAAGCTAATCACCATCTCCACCAATCTGTATTTGATACTAACCAGTCAATATGATGATTGTTGCATAAATTATTATACTGAATATGATTCCATTTGGAAATATTTAATTCTAGCTGTGCTCAAAACATAATGTCAAGTCAAACCTTCAATAACCATGTCTAAAAACATTTTTTATCATCATCAATTACACCAACCTGCGAGAACAGCTGAGATCCTGTTGACAAAGCCTCATCATTGACAGGTTCTAAGCTGGATTCTGTCACTGGCTGTACAAGCTTTACTGGTGCTGGTGGTTCTGGGAGAAATACATCATCTAAAGTGCTGACAGAAGACTGGCTTGGCCTAGGGTTCTTCAAAGGTGGCGAGACAATGCCTGGATTGGTGGTCTTCGGCTGTTTGGTAATCACAGCTGGCTTTTCAGATACTACAGTAGGCTTCTCAGGTTTCTCAGGCTTTGCTAATCCCTCCTTCTCCTTCTCCTTCTGGAATGAGTCTTGTCTTTGATAGAGTGGAAGCGGCTTTTCTCCCTTTTCTAAGGACTTTATTTGGCTTGGCGTTAATGACTGAAATTCTGATTGGGAGCCTTCAACCCTAGATCGCTCCATGCTTATTTTCCAAAAGGCTGACTCCTCTTCTTTTCTGACTGGTGTTGAGCTCTCACAGTTGGCTGCCCTCGTTGCTGGCGTGGGCTTGGTTGCGGCACTAACATGAGGGGTCTTAATTTGGTTGCTTTGATTGCCAGATTTGGGGGTTTGCTTCTGTTCACTCTGTGGAGGACAGCTTGTTGATTCTTGAGCAGGCAAAGAAGCAATACTGAATTCCATTTGACTCTGTCGTAAAATTAAAATAAAACAGTAAATGGGGTTATGATAACTAATGCTAGACAAGTGAAGTAGACTTTAAAAATGAAATTGAAATGCCAAAAAAATTTTTTTAATATTAACTTGCAGGCTCAGACTGGTCAATCAAGGCAGAAAACTTTCTGGGTGCGCTAATCTTAAGCATGTGTAATACAAATTATTGTGTGTTTACAGTAAAAACCGCATGTGCTACATAAAATATATATTTTCACCCCTACACTGTGTTCTTGTAACTGAGTTTATGAATTGCAGTTAACTTGTACCCATTATTCATTTAAAACATTAAATATACAACTCCACTTTACTAATACATTGCTTTTGAAGCTTAGATAAAAACGAAATACCACATTTTCATATTCCCAGTTACCAATAATTCTCAGACCCGTCATCAAACACTCTACAATTCCAAGTATTATTGATATATCATACAGAGGGGTAATTGGGGATGCGTATGTAATACCGACAGTTGGGATGCCTCCTGTTAAAATACTGACAGTGGTATCCCGATGGTCAGTATCCCGATAGGGGTCAGGTAAGTATACTAACCCTCCCCCTTCTCCCCTAACCCTTCCCACCCCGCACCCTAACCTTCCCCGTTAAAGGGGCCTATCCATTAGATTTTTTTTGTGAAAGACCAGAGACAAAAAGACTTTTCCTGCTAACAGAAGTCTTTCATGCAAAAGTTATTCACAAACAGTCTTTCATGCAAAAGTCTTTCACAAACATGATAGAAAACAATTTCTTTATAGACCAAGGACCAAAATGTAATGAGTGCAGTGAATATTCATTAAAGAAGTCGTTTGTCGTTCACCATTGGTCGTTCACTGCATATCCACTAAACAACTTTCTAAAGTCGTTCAGCAATATACAGAAATTGACCAGCATGTTCAAACGGCAAAAGACTCCGACAGTTGTTCACGGGAGTGCGCATCGCAGGACGTTTGTAGCTTATCCATAACACAAATTTTTACAAGATCCGACCAAACCTCCTGGTTTTGCTCGGATTGTTCACAAATTCGTGTAATGGATAGGCCCCTTAACCCTCCCCTTTTAGTGCCTACCCCAAACCCCTTCAGTGGTGCCTAACCCTAACCACCCCAAACTTAACCCTAACCCCGCTACACTGCCTAAACCTAACACTACACCCCCCCTCATTTAAGATGCCCCGGCTTACCTTGGCAGAGATGTCGTCTGTCTGGATTCCAGCATCGGGATTAAGATAGGCGTCGGTAGCCTATCTTAAGTCCCGTGTCGGGCTTGCACCGCCGGGATTTACATCGGCGGCATCCCGTACACCAGTCTGCTAACTACATCCCTGGTAATTGACCCTGTAAGTAATTGTTCAGGAAGGATCTTCTGAAAACATAGCTTATTTGGTTAATTGAGAACAAGGCTGAGGACCACTGAGCTAAATAACTTTGTTAAAACAAATTAATAAAAAGCTAGTCATATGGTATAACATGCAGTACTAATGTTTTCTGCATACATCAACATAGCTAAGCTAAATATGCTAAACTAGCTAAATATGAATATATAAAAATATACAATCTAGAACACTTTGTTCTTTGATAAATGGGTATTTTACAGATTGGGAAAATAGAGAGTTTAAAAAAAAACAAAGTGCAAAATCCATTCTCCCATATTGACTCACCTACTGAACACTTTTTCAACTCCAAAATTCATATATTTATTCATAACCCCATTTCGGTAATGTCAGTTAGTAAAGTCGTCATTTCCTCTACCTGCTTATATTAGCCTACCATACTTGAGTTATGCAGCCCTGCTGTGATAACACTGCCCTTGCTTACTGTGTCAAATGTGCAAAATATATTCTAATTACTGATGTCCTTGGTGTTACCAGGCAATAATAAAACAATGTAGCTAATTTTGGTCAGAATTGTTTTGCTCTAAAAAAAAGTGTGTTACAATCGTACTGATTTCAAACTATTTTTTTAGTGAAATCTCAATTCACTACTAAGGACCCGATTCAGAGGTGCCGATGTTTGCGCAATTGAGCGAAACCCTTACTGCTCAAGAAACAACCCTAGGTGTGCGATGACATACGCAGTTGCATATGACATCACTATAATTAAAGACATTATTTGCAATCCACAGCGTTCAGGGTGGAGACTGGGAGGTGACTGGAAGTGACCCAAAAAGAGGTCGTTTCATGGTTGTGTTATGGGAGTATCGTCAATGTGATTCAAAATACGGCTGTACTCTCTTTCACAGCACCAAAGCCACAGTGGCCATATTTTGAGAAAGGTAAAAGAGAGTCTCTGCGTTAGCGAGAGGCTGCCTGAGGAGGCGATGGTCCAACTGATGGTGTGTTCGATGGTGGAGTTGTATCCACCAGCGGACTTGAGCATTGCGCAGTTATGCAAAGCAGGCGTTGCAGGGTTACTCAGTCCGTCGCACAAGCGGAATGCTTAAACTGCCAGCTGCATGTAAGAAACCGCATCCGTGCATGAATAGCGTCCCCCGCTGAATCAGGCCCTAAATATAGCACGTAACTGTGAACCATGCGCCTGTTGTAGAAACTGCATTAATGTACATGGAAAAGTATTGCTGCAAGCTTATGTTAGGATATGAGCAATGTAAAATACTGATACTGTGTATGTGTACTGTCGCATTTACACTATTTCCATTATCAACTTAATAAGTAATAAGTACAGTAAAGAGAAGAAAAAAATATAATTATTAAAAAAATAGATCCCTAAATAACCCCCTCCTAAATGTGTAACCCTCACCTGTATTTACACCCTGGATCGGTTATCGTTAATGCAGTAAAAACCCAGTGAAACAAAGTGCAACTTTAAATCAAGCCCTGTTTGCAGGTTCGGGGCGGTCGTCCCGGGGCCCCCACACATAAAGGGCCCCCACACAATGGGGTTAAAGTGGGCCGGAATGAGAGACGGAACGAGTTCAGTCTCCTCTGGGCCACCTCAGCCTGGTGCCGCAGAGAGGCTGAATTTGCCTGGCGCCCGCTGAGATTCACTCCTGAGCTCCAGCTTCCGGCTCCCGCAGTGTGCAGTCCACTATGGGAGAGACGTCATGACGTCTCTCCCACAGTTCAGAGAAGCAGCCTTTCGGACGGCCGCGGACACAGGAGCGGGGCTTAAGGTAAGTATTGTGTTTTTTTTCTTCGTGTAAGTGGCTTCACTAAAGGGAGCACTACTTCTGGGGGCACTTCTACAGGGAGCATTATTATTGGGGGCACCACTACTGGGGGCATTACTATTGAGGCAATACTACAGGGGCATTACTATTGGGGGCACTACTACAGGGAGCATTACTATTGGGGGCATTACTGCAAGGGACATTACTACTGGGGCCACTACTACAGGGGGCATTGCATAGGGGGCACTACCACTACTGGAGGCACTGCATAAGGGGCACTACTGCTGTGGGCATTGTATAAGAGGCACTATTACTAAGGGCATTATGTGTATTAAAGGCTCTACTACTGTGGGCATTGTGTATAAGAGGCACTACTGTGGGCATTGTATAAAAGGGGCACTCCTGTGGGTCATAACATGAATAAGGGACACTACTATGTGGTGTAATGTGACTCAGGGGCACTGTGTGCGGTGTAATGTGGATAAGATTGTGCAACTGGTGAGTAATATTTCAAGTGGGTGCCTATATGTGTGGGGGGTTTTCCCTGTGGGTGTATATTGTGTGTTTTTTTGTGTCTGTGCCTGTGTTTTATTTTTTCATGTGGAGACCATGGGTCCCATTTCACAATGAGACCCCTTTAGCACTCGCAATGAGACCCCTTTAGCCTTCTTTCAGTATTTAACAAACAGCGCTGACCTTAGCTTATTGCTGTTTGTCAATGTACCGCTTATGAGCGATATGGGGTCCCCATTGCGCATACCCCCATTTCGTCCACTGTGTGTATATATATATATATATATATATATATATATATATAATATATATATATTTTTTTTTTTTTAATAGGGGCCCTGTATGTTTTGGAAAATTTGTACATTTGAAACTTATCTTCACTCCATTCCTTAGGAAAATCTGTCCTTTTGTGTTCCTATAAATAAGAAAATTAATTCCTGCCAGTCCAGCTGTAAAAATAGCTATTTTTAAGAAGGAGCCCACAGAGATTAAAACTGTGGGCCTGATTCAGACTTGGGAATAGAGTGAGATATCTCTCTCAACTGTGAACCTGAACAAACCATATTGCAATGCAAGGGGTGTAAATATATACATTTTTTTACATGTGGGGTAAATACTGGCTGCTTTTGCATGTAGCCCACAAATACTGCACAGCTTTATTATTACTCTACAATTTAGATGTCAGTTTGGACACCTCCCTCCCAAATCTAAATCTCTCTGCACATTTTAAATCTGCCCCACCTGCAGTGCAGCATGGTTTCACAAAGATGATCAGCTGAGAGAGAGATCTCTCTCTATTCCCAAGTCTGAATCAGGCCCTGTGTTTGTATGTGTTATACCAAATGAATGCCAATATGTACAAACCCACATATACACGCACATAGAAATCCGGGAAACAAACTGATAGTAAATCAGACCACAGGGGCAATTTAGATGGTTTACATAATAAAGGAGAATTTGGGAATATTGCTAAACACAAAGGTTTATTAAACAATGTTTTGGGAAATTACAGCGTTATGTTCCACATGTATATGATAAGAAGTTAAATGTAATATCCACTGGGATATGAACAGAAGGACTGATGCAGATGTGGACGGTATTGCACAGCCACAAGGAAGGAGCGGTGCAATACTGTCCAACTAATATGCTAATGCAGCAGGAGGTGTCTGTAGGAAATAGACACCGCTTGCATGTATCTGCGATCCGAGTGCAGTATCTGTAGATGCTGCCTCGGGTTGCTGCATTGGCCAGGCTGCATAACCTGAAGCTTGCAAGGCCAGAAAGCCTGCATCCTACAACACAAAACCCTGGCCTCTGCACTCCAAGGAAATGGGGGCAACACACGGTTTCAGGAACACAGCCTGGCGCGCGCCCCCTCCCTGCCCCCAAACAGGCGTAGCCTATCAATCATGTAGCAGCTCAGAGGCCACTGCAACCGTGATTAAAGGACAACGGGTCCTGCGCATGCACAGACGCCGCACTATCGGATACGTATGTAAACCATCGGGTCCAGAGATGGTTGGGCCTGTGTATTAGAAATAACAGTACCAACACAGCAGATTTGCTTTTGCAATTAAGGTGATAGGAAATCTACATGGACTACAAAATCACCCGGGGGTCAGAATCCCGACGCTAGCATCCCGACAGGGTTAGGATATCGACATTTGTCGGTCAGTATCCTAACCCTCCCCCTCTCCCTACCCCTCCCTCCCTGGTGCCTAAACCTGACCACCCCCTCCCCGCACCCTAAACCTAACCCTCCCCCTTAGTGCCTTTCACTAACCCTCCCCCTAGTGCCTAACCCTAACACCTAAGCCTCAACCTTCCTCTAACCCCAGTACTTACTGTTGGGATGCCGCGCCAGCATTCTAAGCGCTGGCAACCCGACTGTCGGGATTTTAACCAGATATAGTTATCTGCCAATAATGAAGCAAATCTTGGCATAAGTGAGCCGCCTGGTCCTGTGTGACGCAGCTAGCGCCGAGCATCTCTTTTGCCCGAAAATGCATCTGTCACAATGTGATGCAACTAGGATGCACCAGGAGACTGCACTGATTAATCTGATATGCGACACTTGTTTATCTGAGTTTGTAAATGAAACACAACGGAACTTGGTGTGGAAAAAAGTCGTGGCCGCTACAGCACTTTGTACACATGTTCAAACTTGGCTGCACACAGTTATACAAGTGACGCATATCAAATGAATCAGTGCCTGATTCACTACGGATTGCAATATTGCGTGCACACGTGGTTCAACTGCGACTCCATTGCGATCGCAATGCAAACTCAGCACAACATAATGATGCCCACTTTACCGTAAACACATCCGTAATGTTTAGCAGAATAGCTAAACCATCAGTACAATCGAGTACCATCGCAGCCTCATGCACCCTTGCACAAGCTCTGACCTTACTCAGAAATTGCTAACTTCCACGCATGCTATGAGACCTCACACTGGGTATGGCATCGCAGTAGCTAATTTATGCATGCCCCTGCAACAGCACTGGCACGCCTGCATTTCCCCGATCACCCACCACCCACAAACGGTGCTTCCTGTCAATCACTCTGCGAGGGGTCTGCGTAGCCTCTGCGATCACAGTCCCAATTGCAATAGCTAGATTGTGCACGCGCACTGCGATGCATGCGCAGAGCGCAACAAACGGCCGATTGCATGCGTATTAGCAACTGCGATCCTTGCTGAATCAAACCCCCAGTGCAATCTCCTGGTCTCAGTAACATCACATTACGACTAAGACTCATTTTCGGGCGAAAGAGAAGCAAAAAAATCATATGGGATCTGGTGTGCCGAGAGGGGCTGTTTGGTGTGACTGCAGCAATACTGTAAAAGGACACATCTGTATCTGTGGCTATTCGCTGCACACCCTGATGATACCATACAGCGAGTGAAAGCTATATGCCATAACACTCTCTCGGAATGTCTGGTTCATTACTCTCAGACTCCAAAGCGAGTAGTCTACCCTTCTCGATCTGTCCACTTCCATAATGAAGTGGATGGATATGGGGAGGCTTGATCATCCTTAAAGATTGCACCTTCCTAGTGCTAATATAATATAAAATTCACTACTCTCATTTCTCATGGATGTGAGACTGCTTCTGATTGGCTGCTGACCAATTGGACAGGTGGGCTTCCCTGGTCATGGGCGTAACAACCATAGGTGCAAGGGGTGCAGCTGCTATGGGGCCCAGAGCTGAGGAGGGCCCATCTTTCTTGTCAAAGTTATATCTGTTATGTACATTTTTCACCATAGGGGCACTTCAAAACACCTAGTTATGCCCCTGTCCCTGGTCTTTTTAATTTAAATACCCAATATGGAGTTCATTGGAAAAAGAAAAGAAAAAGAGAATATTTTAGGCAAGCATTTATTGTGACCACTGCACTACAGAAACATTTGGGGGGGCAATGCTATTATTTATTTAATTAGCAGGGACACTAAAATTAGTTTAATTGCCAGGGGCATCTGTTAAAACAGTGTGAGTTTAGCGCACATGTAATAGGCTGTGAGAACATGGAAACTCACATGTTTGTCGCATTTTCACTACTTACATGATGCATCCAGATGTTTTCTCATGGAAAACATACAACTTGCCCAATGTAATAGAGCGCAAGTATTTAACTTGCACATAATTACTTAAATAAAATGAGCAAAATAATAGACCTTCTTCAGGCTCGCGAGTTTAGCCTGAGCAGCAGTGTCTATAGAAGAAGCCTTCACAGATCCGTGAAGGTTTCTGTGTGTAAAAATGTAATGCAAGTGTAAAAATAAAGAAAAAAAATTATGTGGACCCCCTCCCCAAAAGCATAACCAGCAATGGCTCTGTGTGCCAGTTCTGGTCGGAAAATACGAGGAGAAAAAGACGTAGGAGTCCCCCGTATTTTCATCAACCAGCACCAGGCTCTGTGAGACAGTTCTGGTTGTGAGTATGCAGGGGACAAAATGAGTAGGGGTCCCCCGTATTATCAACAACCAGCACTGGGCTCTAACTAGTGGGCATGTAATTCCGCAGCTGGACATTACACTCCCACTCCAACGGGTCCACAGCCAAAGCCTTCCTCAGGAAGTAGGAATCCCCCAATAAAGTGGTTCCCCCCTCCCGAGTATACCCCAGGCTAATAGTCTGGGGCTATCCTCTGCATACTTGGGCGGTGTGTACAAAGTTGATTCTGTAACAAATAGTAAAAATAATATTGTCCTTTACATGAGAACTAAAGGTCTCAGCAAGCCTCCCTCACATGCTGGTACTTGGAGAACCACAAGTACCAGCACTGCTATGGAAGGATAAGTACTGTATATTCAGAAGTGTGCATTACTATGGTGAAATACAGTCCATTTGATATATGTATTGTCTGCTGGAGTGGAAACATAATCATTTTCCTAACATGCGAAAGACCCCAGAGTGGAATTTAAATGTATACACCTCCACATACCATACAGTACTTATAATTGTACGTTCAGTATTAAATAAGCGAAACATGAAACGTTTGAAATTTTATCCTTACGTCGGCTGGAATTGCTCCATTATGGTGTCCACGGAACTAAATGCATATATTTGCTTGTAAGCAGGGTGGTATTCATCTCTGTGAGCAGGCAGCCCATATCCGTACCCTTGGTTTGCATCATCATCGAGAGTCTCCGTGCAGTGTTTTGTGCAGCGCCAGGGAACTTCGAAAAGGTGAGTATAATACATGGATTCAGGGTGTGCACTGTGAGACCCCTGGACCCAAGGCCTTGTGGGCACCAAACATCCCGCACCCATTATAGATACCCCACTGTTATCATCATCATCATCAGAGCACAATTACCCTATCTCTGGTACAGAAGATACACTTGAAAACAAGCATATTTACACATCTGGCCTACTCTGCATAGCCTGCAATTCCATGAACACACCCTCACTGAGCCTACAATAGTCCGTCCTTTTAAATCCCAGCTATGCTCCATCAATCACCCATGTACATCCACTTGCTAAACCTCTCAACATTTGGACAAACGTAATCGGGACAAAACAAACCACTGCCCTGATCTACCCAGACCCTGCACTAATCAGACCAATATCCACCCATATCCATCCGGGAACGTCCACAAAACATCACTCCTTTTGAAATCCAAGAATCGGGACTCTCCTGCAAATATGGGATATTTAGTAGGTATGACTGCCTCTCTACTATTGGTATGTTTGTGGACACCAGAAAATGCGCATGGTGGGAGCACTACCAAGCCCAACCTACTTCCATGTCAGGACCATGCTCTTCATTCGACAATGACAATGTCACCAGTCACTATTTCGACCTTAGAATGCCAGCGCTGAGATCCAGACACGGCTGAACTGCTTCTTAGAGCATTTCATCTGTGTGGTTTTTCTAACTTTAAATATGCCAGTAAGCAGCATATATGGGCTGGATACAGGATGCCGGCACTTGGGATCCCGGTGGTCGGAAGCCCGAAGCAGGCATCCCGATGGGGTTAGGATACCAACACCTGTTGGTAAGTATCCTAACCCTCCCCCTACTACCCCTATCCCTCCCTCCCTGCTGCCTAAACCTAACCCTGCCCCCCCCAGGGCCTAAACCTAACCTCCCCCCCCCCCCTGCAGCCTAAACCTAAAACTTCCCACCTAGTGCGTAATCCTAACCCACCTCCTAGTGCTTAAAACTAACCCCTAACCCCACTACTTACCGTAGGCATGCCGTCGCCAGGATTCTGACTAGTGTTGGGATTCTGGCACCAGTATTCTGAGCGCCTACATCCCAACAGCCGGGATTATGACTACATATACAACATTTGCATATTTTCGCACAGCTGCTGCGTATGGGATGGCAGCTGCGATGGAATTAGCGTACATCTTTGATCAGGCCTAGTGGTCTAAAATCTTAAATTAATTAAAAAAACACACACATAGGGGTCAATTTACTAAATTGAGAGTTTTTAGAAGTGAGTTTTGAAAGTGATGTTGCCCATAGCAACCATTCAGATTCTAGCTATTATCTTCTAGAAGGTGCTAGTTAAATGTTAAGTAGAATCTCATTGGTTGCTATGGGCAACATCACTTTTAAAATTCACTTCTAAAAGCTCTAACTTTAGTAAATTTACCCCATAGTTTCTAAGTTCTCTCCAGGACAAGATGCCTATTACCTACAGTTTCAGGCTGGAAAGTTGCTGGTTAATATATATACACCATGTGCTTAATTCAGTCTACACAGCTTTATGGAATATATTAATTTACTATAAATAGATACAATAGAAATAACATTGCACTGTACCTCTTTTTGGCAGAGGTTTTCACATCTGAATAAGGAACAGGGAAGACATTTTACCGAATTAAGACTGCCCTGAAAAGCAAATTTTTCATTTTAGAGGGCATAGACTTCAGGAGTCTATTTTTACATGTTATTCAGTTGGTAGGAATGTATACTATTTTACAAGCATGCAAAGCCTCCTGTGACCAGAGGAAGCTGTTTAGCTTGGCAGGCTAGAGAATTTTAAATTGCAGGGAGAAAGGAATTTGCTTCTGTCTCTTATACCTGAACACAGTAACTGAGACATGAACCAGACACACAGGCTGAAACTTAAAGGGCTTGTTCACACTTATGTGCTGGGGAAATGGGTAAAAAAAACACTTGATAGTTAGCTTGCCCTTTGATGATGCATTTTCATGCACTGCGCTTTTAACAATAGAACCTACTGTTCTGGTAGCATGCAAATAACGGAAGGCTGCAGTTGGCTTTTAAACTCCAAAGCCACCCATATACGTTGTGCGATATGCGACGCGACGGGGGATCCGACGGCCGACATATCGGGCGGTCCCCACCCATGGTGCGATCAGATGGCTGACCGCCCGATATGCCGGCACCTCCTTCCCCCGCCCGCATAGCGCTGCATGGGATCTTACATTGCATCCCTAGATCAGCTGAACCTGCAGTAAGATCTGGAGATGCGATGTATGACCCCACGGGAGTGCGTAGTGTCCGATATCATGCCCATACATGGTACGGCATAGCAGCGATATCATACCACTCCGTCGGATCAGCTACTTATTCCACCGTGTATGGGCACCTTAAGGCTGTAACAGGTGATATGCTAAATTACATTTTGAAATTGTTGTCCCCATTTTGTGGTTGATGTGGGTGACAGTTTGATCGTCCTAAAACTGTGGGGACGCACAGAATGGGGTGTGTCTTTAAATCAGCCTCTTTGTTTTCTGAATTTCCCGGCCTTCTTCCTCTGTTTGGTGTTTTGTTGGCTGTATGACTGTTTTGGCGGGAAGGAATGGCAGTACAGGAGCCATCTTGCTGCACTGGTGAGGTGTGCTCCACTGTAATACACTGGGGGCAGGACGTATCAAGCATCGCATTTTGAATGTGATACATCCCACCACTTGCTGCATGCATAGCGACGTTTATTAACGCCATATGCCTGTAGCATTGCGATTAAAATTGCCAAGGACAGCTCCTCCGATAAGAGGACTTCCAAGTTTATGACCCAGGAGTCATTCTGCGCAAGCACAGCCATCTCAGAGAATTACCCGAAAAGAAGCCCATAGGTGGAGTATCCTATTGTGTGCAAGCTCTGGCAGTTTTTTCGGAGGTTTGACTGCATTTCAGTGTTAATACATCCCGCCCCTGGGTAGGCTGATTCCAATCTATTAGTTTGAACAGCACCACTCTGTCATGTGGGCCTTCCAAGTGTTATTAGTATGGGAGTGTGAAACCTTTCACTTCTCTGCCATTGTTGTTAGGTCAATTGGCTAATGCAGAAGTTGTTTGAAGTGAACTTGCACAAGTCAAGTGGTCTCACTGATCAGGTAGTTGTTATTTCTACTGCCACCATACTATTTTACTTAGATTATAAAGCTGACCAATTTCAATGCAATTTACAGTATGTCTTGTGTCTTTATTTATTTATAGAATGTTAAGGTCTTAAGGTGTCTAAACACTTGACGATATTTTACCCGATCGGGCCGATTCCGACGCATCGGAACGACAGATCATGTAAAATATGCCCAAATCGTGAGTCCCCACTCACGATTCGATGCGCGTCCCCGCTGATCGCACATTGCATCGCCAGATCTGCCGTACTGTAGGGCAGATCTGCCAATCTGGGACACGATGCACTGGAGAAAAGTCTGGATGCACGATGGATCATTTGTAAATTGAACACTTTAAAAACCAAATCGTGTGCAGAGCTGCCGGGGAGGAGTTTCAAGGAAAATCGTACACATCGTGGGATCGTGTGCAGATCACCAAGTGTGTAGGCATCTTTATGGTTATTTGACTGGGAATTTCGGTACAAGCTGTCTCCAGCCATTAGGGCATTTAATTAATGCATAATAAATAAGGTGTGCTTTGTGTTCAATGCATTTTAGAACACCATGGCAGCAACCAGCTGATGAACAATCATTCATCCTATTTTTACTACACTTTTCAGGTGTTAGCACATTAACAGCAGATTGGTGTGAACAAGCCCTAGCAAAGACATAGGCACAGCAAAGATAAAACACAGTGCTATTGTTTAATTGAAGCACTATAGTCAGATGTGCGGACAGGGCTTTCATAGTTTATTTATTTAGCTTCTTCTATTATGTTACAAAGCAGACTTGTTAGTAGTTGGAATGACTTTGTGCACACATACTTTCCACATGCACATTAGGCAGAAGTGCTTGGATCCCTGATTGCCAAAAATCTACACAAACTCTAACCTAGAAAATGTTAAGATGGACCAAACCTAAGTTACAAGTTGATCCACAAAGATATTTTGTACCACTAACAAATGTACCGGTATATGTAACTGGCCACACAAGCACCACTCCCATCATCGGGCTTGGGGCCAAGCAACAGGTCCTATATCCAATTTGGCACTTGTATAGATGATTAAGATGGACAAACTTGCGTTCAGCATGGATTGCTGCTAGATATTTGGCCTGTTAATGAGGCTGGCTGATTGCCACACATACAGATTGCCATAAGCAGCTGACACATTGAATTATGGACATGCCAAGAAAATATGGGTTGGACCATTACCGGAAGATAATGCCAGTATTTGCCAATACTGCTGTCTATAATACTGCTCGTGCTGGTGGCAGAAGAAAGTTTCCATATTACGATATCATTGAAGATATTCAATATATGCACATTTGTTATGTAGTAAGGTGCAAGCTATTATAGCGTGTCATTTGAAACCACACATAGTCTGGTCTGAACAGGAGAAAACTGTTCATCTCTGTATATGAGCAAACACTTATCTGGAATATTTGCAGAGTGCTTATACCAAAATATACCATTGTAACAAAAACATCATGCCATATGAATATGACATTATGTGCACACTGAAGGAAAGCAGGAAGAGACTGTTGTCTTCCTGGTTTCTCCCACAGTGCTTTGCGCTGCTGGCTCCATAGGCACATGCGAAAGACTGCAAAAAGGGGGATGCCGGCATCGGTAAGTGCCTATACACTTGCCAATGACGGCATTGATGAGGGGGCGGGGGGGGGATGCTGCATTCGGCAGCATGGTATCGTTAACGATATCCCCAGATTGAGCTGCATGTACAGACGACTGGGGATATCGTTAACGAAACGCGGGAGCGTGCATCGTTCACCGCTCAGTGCATACACACTTGACGATTTGAATGATATATCGATCAAAGATGTCATTATCGTTCACAAGTATTGTCCAGTGTGTACAGGGCTTTATATTTAACAACATTGCATAACAAGACCACATATTTTACATCTTTATCATACATAATACATTTACTGTGTTTCACTGTTTTTATAATGGATGAACATGTAAATCAGGTTTAGTAGCTATCTAAGTAACCTACTTAGAATATTTCAATCAAGGTAAGATTATCCATTGGTTTCTCTGGAACATTTTTTCTTAATCCTATCTATATGACAAGGATGATATTGCCCAATTTTTGCTTTGATACATCCACTAGTTAGAAGAAAATCAGAAATCCATTCAACGTGAAACAAAGGCCACATCACTTACTTTAGTTTCCCAGGAAAATGGTGCAGAGTGTTCATCTTGCCAAGTTATGTCCTAGAAAAGAATGAATAACAGGTAAAGATATAGTCACACTGGTAAAGTAGGCCTGAAATAATAGAATTAGCTAAATAAAATGCACAAGACTTATCAGCTCACATTGTTACATTATGCAACTGAATGGACATAAAAATGTGTAGTTATCGTTGAAGTGTAATTTTTATTATGCATTTGGACTAATATTACATTGAATAACTATTGGAACTTTATCCATGAACTCGGCGCTGCATAGTAAATTGCTGCTCAGTGGTGTAACCAGTGGACACCAGGACATGCTGTACATACAGGTTGGAATCTGCTATAATTGTTTAACAGGACGCTGGTAACATCAAACAGCAAAACTGTATGTTAATAAATAAACTCAACAACTATAATAGTTTTAACATTTAGGTGCACATTAGAATGTGGAAGTAAATTGATGGCAAAAAAGGCAGAATACTAACTGGCATACTTACAGGTAATATGTATTTATATTTTGTTCCTATTGACACAGAGCAACAACACAAAAAGAGTTAGACTCTTTTTGGGGGCACGCTTTTAGATAAATGTGTGTTTGAATTATATATTAAAAGTTATATTTGAAATCAAATATTATATTAACAAGTCTCTATGGCTGCGATTCAATTCAATGCGATGTTGAATAGCCCCAGGAGGGAGCTCCCGGAGCTATTCAATTCAGCATGCTGTTAAGTTGGAAAATGCCGGTTCTTGCGACTTAACCTGGGGGTTTAGCAGCAAGAACCGGCATTCTCCGACTAAAGTGCCGGTCGCGCAGCTGTTAGAGCCGCCTAAGCCGGAAAACAGCCGCCCGGCCGGCACTTTTATCGGATTTCTCCTTGCATCCCCAGGAGGGTGTGAGAAGAAATCCTTTAGCCCGAACAAACATTGCGTTGAATTGAACAGCTCCGGGAGCTCCCTCCTGGGGCTATTCAACATTGAGAACCGCAGCCTATGAGTGTTCATTTTCTTAAAACATCTATTTCTATAAACCCTGATTGGAATCTGGAGTGTAATATACACTTAGGGGGATATCAAATTAGCAACAATATATTTTTGGGGGTGAAAAACAGGGATTTTTCTGCGATAATCACCGGTTTTCGCACTTTTTTTTAATATTTGGGCGAAAGCACATAGGATCCTTGATAGGTTCACGGACTTAAGTGTTTTCGCCATTGCGGCGGTGCAAATACGGCATTTGTCGGGGATCATTTTTAGAGTCATATCAAGTCCCCAAAAAAGCCCTGATAGGTGCTGGTGTCGGGCTAGACTTGCATAGCCCCGGGGGGATCCATTAGCGCCCGAATAATGTTCAGGGCTAATTGGACACTGCCCTTAATGTATAAAAATGGAAAAGAGAGTGTTCACACAATATAAATAACTAATTGTTGTGCTCCTTCCTCCATGATCTGAATTGTCAAAGTTAAAATATATGTGACCGCTGAGTGACAGTGTTACCCACAGAACATACAGTAATTCCAAGGTCATAAACTTTATAATCTTTACATTAGAAGAGTGGGTCCCACCTGCTATAGCATATTGGCATCTGACAATTATTTTTCCACAAGTTCCCAAGTTCCGTACCATAACATCTAGTGGGAGAATATAAAAAGTATTTTAACCTGCTAAATTCACCAAAAGAAAGTTTCTAATGATTATGGGGTGCAAATTTTAATAAATCGCAAAGCAGACCACAACACAGATGAAACAAAAATATATACGATATATAGATTTAAGTATCAGATTAAAAACGGAACAAAGGTAAGGACAAGCAGCAAGTAACAATGTGCAACAACAAAGCAAAGGTCTGTAATGAGCTCCTATAAGCAATAGCACCCATTCAAAAAGCAAAAGCTATAACGGCATCTGAGAGACACCATAATTAGGCGTATATATGTGCTGCAACTAATGCATACATGGAAGCACAAAACAATAATAAGCCTGGAATCAGCTGCCAACACTACTAGAAAGACACCTGGCAAGCATCTTAAAGTGAGACAGTCATTTTGCCTCATAACTTCATCTTTCTAATCTGGTCACTCATATGAGTATAATGTAAAGGGAAGGCCTGGGCACAGGTACCTAACCCGCTATATCAACGTGGTAATTAAATATAAACCGGCAATTAGTTCGTTTCTTAATATGATAAAGATTTCACTTAAACTAATATACTTATTCCTTTAACCGGTGGTGCTCCCCTTTGAGTCAGTGAATCAAACAACAAGAAAGAAAAGAGAAAGAAGACTCATTGTGTGGGGGCACTCTAAATAATTATAAAACTTAACTTTTATTAGATCTATCTCAAGATCTGACACAGTTACTCACAACACATAACATATATACATATACTCAAATACAAACTATATTAAAATATTGTTGACTTCAAAAATTGTTCAAACAACCTGCTTGCTGTAAGAATAAATGCTTAAGCACAGAAGCTCTTGTCAATCCGATCTCTTAACTATTATATTCTTTTTAACTGCCTTCAAAGGGCAGACTATCTGCATCAAATATCCTTATATTTCAGAGATTCCAGAGCATAAATAGACTTATTGCAGAGAATCACAGCCTAAAACCACCATCATAAGCCTATTTGTACATGCATTCATCAAAATTCAATAGCCACATTGCTCAAATAATATTTTACTCTTGATGAAGGTTACAGCTGATGATTAACACCGATGTCATATATATGTACTTCATGCGGTCATAAATTAGTACTATATGACCATATTAGCTTAAATGATTTACTCTTAAAGAAAATCACATATAGTTATTTACACCAATGTCATGGATATTTTATATACGCATTTATCCAAATCATATGGCTGAAATTGCTCAAAAAATTGCTCAAAAAATTCTCAGCTCATCAGTATATATTTCCAGTATATGTGTATTTAATTGAGCATTGAAGAGCTCTATATGATGATAGATTAGTTCTGAAAAGCGCCAGCGTTCACATGAAGAGATAATCTGCTTTTGGTCACATACCCGTCGGTAGAGGTGATCAATGAGAGTTACCTACTTCAATGCAGGTGATCTAATAAGTCTATTTATGCTCTGGAATCTCTGAAATATAAGGATATTTGATGCATAGTCTGCCCTTTGAAGGCAGTTAAAAAGAATATAATAGTTAAGAGATCGGATATACAAGAGCTTCTGTGTTTAAGCATTTATTCTTACAGCAGGTTGTTTGAACAATTTTTAAAGTCAACAATATTTTAATATAGTTTGTATTTCAGTATGTATATATGTTATGTGTTGTGAGTAACTGTGTCGGATCTTGAGATAGATCTAATAAAAGTTAAGTTTTATAATTATTTAGAGTGCCCCCACACAATGAGTCTTCTTTCTCTTTTCTTTCTTGTCACTCATATGAGTAGCAAGCTACTGATGAAGTTGTGGGGGTTTACCACAACGAAACGCGTTTAGCACCCCTTGAATATTATATTGGATAGGAGACTACACGGGAGGTTCCGGACCAGCATCTTTTAAACCAACTTTTCAGCCACGTATACTGCCGTCCATTTGCTAAAGCAGGTCTTCTAGCTTACTACAAGACGGATAACATCTGAAGGCTGGTAATACAATCATTTGCTTTGCTGGATATTTACCCGGATTGCCCTGTTATCTTACTCCATCCCCTTTTTATGAATGCTGCTATTATTATGTGACTTTGTCATTTCTTGCCAAGAATTGGATTATTATTGATCCTGTTTATCTTTATGTATTGTTTTATACGTAATGTAATAAATATCTCTTTATTGTGATCCAAGCCGTATGAGATCCTTTAAATAGGAGAGCCTATGAGAATATATTTATGCCTATTATTGGTTATAATCTCCATACATTTGAATCAATTTTGATTGTTTTTTCTATATGCCTAGTATTATTTAATTTATTATCCCTTCAAAGTGTTAAATAAATTCTTAGGTGCATTTCACCAGGTTATATTAATATTAGCACTGTTCAAATCCCTTTTCTCTACTTATTGTATCTTTCATTTGGAGCTTGACACACTCCAATTTTGAACCAGCTGCTTGTTGATAGCACCAATCCAGTCCATTCATTTCCCTGTTTTATGAGTAGCAAAATGGGACCTGGACACTGGGTAATAAGGGAGAAAACATCGATGTTTGCGCAAGCATATTTTCTTCATCTGTATCTCTGTATACATTTCAGCCACAAGAGCTTTATGGTCTGACAATTTTGAGTGAAAAAGACAACTATGTTATTCATGAAACCATGATTCCGACAGGGTGACCTCATTTTCCATAGCCATTTAACTTAAGCATGAAGCTACAATGGAGTCGTTCTGGATACATCTCTATCTGCCAAGACAGTCTGTGTCAATATCAGCAATACAAATAGAACTAAAGATACAATGAACAAACAGAGGGAAGGTGGGGAATGACTGATACAGGTTATTCCAAGGTCAGGTGTCAATTTAAAGTTACTACTGCAATTCCAAAAGCAGAGTATTTTTAGGACCATTAGGAATCAGTCAATAGTGGCTCAGACAGCTCATTGTTTTTAAACATAATACACCAGGATTCGCAACAGATATCTGCAGATGATGGTTGTTCATACACAATGAACAGCCATCATCTGTCATCTGGCCGGGGGGCGTATTGCATCCCCCTCCCTGCGGCCTCTGCTGCAAGTGTATGGGCGGTCGGCTGACCGCCTGTACACATAGCACGATGCCCCAATACATCTGTAAATATATTGGGAATCGGCTGTGCGGCACAGCCGACACGATATATCTGTGAACAAAGTCATTCACAGACATATCGCTGGTACACACTGTCCGACACACACAAGATATATTGGCTGATCAATTGATTGGCCAATATATCTGGCAGTGTGTACCCAGCATTAGTGATCTATTACCTGATACAGAGTACTGTAGAAGCCTTCCAGCATTTTGGGCTAAGAACCTAGTATCAATCAGTAAATGTGGAATTGACCAGTGTTTAAGACCGGGTACACATAAGAAGGATTTGTATCCCAGCCAACCCGACACCCGATGGAAGGACAAATTGCGCGGCCGTACACACTGCATGATCCGGCGTACGGCCGCACAATATACTATTCCATCCCGCATTCACTTTCATGACAGCATCAGTGTGGTAGGCCCATCTGACGTGCAGCACGTCAGATGGGATGAAGTCGCTGACCACACATATGAACGAGGGTACACACTGAGCTATTGTACGATACATTGTTCCGCGTACATCTCCTGATGTATACCCGGGTATCCCAGGGCTTCTCTCTCTGAAGGGGTCTGGATTAATAGCCATTTTTAACACATATGGACCCATATTTAATAGCATGCACGTAGCGGATCCTTCGCAATTCCAGCGATTTGACCCATGGATATAAAACAGCAATCATTTTAAAGGCAAAATCATCTTTTGCTACCATTAGCATTGCATGGAAATTGCGTGGGTCATTGAACTGAAGAAACATCTCCTAATGGCATAATGACTTCTGTTCTAGCTTCCTCTTCTTCCAATTGACAATGTGTAAACACAGCACTGAGGACGACCATTCTGGTTACACATTGCCAGTTTTAAAAAAATGATTTGTTGTTTAGGGAGTTTATGGGGAGGGGCTAGCAAAATCCCACACACAGCTGCAATGCCATACTCAGCTTCTCCAGGAAAGTTATTTTATTGTATTCTCCTATAGACAGTTTGTTAAGATAATGTCTTACTTGGGTAAATCTCCATTTAGAAACTGCATAAAAGCCTATCCATTAACGATAGAGAATCATATTCTGAGGTCAAGTGTTCGATTAGCAAGACCATTTCATTTAGGAAGGTATATAGGAAATGGCTGCACCAGAAAAAGAATTCTCACTACAATATTTATTTTGGAATCTATGAGACAAATGTCCCATATCTTACCAACAAAGGGAGAACAGTCGTGCTGTTTATACTGTCATTTATATAATAAATGGTATAGTATAGTAATCTTTTGCGTAATTCTAAAAATTGTACACAAAGTATTTGACATTATGTCCCGATGTCCTTGTACAAAGCAGTCAGTGGCGTTTATATAACTGTAACCTAGACTTGTTGTTGAAGAACTGATTATATTATTTCATTTGTCAGGAATGGATTATTTCAAGGCTTACTGAGTTACTGAGCAACATCTACGTTTATACAAGACTATTTCTATCGACCATGCTTGTCATTTGCTGTGGATTAAATTCTAGTGAATAAATTGGTTCTCAATTATATCCTCTGCTAGTTTTCTCCACAGGAGATAGATTTAGGAGTCATTAAAGAACATGAATAAGAGCCCCTGTTGTGGATCTTTGATACAGTCCCTTAATGTTGGTTACTAGACAAAATGGATTTAAAATGTACTTACTAACAAACATCATGGTGATCTCTGGATAGCAACATTTGGTATTTCTGGAGCTGAATGTGGCTTTAGCTGCTGAATTAAAGAACTCCATACTTTCCAGAAGACGGCACTCCGGAAAAGAAAACACTTCAATCACATAGCTTAATGAAGCAACGTTTCCGCGCCTTTATTAGTGCTATTTTCAAGCTTATTACAGGTTGAGTCTCCCATATCCAAAATGCTTGGGACCAGGGGTATTTTGGATATTGGAATATTCTGTATTTTGGAATATTTGCATACTATAATGAAATATCTTAGGAATATGGCATGAATCGAAACACAGAATGCATTTATGTTTCATATACACCTTATACACACAGCCTGCAGGTCATTTTATACAATATTTTCAATAATTTTGTGGCTCAAATAAAGTTGTGTACATACATGAAGTTTGTGTACATACATGAAATTCATTTATGTTTCATATACACCTATAGGTCATTTTATACTTTATTTTTAATAATTTTGTGCCTTAAACAAAGTTTCTGTACATTGAACCATCAAAAAGAAAAGATTTCACTTTCTCAGTCATGGTAAAAATATTCCGTGTTTTGGAATATTACGTATTTCGGAATATTTGGATATGGGAGACTCAACCTGTATATATATAATTCCTTTAGATAAATCATATGTGAAACAATACAAATATAAAACAGAAGTAGAGACAGCTAAATGCATATTTTGCCTGTACTGTATGTCTGTGGCTGGACCATCCTATTCCAAACACTTGGTTGGTCATCACAATCACTGTGCACTTGCACCACCCTTGTCCTTAGTGAAAAAGGTGCAACTAAAATAGTGCATTTACACTTCTGGATAACTCTGTACAGCTCAGTGACCCTGACATGCCCTCACTGAGCACTGCCTATGTGAGAGTGCTATGGCCCAGGTACAACCTAAAGCTACAGATGGAGATGTGACTGAACTGCGTATGACTCTCCATTGTACGTACTGTACATGCTTGAGCTTGCTCTTGTGCAAAAACGCAAGTTATGCTCCGTAAACAAATTAGCATCAGTCTTAGGATCGGATTTAATTAGCCGTGGTAATGAATAGCCACGGCTACTGCATTAGCTCATGCTTAATTACCACAACTAATTTAATCCAGCCCTTAATGTACCTAACTCAAGTTTCAAGGCTTCTTAACCGATATATAAAGGCTAAGAAAGCAGATTTAAATATACACAGAAACACACACACACATATATATATATATATATATATATATATATATATATATACACTGACCAGCCATAACATTAAAACCAATGACAGGTTAAGTGAATAACAATGATTATCTCATTACAATGGCACCTGTCAAGGGATGGAATATATTAGGCACCAATTGAACACTCTTGAAGTTGATGTGCTGGAAGCAGGAATATTGGGCAAGAATAAGTATCTGAGTGTACAAATGGGGCGGGGTCAGCAGAATTGTTAAGTTCAGAACTGACCGGGCATCCTGAGGACTCCTAGTTGGCTGCACAGACTGCAGGGTGCCCATCTGTAGCATCCACAAGACGCTTCGGACGACACTGGACAAGCGATCATCGCTACACAGTGCCTTTCCAGGCACCCTATTAGCCAGAAGCAAGGGCCATGTGGCAGCAAGGAGACTTGCGGTCTGTGCCATGGCACTGGTCGCACACCCCTAGTTATGGCTCTGGATGGAATCTTGGAACTATTTGATTGCACCCAGAACTCAAAATAATTGGTAAAATCTCTGGTATCGGATGTACAGTAAGTTTTCATGGACTTCTGGTTACTTTTCTACCTGAAATTCTGTCTTGCCACTGCACATCGCACCTAATAATATGGCGCAAACAGATAGAGCTGGGGTGCACCATGCACAACAGGTGCAATGCACACTCAAAGGGGATGACTTCATTTTTATCAGGGTCCAATTTTATACTAATAGATTTACTTTTCAGCATTTGTAGATGTTCGTTTTTGTATTTCATATATTTATATTGGAGATCCATGGTTATTATATTCCACTTTGGGATTAATATACAGTAACTTAATTGTTACAGGATGTATATGGGATGCCGGCACTCGGTCATCCGCCCGATGCCGGCATCCCAACAGGGTTAGGATACTGACACCTGTCGGTAGGTATCCTAACCCTCCCCTCTCCCTACCCTAACCCTCCCCCCCTAGTGCTTAAACCTAATCTCCCCCTCCCACACCCTAAACCTAAACCCCCCCCTAGTGCCTAACCCTAACCCTCCCCCTAGTTCCTAACCCTAACACTCCCTCCAACCCCGCTACTTACCTTCAGGATGCCGGCACCGGGATTCTGAACGTATTCCAATTGTTACTATACCTTAAAACTATAGGTATCATTGTAAAATGATCCATTATTTTATACAACTGGTAGAAGGGGCCTTTTAAGCAGCCAGGGCAGATGTCTCTTGAGCAGTACTGTAAAGTTAATGTCCATTGAAGCAATTATAAGTATTGGTATAATGGAATTGTATAGATTGATCACACAATAATATGGAATACCATTCTTTGAAATTAAAGGATGTGTGAATTCAGTAAAATGATACCTAAACTGACCGCACACTTTTTTTGGGCCTTTTGAACAACCAGCTGCCTGGTTGTCTGCATAGTCACATTATTATATAAAACTATAGCTACAATCTGATAATTTGCAATTGCATTACACACATTACAATCTCTATCTGGCAAAGAAGAAAGATAACAAAAGTTTTAAATGGCCAACTGGGTTGGGTATGGGTTCCTGGCAGTCGGGATGCCGCCGGTGAGAATACCGACAGCGGCATTCCGACAGACAGAATCCCGACACCCGTAGGTAGGTATAGTACTACTACCCCTAACCCCTACCCTAACCCTCCCTCCCCGGTGCCTAAATCTAACCTCCCCTGCTAGTGCCTAAACCTATAATCCCCCTCCCTGCACTCTAACCCTCTCTCCCCGGTGCCTAAACCTAACCTCCCCCCAGTGTCTAAACCTAACCTCCCCCTTCCCCGCACCCTAACCCTCCCCATAAACCTAACCCTCCCCTAACCCCCAATGATGATCCGACATATTCAATCAGTAGGATAAGGGATAAGCAAGCAGGAGAAGAAAGAGTAAACAATGACATCAACATGTTACATGTTTTTGGTATAAACTGTAAGCAAGAGATACAGTTGGCTGCTCACAGTGATGGAATACACGGTATAAACAGGAGAATAAACAATCATTAATGTGAGTAACAGAAACATAAAAGCTATTAGAATGGGAAAGGGATTTAAATACCGGGGGCTGCCCGAAAGATGAAGATCCCGACTGGGGCAGGTAAGTACCCCAACCCTCCCCTGTCACCCCCCTAATCCTCCCTTGCCTAGCCCTACCCTCACCCCCTAGGGCCTAACACCAACCTACCCCTGGGGGTGCCTAACCCTAACCCCCTCTTACCGCTCCCTAAACCTAACCCTCCCCGGGGGTGGGGGAGGGGGGGAAGAGGGTGCCTAACCCTACTCTCTCCCTGGGGGTGCCTAGACCTAATCTCCCCCCCAAACCTAACCCTAACCCCGCTAGACTCCCTAATCTTAACCCTCACCCCCCTCGGCCTAACCCTACTCTCTCCCTAACACTCCCCCCCAGGGGTGCCTAGACCTAATCTCCCCCCCAAACCTAACCCTAACCCCGCAGGAATCCCGAATCTTAACCCTCACCCCCCACTTCTAAAGCTAAGGGCGCCCTGGACACCTTCGTTCGGGCTGGCGTCCTCGGCGTTCCGGTGTAGAGATTAACATAGGTGTCAGTATTTCGACGCCTATGTTAAATCCCTTGCCGGGATTCCGCTGTTGGGATTGAGACCGGCGGCCATGTCTCATAACTACATCCCATTAGAATGTATTGATGTTACAACGCTAACTTATCAAGAGTGATTTATTCATTTCACAGTCAGGGACCTCTGGACTTGTGTTGAAATCAAAATGTAAATTAAACATATGGGGGTATATTTACTAAAGGTCGATTTTAATCGATTTAAAATCAATCGAAATCAATTAACATTGATGTTGCGTTTCTGGAGCTAAATCACACATTTACTAACAAACAATTTTTTTTTATTTTTTTATTTTTTTTAAGTATTAGTAAATGTGTGGTTTAGCCCCAGAACATCGATGTTATTATTTAAATCGATTAATATCTACCTTTAGTAAATATACCCCATGGGGTCTATTCACTAAGTCACAGGTTCTCAAACTCGGTCCTCAGGACCCCAAACAGTGCATGTTTTGCAGGTATCCTCACAGAATCACAAGTGATATAATTAGCTCCACCTGTTGATCTTTTAAAATGTGTCAGTGAGTAATGAGTACACCTGTGCACCTGCTAGGTGATCTGGAAAACGTGACCTGTGTGGGGTCCTGAGGACCGAGTTTGAGAACCACTGCACTAAGCCTTGGAGAGAGATAAACTACCAACCAATCAGCTCCTGTTATTTTTCAAACACAGGACCAGATTCAATTAGCAGTGAAATCGTCCATTCTCGCGGCCGCCGAAGAAATTGCCTGATTTTCTGCAAAAAAAAAAAAGTCGCAAACAGACGATTTTCTACAAAAGAACAGGTGAAGTGCTTTCTCCACCTAAGACCAGGAGAAAAAAAAATGCTAAATCCCTATTTTTGACTAAAAATTTTAGGATTTCTTTCAGAACTCTTTGGACACCCAACCTCCCACCCCCCCCCCAAAAAAAATATTAATTACCCCCCAAAAAATGTGAAAGTTGCATAATTTGGCAGAAAAAACGGTAAAATTTTTGGAGAAAAAAAAAATAGTTGAAAATGGGTTTAACGTATTGGGTCTGGTTTTTCGGGGGGCGGTATGGATGCCTCAAGTGTTTTAAACATCGCACTTGGTCGCAGCATGCGCTTTAACGGTTTTTAAAATTGCATTTTTACGACACAAAAATATACTTGCACCTACCTCCAATTTATGTGAAACGGTCATTTCCTGGAAAAAAAAATTGTTCTATAATTTTTTAACCTTTTCCGTATACGCAAATTACAGCCAACACGCGCAATTTAAGTCCCCAAAATACTTTTATTACAGCCAATCGTACACTTGTAAAATAATTTCCGATGTATGTCAGACATTTTTTTAGGGTACAGACGCAAATTTCTAAATTTTTCACCTATTTTTTTTCACCCCTGTTTTTTGGCAAAAATCGGCCAATAAAATCAGCCAATTTTGCCGTCGATGATAAAATTGCCTCTAATTGAATCCGGACCACAACCTGTAGAGTGACAGTTAGGAGTTGATTGGTTGGTACTTTATCTCCATCCACTTTATCTCTACAAGGCTTAAGGTGGGTATACACTTGACAGATATATCTGCAGATCGAGTGATCTTCAGATATATCTGCAGATGATGGTCATTCATACACACTGAACAGCCATCTGCTAGTGCCCTCGAGTCCCGGTGGGCGGGTCGGTAGCATGTCCCGCCCCCCTCCTCCCGGCTGCCGCTGTGTGTGTACGGGCGGTCAGCCGATGGACAGATATGTCTGCAGACATATCTGTACATCGGCTGTGCAGCACAGCCAATGAGATATGTCGGTGAACGATGACATTCACCGACATATCGTGGGTACACACTGGCCGACATGCAGCAGATATATTGGCCGATCAATTGATCAGTCAGTAAGTACCCAGCATTAGTGAATAGACCCATCTGTGAAGACCACTGAAGTGATCTACGTTACCATTAGACCAGGCATTATGAGACATGGCTTGATGGGTAATTTCAAGTTCAGGGTTTACCAAATTGCAGCCTCTAGTTATTCAACTGTTGTCAGTGGGCGCTATGTGGTGGCATTTTGACTGTTTCTTCGGCATCTCTCCACCACTAACACTGCAGCTTGTTACTTGCCGTCCATAGATCAGTGCAGAAAAATCTGCAACACTGAGTACTGTAAATATCGGTGATGTGCGCAGTCGCATATTGCAACTGCACGTAGCTGATAATTGAATGCGCCCACAAAATTATGGATAAACTTAATATACTTAATATACCATTATATGACAACCTTTTTTTAATATCATTTGGGCTGCGAGGAAGTAGATATAACATGTTAGTAGATTAACACCCACTTTAGCTGGAGATGAAGTTGGAAAATTTAACAAAATCAGTCTTTTTTGTGCAAAAGACAGGCAGACAAATCTCTTCCACCACCAGCTGAGCAGTGTTATACTGTCTATGGACCCATAAATGCTGTCTCTAATCAAGAGCACCAAATTATAGGGGTAGGGTGTTTGTTTACAGTTCACCCTGCCATAGGCACATTGAGCAAACAGGTTTAATTAGTGATATATATGCAGCCCCGCTGCCCTCAAGCTCATGGCCCTCTGTTTAACATCTTCTCCATTGTGTACCCGGAGATAAAAGGGCAAAGTAGCAAAAAAATCAAATGAAAAAGAAAATGTAATAAAAATCTACTTAAAATCCCATGTACAGTGCTATCATAAATATATTATATACCTAGTTTGGAAAAAATTACCTGACGCTGTTTAATTAGTTTACTCAATGTGTAATACACTTATTGTTACCTATTTAGTAGATCTGTACTGTATATGTTTCCCAATTACCACTGAGAGGAGAAAAAATATCTATTTTTATAAAATGTGTGTTTATCTAATAATAATAATAATAATAATAATAATAATAATAATAATATTGTAGGAGTCAGAACATAAGATATATTTTTTGTAACTGTTGAGATAAGCAATAAACCTAAACACATTTATCTTTTGATATGTGCTAATGCATACAATGACAATGTGATGATGTCATCTCAATACAGGTACCAGCCTTAATTCACTGTGAAAAGGCAGAGAAATTATTTATTTGTAAATTATTAAGGAAAAATACTCACAGGATGATTAGATAAAATATATACTACCACACCCTTTGTTGTTGTTATCAGTGCTGCAGAATATATTGTCTGTCTATAAATAATTAAGTTGATTACAGTAACGCGATTTTTGTATTATGGACATGACTGAGTAGACAAGCAGCAGCCCCCCTCCAACAATACATTCCTCAGCCCCTCCCCAGTTCTGTGACATTGGCACCTCCTGCCAGAGCCATTCCAGACCATTATCACTGCCTTGAATCCACAGCATCTGAAATCTGCCACATTCACCCAAAATAGGGTTTAAAACAAATGACACTGAAATACTCAAATACAATAGTGAATTAATAGAGGCTCATAAGGCTATTACTTTAAATCAGCTGAGATTAAAGGGTCTATTTTTTCATAAAATTATGTATAATCTTGGATTATGAATTAGATTTATGAGAATCCCCTTAGAGTACTGTATACTACTGTATATGGATGGACTTCGGAAGCTGATGGTTAGCAACCATCAATAATTTGATTTAAGTACTTTTTCCATCGAATACCGGGAATACAATGGTTACCAGCCACCGGTTCAGCTTTCCGATGCCCATCCGATGGCTGACTGTGGGGGAAGGGGAGCATATACCGCTGTGAGCAGCAGGAGAATAGATGACGTGCGCATGCACTACTGTGCATCTTAATGTGTATAAAAAGCCATATGTGGCATAATGTGTATAAGGGGCTCTACTGCGTGGCGTAACGTGTATAAGGGGTACTATTGTGTGGCGTAACATGTAAAAGTGGTAAGGGGTACCACTTTGTGATGTAATGTGAATAACAGACACTACTGCGTGGCGTAACGTGTATAAGGGGTACTATTGTGTGGCGTAACATGTAAAAGTGGTAAGGGGTACCACTTTGTGATGTAATGTGAATAACAGACACTACTGCGTGGCGTAACGTGTATAAGGGGTACTATTGTGTGGCGTAACATGTAAAAGTGGTAAGGGGTACCACTTTGTGATGTAATGTGAATAACAGACACTACTGTGTGGTGTAATGTGAATTGATACTTTTGTGTAGCAACGCCTCTTCCATGTGATTCCAGGCCCCTTTACTTTTGGTGCATGGCTTTGACGTGCACTATCCTTGTTTAAAATATGCTCTTTCTGGCACAGGGCGCCTAAATGCGATTGACTGAAGAATTGCAGAAGTGAAATAATACATAGGCCCTTAAAAGTCGTAATTGGAAGCTTGGCCTTTTACACACATGCAAAAATATATATGTATAAATATAACTTCTTCTACATGAGCACTCTACAGTATATAGATCATTTCACATAAGGCTTAACAGCGTAAAAACTCTCCAAACTCTTGCAAGCAGTATACATCTTTTTGTGCAGTGAAACATAAGAAATGTTTTATCTGTGAGCTGCAAGAATTAAGGACCCTGTTTCAGTCTGTCATGTTTAGGTATGTGCTAATTATTATATCTTCATTTGTGGTAATAGCTTTTATAATAATAATGTTAAATTTCTCCAGTCCAAATGAGACTTTTAAAATGAATCTAAAGGTCTCTACATCTCAGTCACGATGCACTGGGATATTTAGGAGGCGCGATAGATCGTTTGTCACATTTGTCAGTTTTTAACACCAAATCGTGCCCACGACTGCCGGGGAGCTGCTGGGGAGAGGGGAAATCGGACACAATGTCGGATCGTGACCACATCGCCTAGTGTGTAGGCACCTTAAGGGATTTCATTACACATGCTTTCTGCACACAGATGCAGAGTTGAACGCCTGCCTGTTTGCAGAGTATATGTTGTGGGTCTTCGCACGGCGCCAAAACTGAGCATAAGCAAATGCAGACGATGCCGATTGGTCTATCACTAAGCTTTGGAGTAGGTGGAGAAAGATAAATCCCAGCCAATCAGCTCCTGTCATTTTTCAAACACAAGGGTCTATTCATGAAGCAGTGAAGTGTCTTGTTTAGCTGAAAACAGGGCACTTTCCTGTTTCGTGCCATTCATAGAGCAGGGTACCGCTGGAGAAGCTTTACTTCTCCAGCGGGGCACCTGCTCCTTTGTGTATCGCATCACCATACATTTGTATGGTGAGTGCGATTCATAAGGAACGGAAAGCTCAGCTTTCCATTCCTCTGCTTAGCACTGCCTTCCCCATCTCAGGATGACGTTAGCAGTGCTCTTAGGGGAGAAGAGCAGCGAAGACAGCTGTCTTCCTGTTCTCTCCACCCACTTCTCTGCCAGCAGCCAATAAGAGGCGGCCAGGGTATATGCATATCCCGGGTCACCTCCTGCAGTGCCGACTTGCGAGTTGCGGCTGACCGTGTCCCCCTTCCTACACCTGCCCCACTAGGCGACACGGTATATGTATAGGCCGGGTCCTCCATCCGGACTGCCCGCACCCCTGACCCCCTTGTACCTTACCCTGCAACCTCTAAGTAACTCAGCGTATGCATAGGCCGGGTCACCTCATGTGGATTGCCAGCGCCGCCTCGCGCCCCCCCCTGTTCCTTCCCTTGCTGCAGCTAAGGTGACCTGGCATATGCCGGCTGACCTCCATTACGACTGCCCGAGGATCCCCGTACCTTCCCCTGCCACCGCAATGACCCGTACAGACATGCGCAGAAGAATGAAGACCCCGAAGATGCAGGGAAGAAGAAGAGAAGACCAGATCGCTGGACCTGGATATACCACTTCGCTTCAGGAAACAGTTAAGTGTACATGAATTGCTACTTATTAAAACTATATATAGCTTCGAAGTGATGCGATCTATAGCGATAAGTAACAATTCCATAACACAGATGTACATGAATTAGACCCGCAGCCTGTAAACTGACATTTAGAAACTGATTGGCTGGGACATATCTTTCTCCATTTTATCTCTCTCCAAGGCTTAGTGAATATACCCCCAAGTCTTATGGATTTCGCAACTGTACCTACGACTCAAAGAGATGTATTTGGGCTGTAATAGAGTGTCCTCAAGTTCAGTAAAGGTGTGTCGATGTTCTGCGGACCATGCAGAGTTGGACGCATGCGCACATACGTGTCGCCGTAACAGTGGACCATGCAGAGTTGGACATATGTGTATATATGCATGTTTTGCACCACGAATATGGAAGTGCAAGCGTGAACTGATGACGATGACTAGTACTAAACCGAGCATAGGCAGGCACTTCACAAACCGCAAACACAGTCGAATATACTTTTTTTTTTTTACTGTGCACACAGTTCACACGCCTGATTTCCATCCAACTCTGCATCAGGCAACCAGTCTGCACATAATGCACCATGTATAGGAAAAGGCTCTGTCATTATGACCCTTTATGTGCCCAGTAGCACATCCCTGGCACAGTACATACCTCTTCCCGGAAGTGCACCACCTTCTGGCCAGTCTGTGTCTTCAGCACCGGGTAGCAGGAGACGGGCTGGGGCTCAGCGGACCCCCTGTGCAGGGCATATCGCTTCTGGAGCTCCGGGTCCACAAAACTCTGATCTATGGCTTCGTCCTGCTCTTTGGGCTGCATCTTCTCCCACTGGGCACCGTAGCGCTCCCGGATCCGCTCCTTGTCCTGCATGATCTTTTTGGCCATGGAGTTAAGTGAGGAGAAATAAGCAAAGCGATTCCTCTCTTTCTCGTCCAGGGGTCGGTTGCCAGAGGTAGCCACCCGGGCTGCGGCTATTGCTGCCGCCATAGAAGCCATGACTCCTGTTCTGGAGGAGGAGATCCTTTGTGTGCGCCCTGAGCTCCCTTATGTACTAAGCAGAGCAGAGCGTCCTCCTTGGCAGCCTCCAGCTACACTAGCACAGAGAGGGAGACAGCCTTCCCCATCCCTCCTCCTTTCCCCATCCCTCGCTCAGTCTCTCCTCCCTTCCTCTCACTGTACACGCTCTGTAATATTAGCACAACCACTTCCTCCTTGCATGCCCCCTCCTTCCCCAAGCACATACCCCTAATGTCTCATTTTCTGTAATTTCCTATGTATTAGGGAGCGACACTCATCTTATTGTGTGCTGTACCCTGGATGAAAAGCACCCCTTATTATATTTATTTTTACAAACACAGTTTTTACCATTGAAATGAGAGTAAAGATGACAACGAGAGATTAGAGAGATACACTTGTTTCCTCATTCACCAATCTAGAATCCACAGCGCAAGCTACCTGCTGTACACACATTTTTCAATATTGTACACAAATGACATGTAACCATACACAAAACACAACTAGGAGCCCAGAAATTCTGCTGTCTTTAAAAGAACTTACAGACTTGTAATAGGAAAAGGGAATTTCTCTAAATGAACGGTTTAGTTATTTTTTATTATTATTTTCTGGGATTAACAGCAATCTTATATAGAAAATTCATTTTGGTTTGTTTATTTATGCACCCCTTCACCGATTGGGATGGAACCAAAGCAAGGTGGTCCAGTTAGATCCTGGCCAGGTTTAGGGGCTTATGCTGGCCATACACCTGCACGACCAGCATACGATATGATTCACCTCACGATTCCACGGTGCTCCCTGCAGTCCCGGCGGTATGATTTGGTGTTTTTCTTTACACATGATCTGTCCTACCATCGATCGTGTGCCTCACGTGCTCATCTGGAAAATATAATTGAAATTACATGAATGGACGCACGATGTATCGCATGCACTAAATGTACGGTACGATCTGCACACGATATGATGGACAATATGGGCTGCACATCTGATCATACGATCTGATTTAGGAGCTGCGGGAGCGCGCATCGGATCGTATCCTACTAAAAAAATACACGATTTTCACAAGATCCATCATACGACTCATCGAAAATCGTCCAATCGCCCAAAATCGTGCTGGTGTATGGCCAGCATTAGGGTCCCGGTTGGACTACCCACTGGCAGAACTTTGACCAGTGGAGTCACAAGTGACAGGAACCGGGTGCTGTACTGTAGCATTACGTGCAGCACCGGCTCCTCACACAGTGAGGGAGCCGACACTGCAAATACACTGGTCCCCAGGGGCAGTCCGCACCTCCGGGACCCCCCCAGATAGACTAAAATAGAGGGTTTGAGCCGTGTGACCACGCCCCCTTAATAGGCCAAGCCGGTTTTTAATGGCCCGCAACTTCGCCACGCGCACCATTATACTTGTCGCACTGGGTATCACCAATTGGAGGGACACCACTACCGGAGACACTGACCAGAACTTTGACCCGGGGAGCCTGTTCTGGGCCTTCCACTGGAATTGGCCTGGGATGCATAATGGAATGGTTGGGGTCCCAGTCGGACCTCACTGCGGAGTGTGTCGGGAATTACTTTGACCCAGGGAGACTGTTCTGGGCCTTCCACTGAATAGATTTGGATGATATCACATAATAGAACTAAATAATTTGTAGATTTAAACTCGGGCAACACCGGTACATCAGCTAGTCAGCTATAAGTATTATGGGGTCTATTTAGTAAAATTGTCGCTTTTCCACAGATGTTTTGCTCCATATTTATAATAAAGCTCCTGGAATAGCCAAAGTGAAAGAGAGTTGTCCCGGCGAGCACCTCCTCGTGGATGAGGAATCTGAATGTCATTGAGTACGCATTTACAGGTTCTTTGTCTACCCTGCAAGCTGTGAGCAGAAGCCTAGAATGCAAAGCATCATGGGACCATCAGTGGTTTTCATCAATGGTATGAAACCACAGGGGCTGGGGACCAATTATGGTTTCACATGTGTATGTGTAGTATTAGGTCACCGGCCCTGCTATTGTGCGCCCTCACCATCTGCGCCTGGGGTGTGGGGATGCAGGGGTTCGGAGGGTCCCCATGCATCATGGAGGGACGGGATCCGGAGATATCCTAGCTCTGTACACTGGTGCAACAGGGTCCGGCTGTGACAACGGGCCGGGACATTGTATGATCCAGTATCAGCCCACCACAGCATCAAAGTTCGGCATCGTACGTGGAGGCAGCGGTGACTCCCTGGCACCGTCACCTCATGTTGAGAATGGCGGCGGGCCTGAAGCTGCAAGGATTCAGCCCCCGCCAATCACAGAGCTGCAACTCAAATCCGCAAGCCAATCACTGTTCGCGGACCGGCAGCCAATCACGGATAGCCGCGGCGAGCCGCGTCATCACCCTGGTGCCAACTTGTAGTGGCCAGCGCGAGGGAGCGGTAGTTAGTCGGACAGCTGGGAAGGAGCAGTGAAGACAAGGGGAAGTACTGGAGGGCAGCGACTGTTGCAAAAGAGATAACACAGGTTGCCGGCCGCCAGGCGAAGATTAAAGAGCCGACACCCACCGGAACTGGGGTTGGTAAAGACATCCGAAGCCCACTGCGGCAGCAGTGGGTCATGCAAAACCGCTAAAGCCTGCCACTGCTACCCAGGGGAAGGCTTCAGGAAGTCCGGAGGTAGTCCGAGGTGTCCCACCTCTGGTGAACACCACACGGTGGGTCTGGCTGGACCACCTTGGTTCAGCCGAAGACTACAGGACCAGTAAGCCCAGTGTTATTTTACCCCTAGACCACCTGGGTTCAGGCACATGGCCTGTGGGCACATTCAGTCACTAGGCCTATGGGCAGTAGCGGGACAGTAGTCCTTGGCAACATAGGAGGGCACTAGGCTCAGGGAATAAAAATAGCCCGAGCACAGAGGACATATAACATCATCCCCCATTAGGCGGGCAGTAGGCCTGAGCCACATAGGGCATTAGGCTCTATAATATTGTGTCCTCCCCCCTTCATTAGGAGGGTAATAGGCCCTATAGAAATTTGGTAGTTTGACCTCCATGTGAGGTGGCACTAGGCCGTGGCCCAGAGGGCACTAGGCCCTGTAGGTATAGGCGGCACTAGGCCAAGTTACATAGGGAAGCCTGAAGGTGAGGATGAGTGGCTGAGGTAAGTGCCCGACTACGGCCCGTATTCAATTAGTTGCGATAATTGTGAAAAACCCACCTGTTGCAAGCACCTGCAATCTAAAAAACACCTCACCCCTACTTGCAGATCCCCCAAAAGTCTATTTAGCTACTTTTTATGTTTGAACCCCAACTTTGTACTTTTTTGCCCCCTTTTTCAAAGTCATTTTTGGGGTGTTCCTCTTTTTTTTTAACGGATTTTATGATACAGTTATCCTTTAGGGGCTGTCCCAAGGGTGCTGAGTGGTTTCCCACCTTTGCACCCCAAATCCGCAATTCTGCACTTTTTTTCCCGTCTACTTTCAAAGGCGAATCTTTTCCACCTATTACATTGCAGTGACTTTATGCGTACTCGAAAAGTCTTTGCAATTGAATACGGCTTAAAGTTTCCGCCCGGCGAAATAACGTCATCCGCCATACTTTTCCGCAGATTCCAACTTTTCGCGGCTAATTGAATTTTACCCCGCTCTCTAGCCACCCATCTACATTTGTTTGAAAAAAGGAGAGAAGCTAAGATTCTCTCCTTTATATAACTATTGCCTGGCAGTAGCACCCACTACTTCCTATGAGGGCTGCATGATCTACAGTGACAGCTGAAAATTCATAGAAATCAGTGATTTTTCCAGACTTTGCACTGCATTTAATTAAAGTATAGATATGCTTATATGCTGGAGAAATGTGATTATTGATTTTACTAAATAGACCCCTACTGTATATCACTACTGCCTTATGGTTGAAAAACACATATATCAGCTTCTCATCAGCACAAAGGGAAACTGTTCTGCAGAGAGCGACAACAGTGTAGCACCATAGCAAAACAAACATTCTATTGTACAGTGAAGGAGAGGGGCAGGATTACTGTGATAGCTTTTCAAATTAAATTGATACCTATCAGATTTTATCACCAACTCACAAATATCAGCTAGAGCAGTGTGTTTTCAAACTGGAGCACTAGTACTCCCAGAAGTACTAGCTGTGACTATCAGGGGTACTTGAAACATTTTCTGTAATGGCGGGGCAGGACATTTATTTACATCTATGGATGGGCGTTGTGTCTTTTTTTTTTCCTTCCAGTGTGTAGAAAAGAAAACTTCTCCTACAGCGTCTTGCCATTCCTGCAATGCCCACAGCAGCCGGGAGAAGCTCCCCTATGCAGCCCCCTCTGTACAACCTCAGCTATAAAGAATGAGGCCTACTATGTCCACTACCAGCATTAAGAGGCACCGCTATTTAAATTGAGCCTCTATGTCTGAGTGAGCGAACGAAACATGCGCTCGCCATTTTGTAAAGACGCCCCCTGGCCGCTCGCATCATACGTCATCTCCGCTATTTATTAGATTAATCGAGTACATCGAAAGGCGTATGAACTACTCGCTATTCTTGTTGTAGCATTTTCCTACCGCAATCATGCGAGCAGTTCAGGCTAAAAGACAACCAAGTGACGTGGTCGATGACGCTGTTTTGTTAATTATGCACACCCTTAAAACGCCCGTTTTGACCGTTTGGCACACCTGCGTTCGGATCACCTTCCCCTGTTACCACCCACAAACGCCTCATCCTGTCACTCAAATTAGCAGGTACTCGCTATTTTGCAAGCACACGATTTCCGACCGCACTGACTGGTTGGCGCATGCGCATTACAATGCATGCGCAGATGTGCGAACATCGCTCGGAGCGAACGAGCGGCTTTGAATCAGGCCCTCTGACCGAATTACTTAAGAGGACCACTCTGCGGCTGTCTAGTCTGACTTCAGAACCCCATGGACTGAGCCGGGAAAACATGTAATGTGATATACTGCAATACACAATTAAATGTGTCAATGACACATCCCTTATTTTTATAAATATACCCCACAGTCTGTAATACCTCCTTTTAAATGGCATAACAGGAACAGAGGTGGTCTGAGTTTCTAAATAGCAACTCCCTGAAAATAATAACACATAATTGGTGTCAGTCATTATACTCCTGACATATATTTTTACCAAAGATTTAGAGCTATACTAAATATACATACACACACATATATATATATATATATATATTATATACACACACACACACACACTGTATATATATATTGTGACAGGGTCAGCATAATTCCACATGAGGTAAATGTGCAATATCCATATCTCCCAGGTTTGGCAGAGCAAAGGCATTAGGATTATGTAATGTCCAGTTCAGGTGTTGCCTCAATCAGAGTCTGGAAAGGCAGCTCATTACAGACACCTGTGTGAGGCTAGTTTAAGAACTGCAGAGACACTGGGGAAACTGAGCCTGACGGCGAAATAGTCACCCGACTTATAGGCCTGGGGGTGACTAGTGTTAGGGCTCCTGGACCTGCGAGTCCACTGAAGAAATATTGCTGTTTTGAAGACTTTGTGTAACATCTTGCCTGTAAAACGGAAAGATCCTGTGTAACTGCCTGTGGTGAGCAATAAAGCTGCTGATGGATTTTACCCAGTCAATGTGATTGTTGTCACAATATATATACAGACATTCCTCACTTAACGACCTACCTGTTTAACGACCGTTTGGACTTACGACCGGCGTTCCAACCAGCTAACTGCGGCTTGCACTGATACAAAAAAATAAAAAGACAGACTCTGTCCGAGAAGGGCCATGGCTGTGGCGTGAGTATTAGGATTTGCCGTTGGCAAATCATCTTGGTGGCAGTTCCCAGTCATAGTTGTTATTGGGATACTGCATCATGTCTTGTCCTTGTTCTGGCTTTTTGCAGGAAGCTGGAAATCCTGTCTTGTCTGTGTTTAAATCATAGCCTGTCATTCATGTCTGTCTGTGTGCTTTGTATCATGTGCTCGCTAATTACTAGCTGTCTGTGTGCAGAGCTCAGGTGGACACATGCCTTTGATTAGGAAGTGCTCTCTCCAGGAATTGGTTCTGATTGGACCCTGTTTCCTTTAAGTTTCAGCCAGCCTTTCACTCCATGCCAGTTATACCGTCTGACAACCAGTGTATGCATGTCACTCTGAAGTCTGAACTTTTGCCGGTCTCCCCAAGTTCCACTGCACCTGTCTGTTTAATATTAGTATGTGAAATTTACCCTGCTGCTGCCTGGGGCACTTTCATTCCAGAGTCCAGCCAAGCCGTTTCAGTTTGCTTCCTGCCTCTGTTCCTGTCATGCCAGAGTTCACCTGTCTGCCATATTGCTCCAGACACATCATAGCCTGCATCTCATCTTGGCTGTCATAGCCGCACCACGACCCACAAGGCCACATCATAGCTTGCATCTCATCTCGGCTGTAGCCGCACCAAGTAGCTCCCGTGCTACCACCATTCTCCATACAGCTTCCCAGCCGCATCAAGTAGCTTCCGTGCTACCACCATTCTCCATACGGCTTCCCAGCCGCATCAAGTAGCTTCTGTGCTACCACCATTCTCCATACGGCTTCCCAGCCACACCAAGTAGCTCCCGTGCTACCACCATTCTCCATACGGCTTCCCAGCCACACCAAGTAGCTTCCGTGCTACCACCATTATCCATACGGCTTCCCAGCCACACCAAGTAGCTCCTGTGCTACCACCATTCTCCATACGGCTTCCCAGCTGCACCAAGTAGCTCCCGTACTACCACCATTCTTCATACGCCTACCCAGCTGCACCACTGTCCCTGGACAGTGTGGAAGGACTGTCACATCACTGTCCTGTCTTGTCCTAGTCGGCAGTCCTGCGGTCTCTCGCTGGTTGTGTAAGCCTCCACTGCTGGAGGCGCAAATCCAGGCGGCCACCTAAGTACCGGTGTGTAAATAATTCACTAAGGGAACAATGGGTGGCTGTTATTGGTGGAAGATCCTCTCCCTGGCTCTAGAGGTCTTACACAACCGTGCGTGAACCGTAACAGTGAGACACACAGGAGACCATGCCTCCCAGGGGAAAGGATGGACAGGGAGGAGGTGGGGCACACACAGGCACGTGTCACCCTCTGCCTGAGTCCTGCTGCTTCCCTACCACTGTACGTCCTCGCTTAATGACCGATTTGTTTAATGACCGAGTCGTAGGAATGGAACTCAGTCATTAAGTGAGGAATATCTGTATACACACATATGTAGTGCAGTTCCCCTAATGTGTCCATTGAGTGTGGGCCTTTATTTATGGCAGTGCCATTTAGGTACCATCACTTCCTCACTTCTATGGTGCCTTCATTATTCACAACCCATTACTGTAAAATCCCCCCTGGTAGTAGCCTGATCTTTGTCAATTTGGGACTGAGCTAAGAAACCCTACATTTCACTCATTCTCCACTCATTCCGCTTTTTGGTAACCCTTCTGTTGATCCATGCCTCCGCTCATCATTTTCCAATTCTTCAGTTAAACAGGGCTTTTCACTACTTCATGAGTAGACCCCTATGTCTACAGTATACATATCTATAGGATATACAGTATATGTTTTACTTTCCTTTCTCACAATATACTGATTTTATTCTCATCTCCAGACTACCATAAAAAATTGCACTCATATACCACTTAATATTTATTCCCTAATCTTATATCCTACATTCATGGCTTCCTACGTTCACAGCTTCTCTTGAATCACATCTCTTACCCTTATTCATCAAATACATTTCCTCATTCTTACTCCTTCCCTATTGCCCATAGGGTATGCAATCGGGAAGCCGACTGCCTAAATACCGGCAGCCGGCTTCCCGACTGTCATATCCCGTCAAGGGTGAAATGCCGGGAATTTCCCCAACGCCGGGAGACCGGCGCCCGGCATCCCGATCGTAGTGATGCCGGGCGCCGCGAGCGGACAGCCGCGGGGGGGAGGGTTAGGTTTAGGGCTCCCGGGGGGCACTTAGGGTTAGGCACCCCCCTGGGAGGGTTAGGCTAGGGGGAGGGAGGGTTAGGGTTAGGCACCCTGGGGGGGGACTTAGGGTTAGGCACCCCCCCGGGGGACTTAGGTTTAGGCAGCGGGGAAGGGGGTGGTTAGGGTTAGGCACTTAGAGGGGGGATCAGGGTTAGGCACTTGGGGAGGTTAGGGTTAGGCACCCCTAAGGAAGGTTAGGGGGGTTAGGTTAGACAATACTTACCTATCCATGATCGGGATTTCCAGCGCTGTCGGGCTTCCGCTGCCGGGATCTCTGCTGATGTCGGGCTGCCGCTGCCAGGAATCGAACCGCTGGCCATACCAATTCCGCCCATAGTCTATGACTCGGTCAATAGGTAAGTGGTTCTCAGGACCCCTAACAAGTCACATTTTCCAGAGCATCTAGCAGGTGCACAGGTGTATTACCAACTGGTACATTGTAAAGTTCCACCGATGAACTGGAAAACATGAACTGTTAGGTGCCCTGAGGGCCAGGGTTGAGAACCACTGATATAGTTTATGCTACTAGAATTCTCACCACCTGCTTACTTTCTACAAGTATTATATAATGTCACCTGATGATGTCATTGTAGCCTCGACATCTGTTCCCAGCGCGTACTTCAGGGCAGCTGCTGGCGGCGTCCTCCAGGTGAGTGCTATGTGGGCATAATTGGATGTTCATTTGGGGTATAAAGGTATGTGTTTTTGTACTGTGATGTGTGTTAATGCCCTGAAGACGAAGTTTGTCCCCAAAACGTTGGAAAAAAGGACTATGGGGTATATTCAATTGGCCGCAAGGTTTTGCGAGGAAAAAACCTCGCGCCCCTCGCGGCCAATTTTGAAATCCCGTGGGTATGCGCGCTCCCGATACCCGCGGGATTCAATAAAAAAAAACAGTGGGCGCGGGGTTTTCATCACTGAAAACCACGCGCCGCGTACATTTTTTTTAAAAAGTCACCTGTCCGGGTCTCCGCGGCTCCCGGCAGCCTCCCCTCTCTCTTCTTACTGGAGAGGGGGCTGCTGGGAGTCCCGGGGGCTGATGGGAGGAGCAAGGGCTGCTGGGAAATGTAGTTCTCCCAGCGCCCATTCCGGGGGGGCCACACACACCGCACCGGGTGTCACACACACACTCATGCACTCATACACACACACACCACACAGTCACTCATACACACTTACATACAGCACACACACTGACATACTCACTGCTGCTGCAGAAGACCCGGCTCCCGACGCTGGATGCAGAAGAAGATGAGAAGACAGCGCTTCGGAAGGTGAGTAATTAAGGACTAATTAAACTAATTGGATACTTCCAATTGCTTAATTAGTCCTTTGGGGAGGGGGGGTTGTCAGAGCAAGTACACGTGATTTTTCCTAAGAACATTGATTTCTGGAAAAATCACGCTTGCTCAGGAGGTGCGCAAAAAAAAACCTCCCAGCGCGTGTTTTTATAAAAAACACGCACCTAATAGAATAGCAAAAAACCCGCACCTGCAGGAAATACCTCGCAGGTGCGGGTTTTTGGCTTTTCTCGCGGCCAATTGAATATACCCCCTAAGTGTTAAACTTATTACTAGTCTGCCAAGTGCCACCTGTCCTCTGTCTGATTGTATTGGGTGTTCATACACCTTAGGAATGCACCGCAGCAAGTCACATTTGGAACTAGGAGGGCCATGCCCTGCTAGTCTATAGATATATATAGAAATAAATATATAGGGGCGCCAAATTGAAATTATATATTGGCCCCCCAACCTAAAGGGGTTACAATGAATTCTGTTCATTGAGTGTCGCTATTTAGCTGACTGCACCAAAATCACTCTAACTTTCCGTGAACCAGGTGGAAAAAATCAACATGGCGAACCATGTGGGTTATCTCATACCCCATGCTATACTTCACCATAAGTATACTAATTTAGTACGACAGCAATTCCAGCTGTCATTTAATCGATTCTTGTCCCTTAAGGTATAAAAATAAAACAAAATAATAAAAATGGGAATAAACTCTTTAATCTTTTAAAACAAGAAAACAAAATTAAATTTTTTTTTAAGGAACTAAACTTATAAATCTCCTAGAAACAATATTTTTGAAAAAGTGCAGCATATATGTCTTCATCCTGAAGTTGAGAAAACCAAGCATAGAACAGTAAAAATAACAAATTGTGGGGAAGATGTATTATAGCACCATGGATCGTGCCGCTAAAACTCTTCCTGCTTCGCCTCTTTACCGTGGCGAAGCAGGAAACACTACCAGTGAGATGTGTTAACATCTTATTTCATGGAGAAGGGGAGTGAAAACTCCCCCCTCTGGCAATCCCCGCCAGAGCACACAGCGCATCAGTCTAGAGCTGATGCACTGTCTCCCTTCCCGACAAGCTCCACTGGGCATGTGCGAGATCTCACTACAGCCCCAAGCCCAGGAGCCTCTGCAGAATGGACAGTGCTGTCCCTGCTGTGGTGATGGCGCATAGCTGCAGCTGTTGGAACAGTCAGTGCCAGTATCCACAATAATACATGGGAGAGTAGTGGTATCAGCACAATAACAGGGTCATATAGCGCCCCTGTCATTTAACACAGAACCCCACAATAATACATGGGTAAGAAGCGGTATCAGCTAGAGATGTGCACTGACCCTCGTGTTTTGGTTTTGGTTCTGGATCTCCCCTGGTTTTGGATCTGAATCTGGTTTTGGATTTTTTTCCTTGGTGTTTTGTTTTGTATTTTGGTTTTAGATCTGGATTTTTTCTTAAAATATCATAAAAACAGCTAAAATCACATAAAATTGGCCTGTTTTTGTTCCTACAGTATTATTAACCTCAATAACATTTATTTCCAGTCATTTCCAATCAATTTTGACCTCACAATATTATTTTTTTCATCTAGTTAAGGTCAAAAGGTTGCATCCAGCTAGCTGGCTGACTAAAGGCCCCCATACATCAGAGATTGATTGCAGCAATCGTGCAATTTGCAATCACTTGTGTATAAAAATCTTTTCCTTTTTCAAACGATTGCAGAATTGCCACAATCGATTGAAAAAGGGAAATATTTTTATACACAATCGATTGCAAATTGCACGATTGCTGCAATCAATCTCTGATGTATGGGGGCCTTTAGCTAAGCAACACAGTGGGCGGCACTAACATGTGGCAGTTCAGCTTCCAATTTCCAACACAGATACAGTGTGTTATACAGTGTGGGTTGGATACACCAATAGTGCACTTACTGTGACAGCAGTGTCGGCAGAGTGGGGTTGCTGACAGTGTCCTCAGTACATGGAATGGCAGTGCTGGAAATGTCCTCAGTGAAGGGTACTGGCAGTGTCAGCAGAGCCGGGGTGCCAGTGGTGTCTACAGTGCAGGTTTGCTGGCTGTGTCGGCAGTGCGGGGGTTGCTGACTGTGTCCTCAGTACATGGAATGGCAGTGCTGCGGAGCTGGTAGTGTCCTCAGTGAAGGGTACCGGCGATGTCGGCAGTGCCAGTGGTGTCTTCAGTGCAGGTTTGCTGGCTGTGTCAGCAGTGCGGGGGTTGCTGACAGTATCCTAAGTACATGGGATGGCAGTGCTGTCGTGCTGGCAGTGTCCTCAGTGCAGGGTACCGGCAGTGTCGGCAGGGCGGGGGTGCCAGCGGTGTCCTCAGTGCAGGTTTGCTGACTATGTCAGCAGTGCAGGGGTGTTCTCAATGCAGGGTGTCAGCAGCATGGGGGAGCCAGCGGAGCTGCCGGCGGTGTCAACAGTGGGGGTACTGGCAACTGGTGTGTCGGCAGTGGGGAGTGCCGGCAGCGGGTGTGTTGGCACCGGGGGGCGCCGGCCACGGGAACCAGCGCCATCTTTTTTCCCTGCATTCAATGGGCTTAACGCTGATTGGCTGAGAGCCATGCCAGACGGCTCTGTCAGCCAATCAGCGCTTTGCCCATTGAAGGCAAAGGGATTTTTTAAAATGGCCGCTCGAGGCAAAACCTCGAGATCCGACAGAGAGTCGCAAGGTTTTGCCTCGATTAGGGATCTGGGACAGGAGGAGAGATCCAAGGGGCGCATCGGATCGCCCTGGATTCCAGAAGATCGGGTGGGTCCGGTACCAGTTCTCAGGGAACTGGACCCGCTCATCTCTAGTATCAGCGCACATAACGTGAGCTAATACTGCTTCCTCATCGCCCCTTCATACATCTCCCGCTATGTATCAAAAAAGTAGTAAAAACCAAAATATTGCATGCCGAACCAGGTGGTGTATGAGATGCCCACATGCACTTTGCGCACGTGTACTCACTGCACTAATGCTTGCTGCACTAAACCGCCGTCACTACGCAAACTGGCAATGTCGTAACTCCAGCTACACGAAACAGCAACTTGCGCACAGTATTTTTTAAAAAGTTATAGGAGTTTTAATCTTGATGGGGTATGTCACACCCCACCTAGTTCTCCAAAGCTGAAAATAGAATGATAACTAAAACCAATACAAACTTCTGCCTGCTCTATAATAGCAATGGTGCTTTTTTTTTTTTGGTGAATAAAATATTAAAGCCATGTCCCCATAGTTCTATTAGTGAAGAGAACACATATGGATCACTATCTCCTATGGAAACCATCTTCCTTATGTACACAAAGGAAAAATTCTAGGGACAGATCATAATTTATTTTTCCTTGTCCACCAGGTCTCGTGTTGCATAGGCCAAATGTTTTGCTTAAAATCAATAATCTGGAGTCCAGATGCGGCAGTAACACCTGCGAGTGAAGGAGCTAGATCTAACCACAGGCCATGGCCACACTTGTCCACCTTTTCCTCAAGGCACACTAACTGACCAGGTTTTAGTGATATCCATGCTTCAGCACAGATGGTTAAATCAAAATAACTGAGGTACTAATTAAGACATCTGTGCTCAAGTATGGCTATCAGTAAATCCTGGACTGTTAGTGGGAACCCTTGCTCTAGGAACGTATATCAGACGCTGATAAAAATATAGATCTACAATAGACCAGCATAAAAGTGCAGCAACAAGTATTTAGGTGGAAAAAAATATGGCATAAAAGTCATAGGCAAATGTGGGGGGGGGGTTGCACTGCTATAGACCATCTGTAGGGTTAATTATTAATACAGTTGTCCAGTGCATAAGGATATCAATATGTACATATATGTCCAGGGCAGTGCTAGGTTGTTTTGCTGTTCCCCCAGACTCCTGTTTTGTTCCCATGCTGTAGAACGGTGCCCACATGTGATATAAAAACACTCAGCTCAGGCAGGATGGCCCTACTGACGCATCTAATGGCTTATTGTGATCGCTGGTCCTGTATATGCTGGAATTATGACACAATATACTTTGTATGATGCATATTAAAGCTGGTTAAGTGCTAATTATGTCCTCTTCATAGACTGGCACCACTCGCTCTAAATATCAAGCATTTGGAAACCCCCGTCTAGAAATCCTGCATTTGCCCCTGAAAGTCCTTTATTATGTAACAATGATGTAATAAAATTATTTTGAAATCTGCATACAAAGGTGGAACACACATTTTCATTTTATCAAAAATAGCAAGAAAAACAGAAAACATTATTAAAGGGAAAAAGGAGAAGGTGGGAATTTTCTTCTGATGATATTACAGCCTTACTTCCAGGGGCTAACACCCGAGGGGGCCTGTGCACTCCGCTTTGATAAAGGGAGCGCAGAAAGAATGGTAAACATAAGGTATAAATATAAAAATACATTTAATTTATGTTGCACATCTAATTATTATGAGTCACATAAATAAATAAATTAAATAAATATAAAAAGTAATATATGCCTCTGGTACCATTGTTAAAAAGATTTAATTAAGCATATGCGCTTATGTGAAAAATATTATAGTTGAAAAAATGAGAAAAGTTTCAAAATAAAAATATCACCTTGTTTAGTCTCAATGGAACACGGTATACTGTTCGTTGTATTACTGTTTGTTGTCTGTATAAAACCAAATGTAACTTTATAGCTGCTTGTACTCAGGGCCTGATTCAGCAAGGAACGCAGTTGCTTTTACGCACACAATCGGTCGATTGTTGCATACTGCGCATGCGCGAACTAGCAATTGTGATGGGTACTGCGTTTGCAGAGGCAACGCAGACCCATGGCTGAGTGATTGACAGGAAGTGCCATTTGTGGGTGGTGATGGGGGAGTGGTCGTGCAAACGCAGGCGTGCCAGTGCGTTTCACCATTGCAGGAGCGTGCATAAATTAGCCACTGCAATTCCTGAGTGAGGTCTGACCTGCCTTAACTGTGCATATAGGTTCGATGTTATCGATTGTTTCGCTATGCTGCCCATTTATACAGATGTGAGTAAAGGGAAGTGGGCGTCCTCATGTTAGGCTGAGATCGCATTGCGAATGCAAACATTTGCATAACTTCGCTGACATTTGCAGCCGGCTGCAGTAAATACTTCAGAACATTAGGCGGACGCTGGTTTAAATTTAACGTGGTCCGGACCGACTTCGGCTACTATGGGAGGCTCACATCTACCCACCTGGAAAATAACTAATAGCAGGTACTAACGGGTTGGGTATGAAATACCGACGGCTTAAAAACCATCGGTTCAAATCCCGACGACTGGTCTAAAGCGTTTCACATGATCCAAGATTCTCTAATGCTCTCCCCACTCCTACTGCCAGTGTTGTTGTTCATAGTCAACATGGTGTCTATATTGAAAAGACTGCCTCTGCGTAAGCAGGAGCAGTATTCCCGGACCACAAGGAAGTGATCAGATTGGAAAACTAGTTCTTAGGTAAGTAATCATTTCGAGTAATATTTCACTTTTGAAATTCCACGAAAATAGCTTAGCTTAAAATCTAGACAAAATAAAATGTAACTTATTTAAGAATCATATATGCTAATTAATTTACAAATGTGTTTTTTTTTGCAGTTAAGCTGGGAACACACCTGGCCGACCCGCCGACCTATCTTACAATTGGTAAATGCATACACACATACCAATTGTTTGGCCAATAAGTCTGCACAGACATCACAATTGAGCGGGTATTTAAATTGGCAACCCAGTTGAGATGTCAGTCACCAGTGGGTCCCTGTAGCAAGTCTACTGGTGGTCGGCGGGTCACCCGTAGACAGAGCCAGACATGCAGATATGTCTGCAAGGGTTTGGGTACGAGATCCCTAATGGCACAATGCCGACAGCCAGAATACAGACAGTGACATCCTGTCAGTCAAAATCTAGACGGATTTTGGTAAGTATTCTAACCTTAATCCTTACCATAACTCACCCCTCCCGCAGCCTAACCCTAACGCCTAATCCTAAACCTCATACCATCAGAATCTGTCCGGATTGTGTCCATAGGCATTCTGACTATCGGGATCCTGACTACATTCCATCTGCAAGATATACTGGCATTGGCTGTGCTTAAGGAAAGATGTGATATGTTTGTGAACCACTTTGTTCACAGACAAATCATCTATATACACACCTGCCAATGCTCTACAGATTTATTGCCCATTTAATGGAACGGGCGATATATTTGTCAGTGTGTACCCAGCTTTAGCAAAAAGAATCTGCATAATGTTACTGTTCACCAATTTTTGGAAACAGATATTTCCATATTCCATCTTGAAAAGGTGCATGAGTCCGTTATTCATGTATTTTTAATTCATGACAACTTAGGGAACAATGTAATGTACTGGGCAAAGGACATGAAATTAAAGTTGGCAAAAGACAATGAAGGAAATGTAATCCGAATTTCTGTGTGAATATGGACTCGAATCATATCGCTGCGAGGATGATGCAAGTTTGTTACTAAACTTGCAGTATGTAAAAGCCTGCGAGTTGGACGGTGTGAGTTTCTCTGAAACGCAAGTCCATGTGAGTTTGAAGGTGTCCATGTGAGTTTGAAGGTGCCCATGTGAGTTTGAAGGTGCCCACGTAAATCGCACGTGACTCTATGCGAGATTCCTGCAATCGGAACCCGCAAAAAACTCATATATCCAAACTCATGTTACATTACATGCAGCAACTTTTCTTTAAAATCAATCTAGCCATTGATCTGTAAAAATTGCACAAATTGCACATCATTGGCCCTATAGAATTACCACTTCACAATTGATATCACTATTTTGGGAAGGAGACAGGCATAGGAAACAGTGAAGTTGAGCAGAGTAGTTTTGGAATGTGGTGAGTGGTTTATTCCTGACTGAATTGTCATTGTGGTTTTGTCTTAATTGTTTTTTTTTATTTAGCTATTTTTTTTTGTTCTTGTGTCATATTTGTCTATTGTGTTGTCCTGTGTTATTTGTGATTGTAAGGTGTACTAGTGTGTGCTAGCAAGTGTTAGTAGTGTCTTTTTTATCAGTATTCTGTATTTAATTGTCCTTTGTGTGTTTTCTTAATGGTTTGTAGGAAGAGATTTGGGGGTGAGGTGAGCAGGAGGAGGCTATTGTGGGGTTTTCCCCTGAGTTAGTGGAGGAGGGTGGAGATGAGGAGGAGCAGGCTGTGGTGCAGCTAGCAGTGTGTGCCCTTGGAAAAACAAAAACAGCGTGCGCAGTGGCGTAACTATAAATTTAGCTCCCCCATGCCAAAAAAGTTTCAGGCACCCCCCCTCCCCGCCCAAAGATCAAACACACCCAAAGATGACGTTTAAGGTGTTTTGTTACATGATACAGTAACTTGCCTTACACATTATGACATACTAAGTAATGCCACTTATAACAGTGTGCCACACCGGAATGCCCCTTACAACACATTATGCCACACCGGAATGCCCCTTACAACATTATGCCACACAGCAATGCCCCTTACACATGCCACACAATAATGCCACATATAACACATAATGACATACAGTAATGCCCTTATAACAAATTTATGCCATGCTGTAATGCCCCTATTTCACATTATGCCACACTGTAATGCCACATACAACGCATGCCATACAGTAATGCCAAATACAACACATTATGCCACACAGTAATGCCCCTTACACATTATGCCACACTGTAATGCCCCTAATAGCACATTGTGCACACAGTAATGCCAAATACACATTATGCCAAACAGTAATGCCCATTACATCCCACCCTGACAGATCTACTTCACCAACCCTCCTCTCTGCTCCTGCCAGTCTGTCACCTCAGCTCAAGACAGGTTGCACAGTTTTTATGTCCGTGTAGAAAATAAAACCAGATTATTGGGAACATAGGGCCTGATTCAGAGCCGGTCGCTATTTGCGCTCGCTCGTCCAGAAAATAGGGGTGGCTATTCAAATGAACCGTTCGCTGTTTGCGGTCTGTTAACGCCTCTAGGTCTGAACGAGCGAACAAAACTTGCGGTCGTTTTTTGGGAAACTACGCCCCCTGTCCGCTCGCATCCTACGTCATGTCCGCTATTTATTAGATTAATCGAGTACATCGAACAGGGTATGAGCTGCTCGCTATTCTTGTGGTTGGTTTTTGCTACCACAATTTTGCGAGCAGTTCTGAGTTAAAAAAAACCAAGTGACGTGGTCAACGACGCTGCTGTATTAATTATGCACTCCCTTAAAACGCCCGTTTTGACCTTTAAGCACGCCTGCGATCGGATTTCCACTCCCCGTTTTCAAGCACCTTCCCCTGTTACCACCCACATACGCCTCATTCTGTCACTCAAATTAGCAGGCATTCGCTATTTTGCGAGCACATGAATTTTGGCCGCACTGACTGGTTCGCGCATGCGTATAACGATCCGTACGCATGCGCAGTTGGGCAAACATCGCTCGGAGCGAACGAGCTGCCACTTACGAGTGGCTCTGAATCAGGCCCATAGTTTATAACCTGTAAACTGCGTGTATCAAGTTAGTGCCCCTCATACAGTGCCCCCTGTAGTTGTGCCCCAAAATGCAATGCCCCCCTATACTAGTGCCCCTTACGCAATGCCCCCCTTTAATAGTGCCCCTTATGCAATGCCCCCTGTAGTAGTGCCCATTATGCAGGGCCCCCTGTGGTTGTGCCCATTAAAGTAGTGCCCCCTGAGGTTGTGCACATATGCAGTGCCCCCTGTAGTTGTGCCAGTTCAAGTAGTGCCCCCTGTGGTTGTGCCCCTTTTAGCAGTCCCCCCTGTAGTTGTGCCCATTTTGGTAGTGTCCCCTGTAGTTGTGGTCCTTTTAGTAGTGCCCTCTGTAGTTGTGCCCCCGTAGTTGTGTCCCTTTTAGTAGTGCCCCCCTGTAGTTGTGCCCCTTCTAATAGTGCCCCCTGTAGTTGTGCCCCTTCAAGTAGTGCCCTCTGTAGTTGTGCCCCTTTTGGTAGTGCCCCCGTAGTTGTGTCCCTTTTAGTTGTGCCCCCTGTAGTTGTGCCCCAGATAAAGAAGTGTATTCTGGAACAGATGACTATACTATAAACAAAGGAAGGGCATTGTAACATGTGTTTTTCTTTTTCTTTCCTCAGCTGGACCACAGAAGAAAAAGCCTCCTGCCAAAAGGCAACGTCCACAATTTCATAATGAGGGTGAAGATGCTGGCGAGTTCTAAAGAAATAAAAGTGTAAGAAAAGTACAATTAGGCCATGGTTTGGTTGCGCAAAATAAAACAGCCACCTTGTCATGTAAAATTATCCACATTTACATTGCAACATTTTTAACATAATCCATTTTGCAATGTAAAACAAAAAAAAAGAAAACCATGCAAAAAAAAGTTTCTAAGTCACTGATTTGTTAATATTGCTCTAAACCCACTCCTACCTTCCTTCATTTTTACACTAACCATGAGAAAACGGTGAGAAATACATTAACTTAACCAAGTTAGTGCTCAAACCACCTGACCACAAACATGGTTATCCAGAAAACTTGGATTGGATGGAGAACCACATTAATATGAACAATGTTGTTGATTTAAATGATTAAAAAAAAAATACATGTACTTTCCTTGTCTCGGGGCCTTCTCATACACATTGTGATCAATGACTTGGGCAGACAGGAGAACCTCATACTCACAGTGGTCGATACATACAATAGAGCCATCAGAGTAGACACTACAAGACAACCTTGTTGAGCCAGAGGAATGGAAGCAGCCGCAGCCCACCTACACCTACCCCCATACCAACTGTGGAACAGATAGGCCACTCCCTGAAAACATTCCGGGACATGCAGGCGGAACTTATGAGACTGCAAACCAATCAAGTAAACAATATTACAACCCATATTCGCAAAAATAACCACACTAAAAGAATAGCCCAAGGTAGTCGAACCAGAATGGGCACAAATCTGGATCGCCGTCTGAAGGACATAAACCAGACTATTAATTCACATCTGTTGGACATTTTCCAGGCAATTAGGTTCCAAACAGAGGTACTTATCACCCAACAAAGAAAGCATGTGGCTCAAACTCAAACCTTGGGTGCTCGTCCATTGTTAGCAGCCAAACTACCACACCCCCAATCTCAGCACCCAACACTCCCCCAAGGCACAGTGTAAGAACATGTGGTGGTGTGTGTAAAGGCCTAGGAAGGGACACAAATAGCACTTAACCCCCAAATAAATAATTGTTTAACCATATTGTGCAAAACATACGTTCTTGTTACTTTGTGAGTTAAGTAAAATTTTGTCTAAAAAGGAATTTAAACTTTGCTATTTAACACACTCAGATAAGGACATGTGTGTGTGTATATAGCAAATAATAACTTATTGTCCAAAAAATTTAGACATGGTGCAAACTATTTATGTTACCACAGGGTTTTTGAGATTAAAAATTGGTGTTTTTATATAAAAAAAAATGCTTGTTGTTTAGCTGTTAAAATTTAAAAAACTTACCATATGCAGTTCCCAAAAGATATAGGTCAGCACCTCACATGGGTAGATGTAAATTCCCTTTATAATGTTAAAAATTAGCAAATAAACATAACAACCCTAACTCTGTTTGATAGCAACATTTCTGACTAACAAAACCACAAACTTACATGTGAAGTACTGGCATATGATCCTCTCATGAACAACATTACAACTTTCTGTTTGGCCTTCGTTCACAGATGTTGAAGGCTCACCTGGCTCTTCGCTTGATGCCTGTAGGGTCAGCAGATCACATCTATCTTGACACGTACCTTGATGTTATGTAGCACAAAGCAGACATAAATGATGTCACCCACATTGTTTGGGGTCATAGAGCAGGATCACACAGGAACGATCCAAACACAGAAACCTGCTCTTCAAGAGCCCAAAGGACCGCTCAATCAGAATCCTTATGGAAATGCGAGTCTTGTTATATTTATGCTAAACCAGATCACATGGTCTTGACAAAGATGTCATGAGCCAGGTTTGACACCCATATCCTGAATCACCTGTGGGCATTTAATATGGGTAATAAAAAAAAACTTATGAGAGTATACTGCTTGTTAAAAATAATACAGGTTACATCAGGGATGTGTTAGGCTGATTGGGAAGGAACAGTAACAGGTCAATTTGTAAACAATTTAAAGCTGCATCACAGTAAGGCTATTTTGTTGGGCAAACATCGTTCACAACACACATGCAGCAAAAAAACCCAACATTTTGAGCATTTTTGCTTTACTTTTATAGCATGCTGGTTAGGGCTCATGCATTAACAAACAGAGACACACCTGCTACAGTAGAAATAACTGATATTGTGAACTGAGGGTACTACTAGTAGCCAGCCCTCTGGCATCTGTCCACTTTCAAACCTCTCCCATAGGGCTGAATGGTGCAGAATATAGGCATCATGGCAAGATCCTGGATAACCTGTAACCACACTGAGAATTCTGAGGTGAACAACACAGACCACCTGCACATTGATGGAGTCATAGTGATGCCTATTGACATACACTTCCCACCTCAAGTGCAGTGTTCTTATCCCAATGTGGGTAAAATCTATGGCTCCCAGGACATTTGGGAATCCCGAGAGCCTATAAAAGGCTAACTTCAGATCCTGCCACACTGATGCATGACTGGGAAATTAAATGTCTGTGCGCAATATTTTCTTAAAGGCCCATAACACTTCAGTTAAATGCTGGGAGAAAGTGGTCTGTGTATTCCCCAACCTCCTAGAGTACGCAGGCTGAAAGGAGCCTGTAGCAAAAAAAGTTCAGGGCACACAATAATTTATGAAGCTTAGACACTGCATGGTTACTGCCAGACAAAGGTTCCAAATCATCTCTCACCTGCTCATATAAGTTCAGGAGGCATGTGCAGTTCAGCCCAAAAAGTTTAATGACCTCCTGATCTGAGAGGTCCAAGGACATCAGCAATCTGTAGGTTTCTCTGCCAGGTACCCTGATGGGACCCTTTATCTGTTGATGCTCATGCGCCCTTTTCCTGTGCTGTTCCTAAACAGTGATGAGCCCAGACATGAAAATATCATAGGAATTCAGGAAAACTACAATTACTACACCCTTACAGGTGAAATGGAAGTATGTATGGTTTATATAGAGGTTTCATTAGCGTAAATGGCCATTTTGTGTGTGTTAATATGCATCAGATGATTGTTTAAAATTATATATATTCAATTTGCACACTAAACTCACCATACTCAGTCAGTCTATTTTGTTGCATTTTTTTTTACTAGTTTTGTGCGAGTTTACAACTTGCTCCCTATCACATTGGGCGAGTTGTATATTTCACATGGCCAGCATCTGGATGGCGTCTATTGGGAAGACGAGAAGGGTTGATGCGAGTTTCATGAGAGTTTGCATGTTCTCGCATTTTATTACATACGGGGACTGCAAACTCGCATGTCCGAGTTGAAAACTCACATTTTTAGAAAACCACAAATTAGATAAAGGGGAAAAGGGAAAGGAATATCAGTTGTCGCTGTCAAAGAAAGAGCTAGTTCAAATGGAGGTGTCAGCTCCTAATTATGTACCCAAGGATAAGAAAAGTGAGATATGAACATCGCTAAAATACTAGAACTCAATTTTATAAATACACTGAAAAGTTATATCATATGCATTATAAATATTATTATGTATAGGTATACATGTACAATAGAAAATTCATACAGAGTAAATATAACACATATAGAGTAAATATATAAAAATGGAGAACTCTATACAGCTTGATTAAAAAAGGAACAATTTATTTGTGTAAATAAAATTGCAGCGAATGTTCAGATGAGCATAATAAATTCATATGTATTAAACATCCAAATAAGGATGGGGGGGAAAATACCAGATCTCAAATCGAGATATGAATGTTGAAATAATCCAACAATTGGGTAAAAAATATTGATAGGGATAATCCAAACAATAGAACACAATAAAAAATCTCAGCAACAGTCACGGTCCGAACTGCAAATGACAATAATAGTACAACAGTCACTGTCATATGTGTTTAGATCCGGAGTAATATCCAGCTAATTGTTACCAGACTTGATTTGGAATGTCCGTGGCCTGAAATAGATGCAGAGGTACCTGCACTGGTTTGCAGATGTTGAAGGCATAGGCTGGAAAAGAATTGAGTGGTGCTGGTCCAGAATCAAATTCAAGCAAGGTTCCAAGTGCTGAGTTAGATAGTGGTGCGGTGCTAAACGCGTTTTGCTATGGCAAAACCCACAGTTTCCTCAGTAGCTTGATCCCCAATGTCCTGTGGAGGGCTTTAAATACCCTTGTAGGAAAATTAATGTTAAATAGCTGGTAGCTCGTTAAAAATGTCCAATTAATCAATCCATATAGGGAATTAAAATTAACTAAACATGAAAGAGTTCACATCAGTAAATACAGAGTATTGCAACATAGAAAACAAACATTAATAATATTTAATTAGAGTATATCAAGGAATCGTAAAAGAGTAAATAGTTATTAATGGAAAGACACATTACAAATGGTATGGATTCAGTTAATGGAAAGGATAAAACAATATAATATGAACGCCAGTGGTTTTTAATGACAACCAAGAGTGTGCCTATAATGTGGCCCACATACATAGCATTGGATAAAAATATAGGTGTGCAGCCTGAAGTAAAATATGTATTGGTAGCTTAATGTTAGCAGCTATATCTATATAACAAGACAATAGAAAGTATATATTGAATATTCAAATGTTAAGCGTAACAGATCTCCTTAACAAGAATCAACTGATCATAAAAAAATTGATATGCAAGGATAGGAATGTGACTCCACAAAGAATTAATATATCTACCAACCATAATGTAGGAAATGGGTGATGGGGACCCTATCTACCTAAATTCGCAAATATATAAATGTATTCAATTCTATGGACTCGTTGAGGCCCTCTGGATGTAGAGAATTTAATCTGAACATCCAGAAGACCTCCTGTCGACAGAAGGTCTTAAATCTGTCTCCACCTCTTTGCGTTACGAGTATATGTTCAAGTCCTATAATGTTCAGTGATTGTGGATCACTATTATGTTGTTTCAAATAGTGAAGTGATAAACTATGTGTAGTGACTTTATTAATGATGTTACGGCGATGTCCCATAAATTGTCTCTTTAGGGGTCTTGTAGTGCAACCCACATAGTATAACCCACATCCACAAGTAATTAGATAAATTACATAAATTGAGTCACAATTCATGAAATTGGTAATTGTATATTATTCAAATCTTTAAACGTTATAGTAATTGTTTTCCTAGATCTATAGGAGCACATAGTGCACCTAGTTTTCCCACAATGATGGAAATCTGGGGGCCTGTAGGGTAGCCATTGTTCAGAATTTTTTAATGAGTTATCAGATTTTAAATATGGTCTAAGGTGGCTCGGTGCCAGAATGGATTTTAGAGATTTATTTTTTTTATAGACTATAGAGGGTTTGGGGGGCAAAATATTTCTTAGAATATTATCTTGCAGGAGGATACGATAATTTCTATGGATAATATATTTAATCTGCCTGTGACATGAACTATATTTGCAAATAAATACAATATCTCTATCTTTAATACTAGGTTCTTTTTTTAAAATTTTTTGTTATATTCATATTATTATTCTTTGTCACAAGCAGACTTGATCTCTCCATATGTACAACTTCTCGAAGGGCTTTTTGTAAGATGTATTCAGGGTAATGTCTCCTTCTAAATGAGGACAACATATCCCATGCTTGTATATGAAAACTATCCAAAGATTAGCTGTTTCTATGTAGTCTCATCAGTTGTCCTTTTGGGATATTGGTTTTCCAGGGCTTAATGGTGAGCACTTTTGAAATGTAGATATTACAGAGTATATACAGATTTAATATAATTGGAAGAATGGATGATGCAGTCCCTTGCCTCTAGGGTTACTTTGAGGAAGTCTATGCAGTTAGAATTCTATTGATAGGTGAAGGTAAGATTGAAAGAATTCCGGTTAAGTGAGGAAACAAAACGTGAAGCAGATGATAGATCCCAGTCCCAAATAAAAAATAGGTCATCAATGTAATGGCCATAGAAGACCAGGTTCACACCAAACTTGCTCCTCCACACATGGACATCATTGAACTCTCCCATGTATAGGTTTGTGTAGCTTTGCGCAAACCTGGTCCCCATGGCCATCCTCATGACTTGAAAATAAAAAGTGTCAGAAAACAGAAAATAATTGTGTGTGAGAATGAAAGATATGCAGTCTGAAATAAAAGACCTATGTTCCTGGTTGAGATCCTCATCTCGAGATAATCGATATGCAATGCATTGTACACCAAGTGTATGTGGAACATTGGTGTAAAGAGCAGATACATCCATGGTGAGGAAAGCATATGTTGGTGTCCACTCAATGGATTCAATCTGCTGTAGAAAGTGTGTGGTGTCTTTTAGGTGTAATCTCAAAACAGGAACATAGGGTTGAAGAAAAGTATCCACATAGTGAGAGAGGTTGGAAGTGATGGAATTGATACCAGAGATGATGGGATGCCCAGGTGGTGAAGTGAGGGATTTATGAATTTTGGGAAGATGATTATAAATAGGAATAATCAGATGAGGGTTGTAAAGAATTCACCAGGCTTCCTTCGCTATGACCCCAGAGGCAAGGGCAGCATCCAATAAAAATTTAAGTTCAAGGAGGAAGGCCTGAGTAGGATCTGAAGGTAATATGCAATAAAAAGAATGATCATTTAATTGATTAGAGGCTTCCCTCAAATAATCGACTTGGTCTTGAACTACTAAACCACCCCCCTTGTCTGCCTCCTTGATAATAATGGAGATATCTATTGTTAGTCATTTTAATGCTCTTTTTCTTCTCTAGTAAGGTTATTACTCCGGATCTATACACATATTACAGTGACTGTTGTACTATTATGGTCATTTGCAATTTGGACCGAGACTGTTGCTGAGATTTTTTATTGTGTACTACTGTTTGGATTATCCCTATCAATATTTTTTACCCAATTGTTGGATTATTTCAACATTCATATCTCGATTTGAGATCTGGTATTTTTCCCCCCCATCCTTATTTGGATGTTTAATACATATGAATTTATTATGCTCATCTGAACATTATCTGCAATTTATTTACACAAATAATCCTTTTTTAATCAAGCTGTATAGAGTTCTCCATTTTTATATATTTACTCTGTATGTGTTAAATTTGTTCTGTATGAATTTTCTATTGTACATGTATACCTATACATAAAAATATTTATAACGCATATGATATAACTTTTCAGTGTATTTATAAAATTGAGTTCTAGTATATTAGCGATGTTCATATATCACTTTTGTCACATTTTTAGAACTTGGAAACTATTACATTACCCCCAATGAATGTAAAACTTTCACCTGGTCTGAAACTCTCATGAAAAAACGCTTCCCTTATGTTGTTTTGATTACCTAAAACCAGGGCCGGCAACGGAAATCTTGGAGGCCCGGTACATTGATACCCTCTGGGACCCCCCCATGATGACTATAGGCAACAATATATTATATAGTAATAAAAAGGTCCAAATCAATCCAATGGAATACAGTTCCAGAAATGCATAGGAAAATCCACGTGAAGTACGGCACCACAGTTCCTTGTCTGGATCCACACCACCCCCTCTATTCTGTAATATATAAAATGACAAAGGCGCCTCCTAGTGCAATAAAGTGCAAATGTCACCAATATGTGCTCAAAAAGCTGATAAGTGGACCCGTACCAAATAAAGAAATGAATAAGCTTATCTCAATGTTTTCCCACAGGTATACACAAATTCATCCACTATAGGATTTTTCATAAATTTTAATGGAACTCAAACAACATACATAGGATAAAAACAGGAACACATATAGTGCAAGATGGTTTGTACATAAGGGCACATAAAAATATCTATAAAATGCCCTTACATCAAAGGAATAAAAAAAGGCTTATCTGAATATGAACATCTAGTAGAATATGAACATCTAGTAGTATCCAACGCGTTTTGTCTGGATGGGGTGTCCCATCTCCTGGACTTCTTTAGGGGTAATGAAAAAAGGCTTTTTTATTTTTTCTTATTTAAGAGATTTGTTTTCTCAGATGCCCATTGTATAATTTTTGTTGGTGGTGGTTTTGCACCTTGTTTTATTATACATTGCTATATGTTTCAAGTGGCACTGTTCCCTTAGATCCAGTGTTTATGCCCTATTTATACATTTATAGATATATATGTTGATCTGTCATTGAGATACAGTAAGCCAGGTTAAAGTGAGTTAATCCGCTTTTTGAATAGTTAATAATGTCATGTACTGTTGAATCCTGTTAGGATGTGATGAGGTTTGTTCCTGGGGATGATATATTGATGGCCTAGACATTACTGGTTGGAGTGCAGACAGCGTGGCTTCCGGCGGGTTATTTTTCCACGCCGCAGGTCCGGATAGTGTAAAACACCATGTAGATAGGAGGAACCATTTTATAGGAGTGTTGTCCCCGGGAGAATTCAAGCGCCGACCAGAAGTGACATATATGACTTGTGGTAGCATGGAACTTCTTGTATTGCTGGAATGCAAACCAGAAGTTTGGATCCGCTAGTTTGGATTTAAGCACCTTGTTGTAGGTTCCCTGATAGCCATGTTTGAGCGATAGCGGCATCAGGGTTAGAGTTTAAGGTAAGCTGGCAGCAAATAAAATTATTTGAGGGATATTTAGTGTTTTTAGCCGTGCCTCACACCGCTGGTGTCGCTTCCGGTCCAGAAGGGGTGCTAGGGGTGGAGCTACAGGCTTAATGATTTGGCATGGGTATATAATGTGGCACTGGGGGATTTGTGTTTGTATGTCCTATGTCCTGAAGAAGACCACGTCTATGCGGTCGAAATGTCGACTTGGAACACCTGAATTTATAATGTGACCAATAAAGTATGTATTTCTTTTGAAGCTTTAAAAGAGAAGTCCTGGTGAGTGCTTTTTGCATAAATGAAATGTTAAATGGTACCCGCTATGGAGCGCTGAATAGTACAACCCCATGCATTATATGATTCTTGCTTAAAGTGTGTGCTGACCACTGCTGGATATTATAATAAAAAATATATATAAAATGGTATGTACCCAGCACCGTTAGATATAATAGAAACATACTATGACATTTTAGAAATAGCAAGTGGACTGGTTGTGTAGTCACAGGGCAACAGTATAATATATGACCAGATGGTAATAGCTCGAAATAAATGGCATTTGTGGTTTAACGGAACTATTGTCCTTATACAAAATAGGCAGTTTGTTACCTTGTGAAACATGGTGTGACAATAAAAAATCCCAAATCCACAATTACATGAAGTTCTACTTATACTTCCAAATGATTATGGGATCTTCTTAAGTACTGAGCCGGGAACTTGATCCCTGAGGTAGCAGTGATCACATCAAATCTGCTACTCTGGTCCTGATATGACAAGTGCACTGTGATCAAAGCTCCGACCAGATGATGCAACAAGATGTGGTAGAAAATAAGAGTTATGGTAGAATTAACTTTGTTAACTCTTTTTCTTCGAGGTCCATAGGGTCAACAAGAACTACCTTAGGGGGTATGTGGTTGGAGTGATCCAGGCACAAAACAGTCAAAGCTTTAGTTCCCAGAATGCACTGGTCCTCCTCCATATATACCCCACCCCTAGCTACAGGCATTCAGTTTGTAAACAAGCCTAAATGGCAGGAGAAGGAAAGTGGAGAAGGAAGTACAAATTAGAGTAGAAACACTCTTACAATGATGAGGGAATCAGTGACAAGAAGGCACAGAACCCAACTCAGGCCAGGAGCGTCAGGGTGGGTGTCCTGTGGACCCTATGGACCTTGAAGAAAAAGAGTTAACTAATGTAAGTCTACCATAACTCTTATTTTTTTCTTCAGGTTCCATAGGGTCCACAGGAACTACCTTGGGGATGTCCTAAAGCGGTTCCCTTAAGGGTGGGGAAGCTTCTGATCAGAGAGGAGAATCTGCCACCCAAAGGAAGCATCCTGGGTGGCAAAAGTATCAAATGCATAACATTTTATAACAGTGTGGACAGAAGACCAAGTGGCCGCCTTGCACAACTGTTCCACAGAGGTGCCATGCTTAAATGCCCACGATGGTCCAACAGACTGAGTTGAATGTGCCGTCACCCTTTTAGGGACAGGGAGATCAGCCTGTGTATAAACCTGAGATATAGTCATATGCTGCCACCGAGCCAGAGTCTGCTTGTTCGCTGGCCAACCTCGCTTGAAAAGCATATAACACAAAAGTGCTTCTGATTTCATGATGGAGTTGGTACAATCCACGTAAATACGAAGGGCTTGAACCACATCCAAGGAAGCTTCACCTACAGAAAGGTCTGAAGACTGAAAGGCCAGAACTACAATCTCTTCATTCATATGAAAGGGATACCACCTTCATAAGGTAACCCGCCAGTGTACAGAGGACAGCTCTATTCTGGTGAATTATCAAAAATGGGGAGTGACATGAAAGCGTTGCCAATCGAGATAGCAAGGAGAAACTGTCTTTGCTGTCAACCACTTGAGGTCCACTGTGCCCAAGGGCTCAAAGGGAAGTGCCTGCAGCACCCTGAGAAACAAGAATAAAGCCCACGTTGGCACCGCAAGGACAAACGGAGGTTGAAAATGTTCTAACATCCAGCAGGGGAGCGATTCTGCACTGGAACAAAACCGACAATGCAGAAACCTGAACTCTTAAGGTAGCCAGGCGAAGACCGAGGTCTAGTCCAACCTGGAGAAAAGCAAGAACTCGGGAAACCCTGAAAACCTTAGGGTCATATTCCTTGTGGAAACATCATTGAAAAAAGGAATGCCAAATCCTGTAATAGATGTAGGCAGAGGGAGGCTTTCTTGCCTTGAGCATCACAGAAGTAGAAAAACCCTTGGCTTTTAAGATAGAAGACTCAAGAGCCATGCCGTCAAAGCCAGACGAGGTAGGTCCGGATGTAGGCAGGGACCCTGCCCTAACAAATCCGGCTGTAGAGAAAGTGGACTGTCTATGGATAGACATGTCAAATCGGTGAACCAATGTCGCCTGGGCCAAGCAGGAGCTATTCGTATCATCCTGCTGCCTTCTTGCTTGAATTTTCTGAGGACCCTTGGTTGGAGGGAGATTGGAGGAAACAGGTATGCCAAGCTGAAGTCCCACCTCAATGCCAGAGCATCCACAAAGGCAGCTGAGGGGTCTCATCTTGGGGACCTTGTGGTTGTGACATGATGCCATGAGGTCTATATCCGGTAGTCCCCACTTGTCCACCAGGAGCTGAAAGACGTCCAGGTGGAGAGCCCATTCTCCGGCATATATGTCCTGATGACTTAGTAAGTCTGTTTTCCAGTTGAGGACTCCTAGGATGAATATTGATGAGATTGCTGGAAGATGGATTTCTGCCCAAACCAGAATGTTCGCCACTTCCCTCATGGCTGCCAGACTTCATGTGCCTTGCTGATGGTTGATGTAGGCCACTGCGGTTGCATTGTCGGACCTAATCTGAATGATCACCTTGTGCATTGCATGATGCTCCAAAATGTTTAGAGGCACGTGACTTTCCTGAGCTGTCCATCTTCCCTGAAATGCAGAATGAACTGTCACTGCACCCCATCCTCGAAGACTTGCTTCCATGGTGAGGAGAACCCAATTTGGGTTACCCACAATTGTAGAGCAGATAGAAAGATCCTTTGTGCCAGAGAATCCAGTAGCACCTCCAGATGTACCATCTGTTGAGTTGGAGAAAGAGAAGACTTTTCCAATTGACTATCCAGCCGTGCTCTTGTACCCAGGCAATGGTCAGCTGGAGATGACATTGTAACATCTCCGGAGACTGCGCAAATATCAGGAGCTCGTCCAAGTATGGCAGTATCCTGACTCCTTGTTGTCTGAGATGAGCAGTCATGATTGCCATTATCTTGGTAAACAGCTGAGGGGCTATGGACAGACCAAAGGGCAGAGTCTGAAACTGGTAATGTTGCCGACGAACAGCAAACTTCAGAAAGCCTTGGCAATACACACCTGCAGATACGCATTCTGTATGTCCAGGGAAACCATGAACTCCCCAGGCCAGCATAATTGACCGTAGGGTTTCCATATGGAACTTGGGCACATGGGTAAACCTATTGACAGATTTCAAATTCAGAATACGGCGATGATACCTATTTGGCTTCTGAATCAAGAATACATTTGAATAACCACCCCTTCCCTGTTGGGCCAGAGGAACTAAGATTATTACCCCTGAAACCATCAGCACATGAATAACCTTTTGGAAGGCCAGGGCCTTGACCAGGTCTGATGGAGGATTTCTACAAAAAAACCTTTGAGGGGGATGCCTCAGAAGCGTGATGGCATACCCTTGAGAGACCACTTCTCGAACCCAAGCATCCGTTGTTTTCTGATGCCAGGCGTAAGAAAACTGGAGAAATCGGCCTCCCACCCTGAGAGCCCCCAGGGAGATGGCTGGATGTCTAACCGACCATGATTTCTTGGTTTGCAGCTTGGCTTTCCAACGGGAATTATTTTGTCTGGAAAAAAACTATCCCTTTGCCCTTTCTTGCTGGCGAAAGGTCTGAAACGAAGACTGCCTATATTTATAGAGGTAGTCGCAGATGGCAATCCGGAAGATTTTGATGCTGCCAAAATAGCCACCTATTTTATCCAATTCTGGACCAAACAATACTTTTCCAGCAAAAGGCAGGGATCGAAGAGCTTTCTTAGATCCCGTATCTGCCTTCCAGGACTTTAACCAAAGGTTTCTGCGAGCCACAACTGAAGTTGCCAATACTCTAGAAGCCAGGAGTCCTCTTCTCCCACATAAGCAGCCGCTTCTTGCATTTGGGAGAGATAGGACATTTGTTCTCTGGTAGCCTGTGGCATACTTTCTTCCAGAGCTTTCGTCCATTCCTCTATAGCCTTGGTTACCAAGGCTACGGCCATAGTCGGTTGGGTAATAGATCCAGATAATGAGAAAACTGATTTTAAACACATTTCAAGTTTTCTATCTTTAACATCCTTCAGTGAGGATGTAGATGGAATAGGTAATGTAGAGCTCCTAATCAACAGTGTCACATGAGCATCTACAGTCGGAGGGACTTCCCACTTAGTACATTCACCAGGTGAAAATGGGTACAGAGATGTTAACTTCCTTGTAGCATGGAAACATCTATCAGGCATGTTCCATGCTTCAGCAATGAGGTCCGTAAGCTGCTCAGACTGAGGAAAGTAATCCTTTATGACTTTGAGATGCTTAAAGACCAGAGTCTTAGTATAGAGGAAGAGCTCTGCCTAAATCTAAAGATGGATCTAACCACTCTTACCAGAGAGGGGACATCCACAAAGGATTGATGGTCTTCCCCAGCTGAGAGAGATCCGGAAGAGGAACCATGTGTATCATCATCTGATAATGTGTTAGTAACCGCAGGCTGCACCTGATCGCATACTCTGTTATGCCTATTCTTAATGGTAACTGGTCTATTAATTTGCACCACTTGCTGAGCAGTGGTAGATGGCTGAACCATACTCTGATTTGAGTGAGCATAGGCATCCATCCAAAAAGGATGCATGGGGGGCATATACATAGGAGGATGTAACTGCCGCGGAAACCCCATAGTGGGAGGCAGCATAGGAACTGCTGCACGGTCCACTAAATGTGACATAACCTGAGACCAAGAGGACACTCAGGATGGCTCTTGTACAGGAGCTGGTGTACTGGATTGGAGAGGTAGCTGTTTAACACAGGCAGCACACATACCATCCTGAATTAAATCCTGAGCCGACAGGCCTGCTGAACAAGATTTACACGAAACCAGCACCGGAGCATCAACCTCCTGTTTATCCTTAACCTTTGACATATTAATCTATAAAAGGTACAAGGTATTAACGCAATGCAATGTGACAGCCTTCACAAGTACCAGTACAGAAACCCCCACACACCCTGTACAGAAGGATGAGGAGAAACACGGTGATAGTTATAACTGACAGAAATAAAAGGCAGTATCAAACAGCAGCTAGCACAAGTCACATACAATACATATGCAATTAAACCTCAATGGGCTCAGAATCAACTGACAAACACCCAAGGCTTGGTAGGATGTAGAGCACTATAGCCCTCATTCAGAGGCGGTCGCAAGAAGCGATCGCTCTCTCGGAATGAAGGCGGGCGCTTCTTTTTTTCTGTGTGGCCTCCTGGATCGCTAGCTAAGCTGTGGGTTACCACCCATAGCTTAGCGACTGACCAGGGTGATGGTTGCGATGGTCGGGGCTTGCGACGAAACCCTAAGGTTGGGTCTCGGCAGTCGCAAGCCCCAGGGAGCTTCCTGCTCTGATTGAGCAGGAAGCTCCCCACTGACATCACTGCTGATGTCAGTGCAGCCGCCCACAAAACGGCAAGTGTTCCGTCAGGAACGCCTCCGTTTGTGTAACCACCCCCCGTCCCGCCTACAAAATGGGGCGAGCTGTTGATCAACATCGACAGCCGCCCCTTTTGTAGTGAGCTCTGGAGCGAGAGAGTTTCTCTCTTGCTTCGAGGCTTGCGCACGAGCAGTGCGGCCGCTGTGTGTGCGCACCACCAAAACATTGAGTTGGTTGCAAGCGCTCAGCGCCTGCCTCTGACTGAGGTCCTATATACCTGCCCCAGGACAGGGAGACTGACCCAAACCTTCTGAGAACAAACAGCTTCAGCAGAGCACAGCTGGTGGACTATGAGCATCTCATATACACAAAGGCGGGCAGGAGGAGCAACCCAGACGCGAGAAACTTTCGTAGGTTTTGCGTCTGGGTCAGGGGAGGAGAGCCTACCTCCCCTATGCTGGATCAACCTGCAAGGTATGCTTGCCTCATGGCAGTAGATGTGTCTTACTGCCAATCCCTGGCATCAGACGATAAGGCCCCGGTGGTCTATTGAGGACGTGGACTTTCTCGGGACGTCACTGCAGCGGCTTCCGGTGCGTCTCCAGCACCGGAAGCAAGGATTGATTTGCGCCAAGTCCCCTGATCAAAAAGTGCGTCTGAATCCTGCTGAGCACAAAACAAAAAACTGAATGCCTGTGGCTAGAGGGGGGTATATATGGAGGAGGACCAGTGCATTCTGGGAGCTACAGCTTTGACTGTATGGTGTCTGAATCACTCCAACCCCCCCAAGGTAGTTCCTCTGGACCCTATGGAACCTGAAGAAGAAAGGTTCAGTTTGGAAAAATTTCAGATACGTATTGCCTTGGTCAGGAAATAAATTATCTTGTGGCATCAGCCCACAGTAAAAGTGCCAAAAGGTTTAAACAGAAAGATAAAAGCTGCATTTCATCATACAACCTAGGAATTTTTCAAGACAATAAGGGCCTGATTCATACTCTCGCTGCTGAAGATGGTATGCAGTGTGTATGCATTGTACGCATGCATCGCAGTGCACATACCTTAGCAAAAGTTGCATGGTGCCTGGAATGGCACCCTGCAGCCATCATCGCTGCGGCAGTGCTGCCTGTAGTGTCCCGCGGACGCGTCAGGCAGGCACCCTGCCATAATTACAGCTGCCTAGAGCGTCTTGAAGATACTCCGGACACTGCTGCATCTTCAGATGCCGGCATCCCCGTCCCCTTATGCGCTACATCATGACGTCACATGTAAAGGGAGCGGGGCTGGCACAGGGCGCTCGGAGTCCTAGTTACGGCTCTGACGAGGACTGATTAAAAAGTAATGAGACTGATTTTGTTTTAATTCAGAATCAGATGACTACACAGGATCTGAAAATTTTTCTTTAATTTTCCTTCACATTCAATACATTTTTTGCAGCATTTCACAGACATGCAGTATACTGTTTTGTGACATCACTTTTAGTGTTGCAGCTGTGGCATTTTTCACTTTATCATCTGTTGAGAACTTCTTTCCACACAGTTGTTTTTTTCAGGATTGGAAATGCCCAGAAATCACAGGACGCTACGTCCGGGCTTTGTGGAGCGTTTCCAGTGTTGTCCAATTCATTTCAGTCAGTGCAGCCAATGCAACAGCAGCAACATGTGGTCGGGCATTGTCCTGGAGCAAAAACCACTGTTTCTTCAGCAAATGTGCTCTTTTCTTCCTCATGGCTCCACGCAAATGGGTTTTCAGGACGTGCCATAGTAGTTACCATTAATTGTTTGTCCACGGGGGACCCAGTGCTGTAGGATTATACCGTGTGCATAAAAGAACAGCAGAAGCATGACTTTACACGCCGAAGGAAATCATACAGAATTGTTTGGGCGGAGGTGAATTTGTGTGTCTCCATACACTGGACTGTTGTTTGGGTTCCGGATCATAATGACAAATCCACGATTAGTCACACATCACAATAGATGTCAGGAAATCGGGTATCCTTTCCAACATTCGAACAGTGGGGCTGATTCAGGCCCGTTCGCTATGATGCGGACGCTCGTAGCTGGCCGATAGTCTCTAACTGTGCATGCGTACCCATCGCAATGCGCGTGGGCGAACCAGTCACTGAGATAGGGAATCATGCGCTTGTAGCACACAGACTGGCCGCTACTTTGAGCGACAGATAGCGCCATTTGTGGGTGTTACCAGGGGAAGGTGCTTGTGAACGGGGGAGTGGTGCTGTAAACGCAGGTGTGTCTGGGCATCAAAATTGAGTTTTATGGGTGTGCATAATTAGCAAAGATGCGTCATTGTACACGTCACTTGGTTGTTTTTCAGCCTGCAGTGATCACAGTGCTTGCGGCGGGGTAAGGTCTACCTGAAGCGCTGCGTGCGGCTCTCGATGGTTCCGATTGTTCCTACACTTCTTGGAGATGACCTGTGTTAAGAGAGATAAGTGGGCGTCTTTATACTGCCTTGTGTTCACTCTGCCGTCGCTCTCTAAGACATACAGGGCATCCTTACACCAGACAGTGCGAGCAGATAATTTGCATACCCGACCCCTTTAAGCTGCGAGAGAGCGCAGCTTAGCGACCGGGTTTGAATAAGCTCCAGTGTTCTCGCACGGTTCAACTCGCCATCGCATCTGCTCTTCTGTGAGATTTCTGGGTCCCACCTGGCACACATGTAACTCCCCTTTAACCTCTAAAGGGACACCTGGTTACTAATCAATTAACCTAGGATGTACTTACCCTTAACTGTCCGTCAAGTGATGTACCCTTATATCAGTGCCTCCAGCCAAGTATTGGTAGTCAGTCAGGGCCTACTTGGGAAAACCCATGTGACTGTTATAACTAATGTCTGTTTTGATAGTGAGATATTCCAACACATATAATGTGACACAGAATATTACAGTGTCTAATACTGTGGTACCCCCAAGTTTGTTCCCAAATAGGGGTCCCCCAAATTTTTTATTAAATAGATAGGACTGTCCCCACAGCTTAGGGACACTATATCATATGCAGCCCCATTCCTTATAATAGGCAGGTATAATGAACTTTGTGTGACCCTGCCTCTGGTAGTCCCTTCTGGGCATGTACAGCCTAAGGGAAGAAATTGTCCTCTGTCCAGTAACCCCTTTTGTCCGGGAAAAATGCCCCCCATTGATTGGTCTGCTGGACCTGCCAGTGAGGAGCCTGCCTGCTTGCCATGGTTAGATGAACGCTGAGGACCCCTGGCCGCTACGGCGCTGCCTCCCTGGTGACTGCCGGCTGTGAGTCTGCAGCCTGGAAGACGGCTGCTGAAGAGTACCCTCTGCCTCTGGGACGCAGCAGCAGCAATGTAAAATCCCTCACCCGAGGTCCCCTATATGTTGGGCTGCCCCGTCTCTGCCTGCAGGCTGCTGGAGCAGTCACCAGGGAGATGTGCTGCTGGATCAGAGTAGACTGCTGCCAAGGAGGATCGTAGCCGGGGAGGAGCTGCACCTGCCGGACTCAGACGAAGGACTTCTGGAAGGAGAGGATCCCTTGGACGCAGGCAGAGCGGAGGCACCCCTGCCAGAAAACCCCCATGAGGACCCTAGGAGCTGCGTCTGCTGTGAGGATGAGGACGCACCAAACAGACCAGGATTACAAATTACTGCGGGCATCGCTAAAAGCCCAATACCAGCTTCCCACAGCAGGATCGTGTTGCCCCAGCGGAGCCGGGGTATTCTGGGTGATGCAGAAGATCACGGGGTGGCAGAAGCGCCTCAGCATATGGTGAGACTAAGTTTAACCCCTCACCCTACCTCTTGTAGAATTCATCTTGAGTAGGCCCCTTTCACTGTAATATTACGCTGTCTCCGTGCAGCAGTAGAAAGGTACCCTGTATGCCTTTCAGATGGGATGGGAACTTTGGTGGGTTCTCCCCCCCCCACTGCCCGGTGTTTGTAGAAAGGGGCCAGGGCCTATTTCACTTTTAGACAGAGGGGTCCAGTTAGGCAAAAGTCTAGTGGAATTCTTGAGCTGCCCTATAATGCTTCTTAAATATGGGTTAATGAAATCTGTGTGTGCGGGAAGCATTTGGAGTAAGCCTACCTATATGGGTTGTAATTCTGCCTAGAGTCTTTGCTATAGATGCCTTCAGTAGTTGACATATAGCAGTAATTTAGAGAGGACAGCCAAAGTCCAGTATTGGGTGCCAGTGTTATGCTTGGTTTAAATTTATATGCAATTGTTTTCCTTAGACATTCATAAATGCAGTTCAGGCCCAACTCTTAGCAATGTTGTTCTTGCGTGGACTTCCTGCCTGCTAGTTTAAATTAATGTGATAGAAATGTGTGCCATGTTAAATGTTGATGTCTTGCAAATGTACTATCTGCTCACATGCTTAGCTGATGTATGGTTTTGTGTTATGCTGATCACTTACTGTTCACATTATCAATAACGCATTAAAATGGTAGTTTGCAGCCCGCCGAGGCATACACTGTGTTCCCTTGACCTTAGGCAAAAACAATTAGACATTTGCAAACTAATTTATTTCTTGAATGTTGTATGAAGACATATAGTTTGTTACGGGGTAATTTCTGTGACAACCTCAGCTGGCGGAAAGCTATTTAGGGCACTGTTAGTAGGTTTACAAAGAGACTGCTGCATGATTTTTTCTGTGTTGTGCTTTACAACGCTATTTGCTACAGAGACTCTAAGCCGCTTTATTACACCTGTAAGTACTTACCTGCACTGTGCCAACGTAAAGAGACTGCTGCATGATTTTTCTGTGTTGTGCTTTACTACGCTATTTGCTACAGAGACCCTAAGCCGCTTTATTATTGCACCTGTACGTACTTACCTGCACTGTGCCAACGTAAAGAGACTGCTGCATGATTTTTCTGTGTTGTGCTTCACTACACTATTTGCTACAGAGACCCTAGAGACCCTAGGCCGCGTTATTATTGCAACTGCCCGTATATATATTTTTCAGAACTGTTTCTACACAGAGACTGCAAAATATTCCTCGTCACTATGTTGTGCCTCCCTCAGCTTGTCACACCGGACTGTACCTAGCTTTAGATTGCAGTAGCAACAGGTACGATTGGTTTGTTTGTTTCTTGCCAGCTGGGGTTGCACACGTTTGCTTGAAGGGGGCTTAACCTGTTTATGATTTATTGACAGCTATTGTAACTAACTGGTATTGTTTGAAAGTTCTGTTGCGAATCCCTGGTATGGTTGAAATAGTGACATCTGAATTTATATTCTAAATGTATGTAATTTAACTTGGTTACAATAAAATTGAGTTGTACCCTCCTCACTGTACCTTCATCATTCTGTCTGTTTAAAAAAGGGAAACACATTGCTTGCCCCTCTGATCAAATCCGAACCTGGTCCCTTGTCTAACAACCGGGACATTACAATACAACCAACTAGTTGTTTACCTTTAACTCATTGAATATAGGTGTCATCCACGATCACTTTCTTCTCCTCCCAATGGAATAACACATACACAAAGTACAACATGAATACCTATGTAAATTAAAAACCAGTAAACAGGTACTACATAGTAAACTATTTCATTACACAGTTTTGAACATACAGTTGCAAAGATTTTAACTGAACAAATGTATAACAGCATATATATGTGTACTTCTAACAATGGAATTCAATAGTAATATTATTGTTTAAGGATTGCTGCAAATGTCCTTTGAGACTAAGGGGTCTATTTACTAAGCAGTATTAGGATACAAAGTGAAATGACATAAGGTACCAGCCAATCAGCTCCCAATAGTCATTTTTCAAACACAGCCTGTGTCGTGGCAGTTAGGAGCTGATTGGCTGGTATCTTTATCTCATTTCACTTTGTCTTCTAACACTGCTTAGTAAATAGACCCCGCAGGTGCTAATGCTCTCAGTTAAACAGGAATTACAGTAACTAGACCCATGTGAATGTCCAGTCTCTGAGCGTGGATAGAATTTACTAATAGCTTGTAAATAATACAATAATGTTTTGCTTGCTCCTCCCCTATAAGGAGAGGCTGAACTTGTATTATTGATAACCGCATAGCTGTGAAATCACCAGATGTAGAAGCCAGAGCTGTTGGCTACTTCAGAACCCTAATAAGCACAGTATAATCTACCTGCAGCTGCAATGAGTAATGTTGTGTCACCTTCCTTGCTATGGTGCATGAGAATATAAATTTAGTTCAGTTTGTTTATATATGTAACAGCCATTGGGAGCTGAGAAATGTCTTCTGTTATATTGGATAATTACAGGCGTTATGCTGTTGCACAGTTTACTGTAACGTGAAACTGCAGAGTATCTCACTATAGTGATACTGTATGAAGTAAATACATCTGCAGAGGTGCAGTATTCAACCTCCAAATCCATCAGTCGTCTTCTATCCCTTACATTACATGGTTATAATTTCTCCCTTCGGTGACCAGGGGCGTAGAGAGCTCTGGCGGGCCCAGGTACATAGGGGGCGTGGTCTAATCGTGGGATGCGTGGCCATGCCCCCTCAAGCAAAAAATAAAAAACACTGTTACTCACAACTTTCTCTTTAAGTCCATGTTACTAATTGCTATAATATAACAGCTGCATTTCATATAATAGCATCCCCTCCCCGGAGCCCCTGTGGCCCCTGCTGCCTGGCCACTACACTACTTTTATAGTCTTACTTGCAGTCATTGTGAGAAGCCATGATCTCAGGCTATCCTGATTCCCACGCTGCCATTGACTGAGACCGAGCTGCGGGGGCTCATGGGAGTTGTAGTTTGAACAGAAGGAAATGGCCGCAGTGTCACGGATACTGCGCTGAGGCAGAAGGGCGACACTTCCCGGCAGGTTCCGTGCTCTCCCAGTCTGGGCAAGGAGGCCGGCGGGTAACTGTGACAGAGTGAGAGGCAGCAGCTCTCTCAGAGGTGGTTATAAGCGCGCCGGGGAGGGGGGTGCTGTAAGCCCCTCAGCCCAGCACAAAGCCAGGGGGGCGCGATTAGTGTGATTGCTCCCCCCTACAGGCAAAGGAGACTGCTGTCAGCAGCAGCCACGAGCAGTCTCCCTCTGCAGCTCAGCACACTGTGTGCTGGGCAGCTGTGAGAGAGAGAAGGAAGGGGGGGAGCGGCGCTGGACCCCCGCCGGGCCCCTCAGGAGGCCTGGGTAAACAGTACCCACTCATACCCCCCCCTCTCGGCGTGACTGCTGCGGAGACATCTCAGTTTCTAGCGCCGGACACAGACGCCTGCACAGCCGCCACTCTCTGCTCCCCCACATCCGCTGACAGTCAAGTCAGGAGCCGCCCACCTCTCAGGGACTCTGCTGCCGCTGACAACCTCTGCCATTACAGATGCTGGCAACCTCTGATGGTACCGCCAGCAGGTGAGCCCAGAACTGCGCTGCTCACTAACTTCCTTGCTCCCTTTCCAGCTCTACACCCCTGTGCCCGGCCGCCTATCACTGCCGCTCGGGACACAGGGGGACGAGCACCTGAGAGAAAAATTTCCAGACCCCTTGTCAGTCTGCTGGCAGCACCTATTTTCTCTTCCTGAACTTGGTCCTTCTTTCCCTGACAGGACCCAATCACTCCCAGCTGTATTACTCCGCCCCTTCTTCTATAGTGCATGGGCATCCCACGCGGGATGCCGTCTGCCAGAACCCTGGCAGCCGAGACAACACCGGCGCCAAAATCCCGACATGACTCGGGATGGAGGGTTAGGTTTAGGCACTTACCGGGGGGGTTAGGGTGCAGGGTAGGGAGAGTTAGTATTAGGGTACAGGAAAGGAGGGTTAGGGGGCAAATAGGACAGGGGAACAGTACTCGCTGTTCCCCTGTCGGGATTTCAACCTTTGGGATGCCGCTGTCAGTGTACTGACAGCCGGCATCCTATTCATCGGTATTTCATAAAGATTCCATCCCACACACTGCGGCACATCCTCATAACAAAAAAAAGTATACATATATATATGTACATTTATAAATATAGATCGCATTGTACATTTTCACATATAGGTAGAATATGTATAGCAGTTCTACACATTTACCATATTATAAAATACATTTATACGGATCATGAACTACAGTACACTTTTCAGAACATTCATTATCTGAAATTTCAATGCAATTGCTCTTACAAATATCTATTTTATATAGTCATCGTCTTAGAATAGTGTATGTACATGCATTTATTCTAAACATATACATAAATTCCCTTTTTAGTTGTAATTATATGAAATGTATGGTATTGGTAACCACCAAGGGTGTTACACACACGCAATGCATTTTCAGTTCCTTTGTCACAATATGCTGAACTCGTTCGAACGAGATGCCAAGTGAAGTCGAAATTTGGCGTAAAGTCTGTCATTTTGCAATATCTCCGCAGCTTTGGCAATGTTGAGATCTGTAACCACGGTGGATGGTCTCCCAGAATGCGCTGTTTCAGTCACTCACATATTACCCTCTTTGAAGTGCTTCCACTACAGAAATACAGTAGCACGGCTAATTGTTTCTCCACTGTATGCTTGCCATTACATTTCGGGAGTTGCATTTCCGCTTTTTCCAAGTTTAACACTGGAAATGATGATATGGACCCCACAGAACCCTAACCTCAACATCGAGTCTGTCTGGGATTACATGAAGAGACAGAAGGATTTGAGCAAGCCTACATCCACAGAAGATCTGTAATTAATTCTCAAAGATATTTGGAATAACCTCCATGCAGAGTTTCTTCAAAAACTGTGTACAAGTGTACCTAGAACTGATGCTGTTTTGAAGGCAAAGGGTGGTCACACCAAATATTGATTCGATTTAGATTTCTGTTCCTTCACTTTTCATATTGTTAATTGATAATAGTTTATATTTTAACACTTCTATTTTTGAAAGAATTTTTACATTGCAGCATTTTTTCTTCACCTGCCTAAAACTTTTGCACAGTACTCTATATTGAAGTATCAGATTCAAAAAAGGAACAAAGGTAAGGGCAAGCAGCAAGTAATAATGTGACAATAGCACCCAGGTAAGTAAGCAAAACCTATAACGAGCATCTGAGAGACACCATAATCAGGCTTATATACTGTATGTGCGGGATGTGGCCAACTGACAGATGGCTGGGATGCCGATCAGGTGGAGATGCAGACGCCCGGCATCCCATTCAGATGGAGATGCAGGTGCCGGAATACCGACAGCCGGCATGCTGAACGCGAGTACAGCGGGGCCAGGTAGCTCTTAGCAGCGCAGGGGGGGGGTTAGGTTTGGGCGCCCTGGGGGGGATTTAGGCATAGGGAGGGGGGAGGTTAGGGTTAGGCTCAGACAGGGACGGTTAGGATTAGGCACCATCGGAGGGAAGGTTAGGGTTAGGCACCTCCAGGGAGGGTTAGGTTGCGAGGAACGGGGGATAGGGTTAGGCACCCCTAGAGATGGTTAGGGTGGGGAGGAGTGGAGGGTTCGGGTACTTACCAGCCGTAGTTGGGATTATAATACCCAACCTGTATGTGCTACCACATACACACATACATACACTACATATACATATATATATATATATATATATATATATATTCCATAGACCAAAAACCTTACGGTTTCACATGTCGCATTAAGGCTGCTCAGACATGATCTGAAAATTCACAAAACCTATTGATTTTCTGCCACTCAAACTTCAAAAAGCAATGAAATTACGATCAATAAGGCTGACGCCTTAATGGACGTGTTCCTTGCGCAATACAGATATGGTATGCCATCACACCCTGTGGTTAACTGCAGATTCAGAACTCTCACAGAATAAGATTGCTGTCACTCACAAAATGGTGGAGCTGCTAATTCACAGAATTGTGTGCTCATTGGAATACACACATGCAGTCTATGCAACTGAAGTCAATGCAGAAAATAGAGCTGTGCAGATGAGATAAAAGTGGTGTGGATGGGGGGAGGAGACACAGCAGCGTGGATAGGTGAGACACAAATGCGTGCAGAGGAGGGAAGGTTAAGCAGTACAGAGCGGGGTAGCCAAAGTAATGCAGATGGGTGGCAAACAGTGGTGCGGATGGGGGAAATAGAGTGGCATGGTTTGCGGGGACTACGACGTGGATGGGGGTAGAGTGGCATGGACATGGGAAGACAGCAGTGCAGATGGGTAAAGACAGATTGGAGCGGATAAGGAAATACAGACTAGCACAAATAGGAGAACATACAACAGTAGGGATTGGGGAGGACAGATTAGTGTGGATGGGTAGGAAGACAGTAGTAGTGCGGGTGGGGGGAGGAGACAGAGCTGCACCATTGGGGTGGACAGAGTGGTGATGGAGGAAGAAAAAGTGCCAGAGGAAAGGAAGACAGCGGCGTAGCTTAGGAAAAGGCAGTGGTGCAGAAGGAAACAAAGTGGCACAGATGCAGGGCGGTGCAGATGGAAAAAGACAGATTGAGTTCTGAAGCATTTGACTGAATATGAGCATATAATATTGCCCGAAACACTTCAGAATTCATTCTGCCGCTTTTGTCAGCAGTCACACCATCAATAAATATAAGGGAACCAGTTCCATTGGCAGCCATACATGCCCACGCCATGACACTACCACCACCATGCTTCACTGATGAGCTGGTATGTTTTGGATCATGAGCAGTTCCTTTGCTTCTCCATACTCTTCTCTTCCCGTCACTCTGGTACAAGTTGATCTTTGTCTCATCTGTCCATAGGATGTTGTTCCAGAACTGTATGGCTTTTTTAGATGTTGTTTGGCAAACTCTAATCTGGTCTTCCTGTTTATGTGGCTCACCAATGGTTTACATCCTGTGGTGAACCCTCTATATTCACTCTCGTGAAGTCTTCTCTTGATTGTTGACTTTGACACATATACACCTACCTCCTGGAGAGTGTTCTTGATTTGGCCAACTGTTGTGAAGGGGTTTTTCTTCACCAGGGAAATTATTCTTCTGTCGTCCACCACAGTTGTTTTCCGTGGTCTTCCGGGTATTTTGGTGTTGCTGAGCTCTCCGGTGCGTTCTTTCTTTTTAAGAATGTTCCAAACAGTTGATTTGGCCACACCTAATGTTTTTGCTATCTCTCTGATGGGTTTGTTTTGATTTTTCAGCCTAATGATGGCTTGCTTCACTGATAATATGAGATCTAAAGAGCTGTCACTGAGAGTCGACAGCAACTGATTCCAAATGCAAATGTCACACCTAGAATCAACTCCAGACCTTTTACCTGCTTAATTGATAATGAAATAACGAGGGAATAGCCCACACCTGTCCATGAAATAGCTTTTGAGTTGATAGTCCCATTACATTTGGCCCCTTAAAAAGTGGGAGGCACATATAGAAACCGTTGTAATTCCTACACGGTTCACCTGATTTGGATGTAATTACCCTCAAATTAAATCTGAAAGTCTGCAGTTAAAGCACATCCTGTTTGTTTCATTTCAAAGCCATTATAGTGGTGAATAGAGGCCAAAATATGAAAATTCTGTCAATGTCCCAATATTTATGAACCTGTCTGTAACTGCTGTGACCTCAGTTGCATAGACTGCATGTGTGTATTTCAATGAGCACACAATTCTGTGAATTAGCAGCTCCACCATTTTGTGAGTGACATCAATCTCATTCTTTGAGAGTGCTGAATCTGCAGTTAACCACAGGGTGTGATGGCATACCATATCTGTATTGTGCAAGGAACACGTCCATTAAGGCGTCTGCCTTAATTATCGTAATTTCATTGCATTTTGAAGTTTGAGTGGCAAAAAATCAATAGGTTTTGTGAATTTTCAGATCATGTCTAAGCCGCCTTAATGGGACATGTGAAACCGTAAGGTTTTTTGTTTATGGAATTTCATAGCTTTTTTAAAATGTATTAACTATCAGGGTTTGGATGAACAAACCGTGCCACCTGCAGGGGAGAAAGGCAACAAAATGATACACTAATGCAGGTGGAAGAGGGGACAGCACACAGAAGGTTGGTTTGGGAGGTGCAGAGTGCAAGATGGCTGTAGGCGTGTGGGGAAGCGGCAGCAGCAGTGATGCAGAGCAGTGGCAGCGGTGCAGTGCAAAGGGGACATCAGTGGGCGACAGAGGGCTCACTGGTAGTGCGTATGCACCTGAGAAAATCAAATCAATAAATCACAGATGCAAGAATGCAGCAGTGAGATCCATCTATGCATCTGTTAAAAATTTAATTTGTAAAAAATAATAATAATAAAAAAAAAAAAATTAAATAAAAAAATAAATAAATAAATAAAATAAAAAAAATGGTAGCCCCGCCCCTCAGAAAACAACCAGCAATGGGCTTTGGAGCCCCAGTACTGGTTGCCAAAATACAGGGGACAAATGACGTAGGGGTCCCCTGTATTTAGCGCAACCAGCACAGGGCTATGAGCTGGTCCTGGTTCTGGAAATACAGGGGGAAAAAATGCATAGGGCCCCCCTGTATTTCTTAGAACCAGCACCGGACTCCTCCTAGCAGGGGGGGGTGATGTCACAGCCAGGGGAGCCCTTTCACCGGGCCCCCCAGGCCGCAGCATCACCCCTGACTGCTAGTCATCCCAGGCCGGAGATCCCTGGGGAGTTGGGGACCCCCCCCAATGAAGGGCGGTGGGTGCCAAGTTGATTGTGTGATGTGGTGCATTTTAAATAATATTTTCTTTTGCAGGTTCACTATAGGTCCCAGCACGCCTCCCTGCATGCCAGTACTTGGAAAACCACAAGTACCAGCATGCTGGGCATTAGGGCCTACTGCCGCCTGAAAAAAAAAATATTACAATAACACAACACACTTTAGTATTGTAATATTTTATTTTGCAGGTCTTCACCTGGGGGACGGCGGCCTTTAAGCTCTTTTACGTGGCTGCCACCACCCCAGGGCTTAGGCCTCTTCACCTGGCGGGAGCCAACCCACTAGGGCTTCGGCATAGTCGTCTGGCAGGCGCCAGTCCGCTAGGACTTCGACGTCTTCACCTAGTGGGCGGCAGCCTGTGTCATCTCTTTTTCGTGGCTGCCTCCCATTAGGACTTGCAGCGTCGCCTGGCGGGTGACAACCCGCCAGGGCTTCGGTGTCTTCGCCTAGTGGACGGCAGCCTGCGTTAGATCTTTTTCGTGGCTGCCTCCCCCACTAGGACTTCTGGTGTCTTCACCTGGCATGCGCCAGCCTGCCAGGCTTCGAAGTCTTCTCCTAGTGGGCGACAGCCTGTGTCAGCTCTTTTTCATGGCCCGCAAACGACGCCCATCTTGCTGCACCCAAGTGAAGCCACTATGACTACACCTGCTGGAGACTCCTACTGAAGCTGCGCAACAAGTTGTGAAGTCCTATCTCTACAATGGCCCATTCTTGAGGTAATAGTTTAAAAACTGTAACTTTCAAATTTCAAAAATATATATGTTGTCCACATATAATATTCAGGCGCACATGAATAATGAATCTTTATATATGCAGATTAACTGAGAAAACCTGCTAATAAAAGTGATGTACCTGTACTGAACACCTCAATCAATCAATTATAAAACATGGATCTGAAGTCAATTGATTGGTTGTATATAACCTGTTTAACCAACAGTATATTTCAAAACTCTGACTAAACCAGACAAAGGAGCGCTATATATAAAAAACAATTTATTACATATAAATATGCAACATAGAGGATAAAGTTCAACATATAAATATAAAAATACAATAAGAACCACACACAAAAAAATAAAATTAAAAACAAACATACAATACAGACTGGTTTAACAATACTGCCTTTGAACCTTATGAATACCCCTGCCTATACCTTCTAATATCCTTCCTATAAACCTCTAAGGATGACGCTATTTTGCGTACGCAGTCATACAATAAAGACTCCAGACCTAGAACCTGTGGTTCCAAAGCACAAAGTAAAATTCAAGTAAAAAGTACAGCAGTTACACGCTATGATCCTCATATAATCTTAGTGCAAAGAAATTATACAGACCCAAGTACAGTTATACATACGCAGCGCTCTCTGGTCCAGATGTAGGCATCAGCAAGAAACCCCCGTCAATCAGCATGAAGACTAGGAACCCAGGGTCAGAGCACACATATTTATACCCCCCAGAAATAAACAACACAATAGAGAAGTTTGTTGCTAATACCATTGGTCCTAAAGGAGAGGGCATATGTTACAAGGCATTTAACAGGTTGCTTCAAATAGACACAGTCCAGCCTCTAACCACTGGTGGTCTCAGGTTTCCCGCCTCATGCAAAGCCTAACAGTTGTTCATATAATGTACATTTTGTTGCTTGAAGTCTCTGCGGTCCATAAGTTGAGAATGCATGTTGCGATCTCTCCATCGATATTACCGGAATACTGTTGAGAGAGTACGCATCAGTACAATACCAAACATGGCTTACTTATCACATATAAAACCTTAGTTACGAAATAATCTTTATTTCCTAACAATTATAACAAATGTGCATACTTGAATCTTATACCTTAAAGCTTATGGAACCTTGTATGTGAATATGTAATGTGTGAGTATGTGGGTCTTGATGTAAAGAAACTAGTTAACTTGGGGCAGATGCGTGTGCATGAAGCTAATATTTGGCGTTTTCATACAGAATCTTATGCATTCGCTAATATGCGCTATTGTGCATATTAATGTGTGTATGAGAAATGGTGTAAGATGCAATCGCAAATTGCTAATAGTAATATCGCCACATGTACTAAAGTGTGAGTTTATCTAAAATGGCGCTTAGGCAGCCATTTGCAAAATGGCGTCTTGCGATCTCATTTCCAAGATGGCGTCTTGCGGTTAGTCGCAAGATGGCGTCGTTGCGATCCAATTTTAAACTGATCTGGTCTCAGCCAATTATCCAGCTTCGACAGTCCACCCTTTGACAGCGAACAACATGCTATCACAATCTGATTTTTAAAATATAATTTAGGCTTACATTTATATACTATTTAGTGTTATTATGGGATGTCACAAGATGATTCTTAATCCATCAATAATGTGTCTGAGTGGGGACATAAAACTAATATTATACGTACATCGCGGATCTTGGAAGATCATGTGAAAGGTGTGGGGATACACCAGTCCTATAAAGGCAGTGTTGAAGGAGAAATTTGAGACTTTACATTATCTGAGGTGTTCTAAAATAAAATTTCAATAATACATTCTATGCAGGTCTAAATATAATACATTAAATGATGGTATTTCCTAGTTCAGGGTTGTAATGCAGTTCTGTATTTACCTTGGTATTCATACTGACCACCATCATAATTTTGTTCTTTCGTTTTACTCTAATTTTAAATTTTATACATTTCAACACAATAGCAACACAACGGACACATATAACAATTATTAATATGACAATTAGTATAAGGATTAAGAATTTTCCTATGCTGGTGATCACTTCCTGGACCCATTCCCCTAGACCGGAGAACCATTTCACTGGGTTCAGCCATGAAACCCATCCTTCTATCTTCTCCCCTACTTCAGCCACTGAAGCATTATGGTTCTTACGAAATTCCCATTTTAGCTGCAGAATTTCATCCATCTTTCGGTCTATCACCTCCTTGGGGTCGCTGGTATTATTGGTGACATAGGTGCAACATTTTACTCCAAATTGGGTGGCCAACGTTACGCAATACCCTCCAGTAACAGCAGTTAAATAATTTAACACTAGCCTGTGTTGCACCAGTTCTTTCTTATACGCTTGCAATTCTCTCCCTGTATACCTGAATGTGCCATCGTACATCTCGGTGATATTATCTATCAATTTAGCAAGTTCCTGAATATATCTAAAGTTTAATGTACCCCGAGCGATCCTGGTGGGATCCAATGTGACAAACTTGAAAGCCAGATGTCTCACTAATTAACTGAGTGGCTTTGTGCACGTCACCAGGTATCATATTTAGTTTGCCTCTGTGTTCATATTGTGTGTGAAGATATGGTGACGGTGTGTTTTTATGTATACCAAGCATTTCAACATGTGTGAGGGTCATAACTTCTGGGACTACTCTTCCAAGGTAACACAAACCTTCGGAACTCGGGGAGAGCCACTTATACGCTTTTCTTCCACATATAAAATATACAATATCAGGGAGAACATAAGGAATGGTATGCATCATTATCATTAAGCACATTTCCCTTGCAAACAATCCTATTACTGGGTCTTCCATCTGGTACATGCAAGTTTCTGGCTGTATTATTTTAGCACAATAACCATCTGACACCTTACCAATAATTTCTTTGGTGGAACTCAATGCATACCGGTACCTAAAATGTCTCCCACTAGATTTAATTGAGCATAACAGATCATGGTTTATGGACTCATTATCAGCTCTTTGTGAGAAGGTCATCGTGTGATTATTCCCGGTCACTTCCCAACTCCCGGGTTTATTGGGGTTGGTAATGTTTAAACCCAAAAGTGATCTATCTACTTGGAATTGATAGAGTTTGAAATGAGGCGGTTTGGATGAGAGGAATTTTCCATCCAATGTTTTCCCTTTCTGTAATTCTAAAATTTCCGTGATATTCAGCAGAAATGGCACCAACCCTACATTATGCTGTCCCCTGTGGCACATGTGAATACACCCAGCTATCAGTTTGATTTAACACTTTGCCTACCATGCTATGATATTATCCTCTAAAGGATACCCAACCCAGTACGGGTTATATTTAGGCTGGCACCGTTGGATACAATTCTCATCAACTACGGACCCACAAAGCTCACAAATACAGGAATCTTCAGACGATAAACCTCCCCACCGTCCCAGAGTATCCGGAATAACAGCTCTCTTAACAATAACAGTACTAAGATTGGTCAGACACTCCCCTGATTGGCATTGCACTCCTTCTGACTCCACTCCATCAGCACTACCATCAACTCCCGTCTCCAAATCGGTCCCCCTTCACAGAAACCGGACATTCCCGAACCGACCAGGATGGTGAACACTCTAAAAGAGAATATGAAAATGAACACAGCAGGCCCATCCATTGCCACAACAAGACCTGCAGATTTCTTTTAGTTCAGGTATCTCACTATGACCTTTTCAATCCTCCCGGAACAAGCTCACGAGCGACAGGTTCACGCTATCAGCCTGGTCTCCGACTCGTTTCTCCACCGTTTGGTTGACCTTTTTGCAGTGAGTGGAATGTACCCAGGTATCTCTCTCAGCCATCTTCAAAGATGTAGTACTTGTCAGCAGCGCCTGGTACGGACCTTCCCACCGATCAGTCAAACAACCTGAACGCAAGAAATTTCTGATCATAACATTCTCCTGGTTCAACATCATGACAGTTAGTTTCAGGCATATCATTGGACAACAATTTCAGTTTCTGCTACTGTTGTTTTAACTGCTAACTCATTGATAAAAGATACTTTACAGTTACCTCGTTGTTACCTTTCAAGTCTTCCTGTGGACTTATAATCAAATGAGGTTGTCTACCGAACAGTATTTCAAAGGGAGACAGATTTGGGTCTGGGAGTGGTACTTATACTATGCAGGACCAACGGTAATGCTTCTGGCCAACCTAGTTCAGTCTCTGCCATGATTTTACTTAACTTATTTTTAATAGTCCCGTTCATCCTCTCTACCTTGGCACTGGCTTGCGGTCGGTAGGGGGTGTGAAGTTGACTATTAATACCCATCAGCTTACACATATTTTGAAAAACATCACCTGTGAAATGAGTACCCCTGTCACTCTCGATGATTTTAGGGATACCGTATCTGCATACAAATTCCTGAACTATTTTCTTGGCAGTAAACGCAGCAGTATTAGTGGCCACTGGGTAGGCCTCAACCCAATTAGAAAATACATCAGTGCACACTAATACATACTTAAGGTTCCTGCAGGGTGGTAATTGGATTAAATCAATTTGTATCACCTGGAAAGGTCCATCAGTCAGTGGAATGTGGGACGGTTCGGTAGGGATCGCTTTCCCTATGTTCTTCCTCAAGCAGGTCAGACAGGACATTGCTATCTTTTCAGCTTGTGAAGAAAAACCTGGTGCGCACCAGTATGCTCTCACCAACTTGCACATACCTTGCTTTCCAAGTGAGTCAGACAGTGTGCTGCCTCAGCCAGGCTGGGGTAATATGCCTTGGGGGCTACTGGCTTACCTTGTCCGTCCCTCCAGAGCCCGGAGGACTCTTGCCCACATCCCTTGGACTTCCAAATGGACTTTTCCTGAATTTAACACAAATTTTGCATCTCAATTTATTTCAGCATATCAATTGTTTGGAAAGACATAATTTTTTCAGTGGGAGAAAACATTTTTAACCCTGCTGCCCATTTTGCAGCTTCATCGGCTCTGTTGTTGCCCAGTGACACCGGGTCATCCTCACATGTATGGGCTTTACACTTTACTGCCACCACTTTAGGCAGTTGGATTGCTTCTAAAAGATGTTTTATGTGTCGGGAATGTGCAACTGGTGTGCCTGCTGCTGTCATAAATTTTCTCAGACTCCATAGAGCCACAAAATCGTGCACCACCCCGAACGCGTACCTCGAGTCCGTGTAAATGTTTGCAGATTTGCCTGCTGCCAGTTCACATGCTCTAGTTAGTGCTACTAACTCTGCCACTTGGGCTGAGTGAGGAGGACCAAGAGGTTTGGTTTCTATGATGTCTGTGTCATTTACAATAGCATAACCAGTACATAATTCACCTGTGTCTGTTTGTCTATGACAACTCCCATCCATGTAAAAAGTTACATCTACATTCTCTAAAGGTGTGTCGTGTATGTCAGGTCTAGCAGTAAAGGTCTGATTCAGATATTCCATACAATCGTATGTATCATTATGTCTCCACCATCAACTCGCCTCCTTCCACCCTTTGTACATCATGTTGTACATATGGTAAATACATTGCTGGGTTCAGCGTGCTGCAACGTTTAACAGTGATGTTTGCAGGTGCGATTAGAGCTAGTTCCCATTTGGTAAACCTAGCCGAAGAGAAGTGTCTGGTTTGAGCAGAGTTCAGCAGAGCAGATACAGCATGGGGAGTGTATACAATCATATCATGACCCAATACTACGTCCTCACCAATAAAGCGGTAGCTGCTACACTTCTCAAACAGGTGGGGAGTGATCTTGCCACAGTGTCCACTGTAGTATGCTACGGGCCTACTGGCATCACCATGTTTTTGTGTAAGGACACCTGCAGCACAACCATTGACTTCTGTACAATACAAATCAAAAGGTTTCTCATAATCAGGTATTCCCAATGCAGGTGCTTTGGTCAGACTATCCTTAAGATTAAGGAAAGCCTGCTCTGATTCCTCTGTGTGTATGACACGATCGGGCTTTGAGGAAGAGATTAAGTCCTGTAAAGGCAAGGCCAATATAGAAAAACCTGGGATCCACATTGTACAGTATCCACACATTCCCAAGAAGGTACGAATTTGCTGTTGATTCTGCGGCAGTGTCATGTTCTGTACGGCCTGGAATCTATCATTTGTGAGATGTCGTAACCCCTGGGTTAGGCAGTGTCCCAAATATTTTACTCTGGATTGGCACGGCTGTAGTTTGTCCTTAGCCACCTTGTGTCCTGAATGCGAGAGATGAAGCAACAAAAGTTTAGTATCATTCAAACATGACATAAATGAATCAGAACACAGCAATAAATCGTCCACATATTGAATTAGAACAGATCCATTTGCAGGTTGAAAAGATTGTAAACAGTCGTGCAATGCCCGGGAAAAGATACTGGGGCTGTCTATGAAACCTTGGGGCAACCGGGTCCATGTATATTGCACACCTCTGTATGTAAATGCGAATAGATACTGACAGTCAGGGTGGAGAGGCACAGAGAAGAAAGCAGAACAGAGGTCAATGACAGTGAAATGGGTTGCGTTTGGAGGGATCTGCATAAGAATGACAGCTAGATGTGGCACTACGGGGAATTGGCTCTCTACTACCTTATTAACACCTCTAAGGTCCTGTACCAGCCTGTAACCCCTCCCACCACTCTTCTTCACCGGAAAGATGGGACTGTTGGCTACACTACACTAGCTGTACGAACTAAAATTCCCTGTTGCAATAATCGCTCAATTATTGGAAAATCCTCTAATTCTACCTCCTGTTTTAGTGGGTACAGGGGAATTTTTGGAGCTTGCCTACGCCTTTTAAATTTACCATTACGGGGCTTACGTTTGCCATTAATCAGTGTCCTGTCCATCCTTAGTCCAAAGGGAATCTGGAATTTGGGACAACATTTGATCTACCCGAGATGGATTTTCATTTAAACTGGTAGAGTGATACATTATCCTTTTTGGTAGTATTCAACATATCCCGCACCTCGTGCGCAACTCTCTCTGGGATATCTAGAAATACACCATCAGGGGTGCAATATATGACACATCCCATCTTACGTAACAAATCTCTACCCAGCAGGTTAGTAGGAGCCGCAGCAGCCAGAAGGAAAGAATGCCTGGTATGCAACGGCCCAATACTAACCTCTGTGGACTTTGTTAAAGGATAATGTTGCACTTTACCTGTTACACCCATTGTTGGTACTGTCTCGTTGGTCACCTGTAAATTAACGGGAGATTTTATCACTGACCTGGTCGCCCCTGTGTCTACAAGAAAAGGATATTCAGTACCAGCTACATCAACCATCATGACCGGTTCTTCCCTAGTACTTCCCGTTAACCTGATCTGTAGACTACAGGTATGACCTGAACCCTAGCATTGGCTACCATTCTCCAATAAAGCATTAACGGCCACAATTTGAGCTGGTGCTTGCTGGATATTTGCTGGTCTCTGTGCATATCCCTTATGGGGATATCCAGGTACTCTCTGGTTTGGGGGCCCTACCCTTTTTACTCTGCAGGTTCTACTTAAATGTCCTGGCTGGTTACAATTAAAACATATTCGTGGATCGGATGAAGACACAGGTTGTTGTGAGGTTTGAGCAGGGAGAAAAGGTGGTGGATATGGGTAGGGATATGAAGGATAAGGGTATTGTGGGGTATATGAAGTTTGTGAGTAGTGTGGGACCTGCGGTTGTGTAGGGTTAGTAGAATAGAGCTGTGTTTGCTGTTGCGTGGGATTAGTGAGGGCATATAACTGTTCAGGTGTAGGTGTGTGTGTAGATGCAAGTGTGTCTGTTGGCTGTGATGTTACCGTCATTCCTTCCAGAGCTTGAATACTGACAGCCATTAGTTTTTCGCTCTGGGTCTCTCTCTTCTTTGAGATGTTCTTATCATGTTCTATGGCAGATTCTATGAGTGTATCTATTGTGACTCCCCTCCAGCCAGGTTGTGAGGTCTGAACCTGAGTCTTTAAGTTTTCCTTAAGACCGTCCATGAGTACCGTGACTATCATTCCCCTGTGGTGAGTGCTATCTTTAATATATTCTATCCCAGTGTACTGGGTGATAGCCTGCAGAGCCCGGTCGCAATGCTATTCTGCAGATTCACTCTCCTTTTGCTTTATGGTGAAAATTTTGTTCCAGTTAACTACTACCGGAAAATATATACCCAATTGAGTTACAATGCGGGAAATGTTACCTTGGTTTACTTGGTCCGTTAAGGAAACATCCAATACACAATCCGTGATAAATTTTGTCACGTCGGTATTGCGTGGTAGACAGGCCCTTAACACCACATGCCAATCTTTATTAGTTGGCTCATGAGAACTACCCAAATTTCTCAAAAATCTCTGACATGTGGCTAGTTCCATTTTGGGATCGGGGAAATCATTTATGATGGAATTTACTTCTGCGCTTGTCCAAGGACAATGCATTACCACTTCCCTCGTGGGCACTACACAGTTTGCTTCTGCATTTCCATTCGGAACAGTTATTGTCCGAATGGGATGCAGACCGGCGGCGCTGCTACCTTTGACCTTGTTACCTGGCTGGGGGTTTAATCTGTTGCTGCTACGTATGGTATTAACAACTTCCTCTACGAGTGCAGAGGGTGTTAGCACTTCCCTTGCTGTTACCGATGGAGATGGCGGCACCACTCGTGATTGTTGTGGCGTAGCATCTACCATTTGTACAGCATGGGAAATGGCAGACATTACAATAGGCTCATCATCTACATCATGAACATTTTCTTTATAGTTGCTTAAGAGAGGGTACAAATTGCTTGTTACATTTTTATGGGTATTTTTGATAACTGTACTTGCACCTCCATCCACATAAAGGTGGTGCGCGTGAACTGCTGTCAATACCTTCCGCAACGCTATCTTGCTGCACGTGCACACCATTTTGCGTCTCGCCCGCACTGCAATTCTGGTTCGCGGATGTATTCTCTGGCAATGTGCTCGCAACGCTAGTTTGCGTCGCATTTTTAAGCCACGCATCCCCTTCATGTTGCCACAACTTTAAACATTCATAATATTTGACCTTTTTCTCTCGGGAGCGCATCAAACTGATGTGATCTCGCACATTATCTAATACATCTTTATCAAAACTACCAATTCTGGGAAACGGTCTAACACTCTTCATCGTCATTTTAAACCATACATCACAATACCTTATTGCATAAGTACCGTACTTAGTATGCATAATACGACGGGCTGATCCAAACGGCGCTTCCATTAGTAGCACATCATTGTCTAACATCTCTATTGTCTGCATGGCTCCCATTCTGAGACAACTCCTACGTTTTTCAATAAAGATTTAAACTGGTGAAAGACAGTCAAGATACTTTCACTTACCTGTGGATGATTTAAACGGCATTGCACACACACCTGTGAAGATTTGAAGAAGGCTACTCCACACACCCGGATAAGATTTAAGAAGGCAACTTCCACACCTATGGAAGTTTAAGTCGGCTACTTCCACACACCTCTCTACAACAAAGACTACATATACACCTGCTAATGTGTATAGAACGGTAAGCTGCTTACCGAGCGGCTAGCACTTAGCCCTTAAAGGTCATACGGTACCTCTAACTTTAGGGAACAAGTTACCCCTACCAACAAATACTCACTGTTACACACTTTTTTCCTGCGCAGAAAAATACACGTTAACCCAGATATTGACAACAATTGAAAAGAATGTAAACCTCAACGCCTTTGTTTAAACACGTGGCAGCACAACCAGAAGTACGTATACGCTATTGTGCGACCAGTCGCATACACAATAATGCGACTACCACACAACCGTACGACAACCTTTAGCTGCGTACACAAAAGTGCGTCTTTACTGTGCGCAAAACTGCGACTCAGCCGTGTGTTCAATACTATGGCACCCCTTTAAATGTTAGGTTCTATCAACAAAGGAAAACAAACTTTTTCCTCTCTTGTCCCTAGATTCTAGTCAGCGTCCCTGGCTCACACGAAAACGGGTAGCGATCTCTCTGCACAGAGCGGTTGCAGGTAAACCCTGCATGTGGCCACTCCACCCTTTGGTGAGAAATCGATAACCGTAAGTGCCGTGTGAGTGGGTAAGTGACTTCACTACGAGCCCCCAACGATACTGCCTTTGAACCTTATGAATACCCCTGCCTATACCTTCTAATATCCTTCCTATAAACCTCTAAGGAGAACGCTATTTTAAATAAAGACTCCAGACCTAGAACCTGTGGTTCCAAAGCACAAAGTATTATTCAAGTAAAAAGTACAGCAGTTACACGCTATGATCCTCATATAATCTTAGCGCAAAGAAATTATACAGACCCAAGTACAGTTATACATACGCAGTGCTCTCTGGTCCAGATGTAGGCATCAGCAAGAAACCCCCGTCAATCAGCATTCAGCATGAAGACTAGGAACCCAGGGTCGGAGCACACATATTTATACCCCCCAGAAATAAACAACACAATAGAGAAGTTTGTTGCTAATACCATTGGTCTTAAAGGAGAGGGCATATGTTACAAGGCATTTAACAGGTTGGTTCAAATAGACACAGTCCAGCCTCTAACCACTGGTGGTCTCTGGTTTCCCGCCTCATGCAAATCCTAACAGTTGTTCATATAATGTACATTTTGTTGCTTGAAGTCTCTGCGGTCCATAAGTTGAGAATGCATTTTGGGATCTCTCCATCGATATTACCGGAATACTGTTGAGAGAGTACGCATCAGTACAATACCAAACATGGCTTACTTATCACGTATAAAACCTTGGTTACGAAATAATCTTTATTTCCTAACAATTATAATAAATGTGCATACTTGAATGTTATACCTTAAAGCTTATGGAACCTTGTATGTGAATATGTAATGTGTGAGTATGTGGGGTTTGATGTAAAGACGCTAGTTAACTTGGGGCAGATGCGTGTGCATGAAGCTAATATATGGCGTTTTCATACAGAATCTTATGCATTCGCTAATATGCGACTAATTAACAGCGCTATTGTGCATATTGTGTGTATGAGAAATGGTGTAAGATACAATCGCATGATGCTAATAGTAATATCGCCACATGTACTAAAGTGTGAGTTTATCTGATATGGCGCTTAGGCGGCCATTCGCAAAATGGCATCTTGCGATCTCATTTCCAAGATGGCGTCTTGCGGCCAGTCGCAAGATGGCGTCGCTGCGATCCAATTTTAAACTGATCTCGTCTCAGCCAATTATCCAGCTTCGACAGGTTCAATACAATATAAATGCCTCAGAAAAAGACACAGGAGATACACCCCTGCAGAAGGTAATATATATATATATATATATATATATATATATATATATATATATATATATAAATAAAATGTTTGCATAGGCATCTCTAAATTTAAATTTATATCTCAATGTAAATTTTTCAATAAGTGACTTTATAAAATTGCTTGATATGTATCACTAGTCTCTGTGATTGCTATTCTCCTCTAGAATAGCGTTATGTTTATATAATCTGCACATGTATTTTAAATAGCGACAAATGAACTATACCCTTATATTCTCACCATTTAACTATAAATCAAAGTATATTACATATCAAAAATAATTACTAATGGTGTTTGAGATTTAAAACAATTTTAGTGATTTAATAACAGATGGCTGATGAGGTATTAGAACCCGGGTCGTCTGGGCTCTAGGCAGGCGCATTTGTACTTTATGTGTAATATGAAAAACAATATTGTCGAATATCATATAGGATTATATAAATTGGTTGGCATGTAGTATTACTACTGCTATTATTGTTATCACCAATTGGATTTGATTCATTTATTATAATCTTATCATTTTTTATTTTATTGATCAAATGTCATTGCCGTCCCTTTTTTTTTGTCTCTAAATGCTGTTGCCTCTTTATTTCTTTTTCACAAAGAGTCCTTTTGATAATAATATAAAACAAAAGGAAATTAAAGACGATATTGAGTCTCTGAAATTGCTATAAAAACAAAACAAAATAACAGACAGTTGATGTGGGATTTGAACCCAGGTCTCCCAAATGCAGAATTAGTGCCTTACCTCTGCGCTATTTCTAGACACACAATTTGCTGTGGTATATTTAAACTTTTGAATTACATAATCTTTAATCTCAATAATAATATCTCTTGAATGCTAATTATCCCACTATTGGAATATTGAAATAGAATGCAACTATATATATTTTAAAGAGTGGTCTCAATATATGGAATTTTTTATAAGTTTATATATGTATTTTTTATGTAGTATTATGACTTTATAAAAAAATGGAGATATGTATACATCAGTGTGGAGACACACACACAAACACACAGGTGATCCTGATGAACTTGATCACCATCAGTGGATTGGTTGATTCAAGTTTAAAAACACAGATAGGATCATCAGGAGACTCACCCTCTGACAAAACCGCAAGGACTGGCACTGGTTGTTTTGTGATGAGTCTTGGTTCCACTTCTTTCTAAGTGGGCATGGCCTCGTGGGCGATATTGTGGCATCGCTGTACCTGGACAAAGGCCCCACATGGGACCGAAACATCAGATCTAGCCTGTTTTAAGACACTGGTGGTATGTAATAAAGGACTTTTTACTTTTGCAATGGTGAGTGCCCTCTCAGTTTGGATATATATATATATATATATATATATATATATATATATATACACACACACACACACACACATACATAACAGAGTATATTTAAATTTTCAAATCCAACCTCCACAAAGTGTATTTTTCTTGATGAAATAAAGTAATACAGTAGATTTATTATGGTAAAATTCCAGTTTTATTACTTTATTATTTAAACAGAAATTGAAACGTCCATCAAAATATTGTGCTTTCAGATATTGAGCTGCAAATTTTCCTTACAAATCATAAGCCGGGTTCTCTTCTCTGTAATAAATTCAAGTATATTTTGCACATGCACTTGTGAGGTATATTTCACGTTTGCCTCGTATCCTCTATATTCACATTCACATTTGTTCTGCTTGCAATGAATGAATCAACATATATTATTACTTTTGTTCAGTTCGAGTCAAAGAAATAACTAATATTTAATTTGACCTGATTATACTTTTAGCTGCCATTTATAGAGCATGGGTAGGTCGTGTACTTCAGAATGGTATCTACAGCTGAAATAATTTATACTGTATTAAGTACCCATTTTTCATTGTTATACATAAGTGATTAGCAAGACAATTAAACTGTTTTACTGTGAAATGATTATTAAAACAGGGTTACAAATTTGTCAATAGTTGACCTTTTGTGAACCATGCACTAAACCCAGATTCCCCCAGTAGTCTCTAAGGTCTGACTTCTGTCCAGTCATGAAAACCTCAGACTACTGTAACTGTATTGGAAAATCATAAAGGAAAAAAAACAAACAGATAAAATAAAATATAACTGGACAGTGAAAACAAATTATTTTGTCCAGTGTTTTGCTCATGTACTACATCTATCATACCCCACCGAGAAGTGATTTTGTGATGGCCCCTCATGGATATTAGGGATGATCCCTACTCTAAATGCAGATCACCTAAATTTGCAAAGCTCTAACCCCCAATGCTGGAAGTTCTGTTTAGTGGCAAAAGCAGTGAACACAAAGTAATGGTGTGTATCAGGTAAGGGTTCCTCATAGAATAGCTTCTCAAAGATGGAAGGGTCTCACAAACTTGACCAACCCTTTCTAACAAAACAAACACATCAAAATATTTAAATACAATTTTTTAAAAAATAAACCGACAATGGTTTTCATTCATCATGTACCAAATAACCAATGCCCTTTGTGGCTGATCAGGTTTTTATCAAATGGTAAAATTAATTTTGAGAGACTATTTTCAGTTTTAAATTGTACACACACAATAATTTGGCCTGTAATACCTGTAATAAAATTTATAGTGACTTAGAAATAGAAAATAAGGAATAAGCATACAATCAGTTGCATCCAGGACATAGAGTAAAAACCATCATCAATGTAAAAACAAAAATTAACATTAACTTGTTCGAAGGACAGCAGCGCTTTTTGATCACTAGAGCTTATACAGTTTGTTTTGATCTGAATAAATGGTGGGAAATTTAGCATCAAATGATATTCCAATTCAAGTGCGAATTAGTAGCTATTTGTTATATAAAAATAAAATAAAAAATTAGTATCAAAAGTGGTAAAGACCCCAGTTTGTTCAAAATTGCACCTTTTGAAGAAATAATATAAAAATAACTTAATATGCAAGAGGTCCCCGCCAGTTGCTTGTACAAATATATATCTAGTCATGATTTCTTGTCACAGCGATGAGAAGAGTCCGTGTTCAATACTTCAATCATTGCTCTCAGTGTAGGGAATGATTCGGCCACCGATGGAAGACTCTTGTATGATGGAGGTAAACTAGGAGACACCATAGAAGATCATGAGAAATGCAGATCTTGTGAAAAGCATCTGTCATTATGTTATCAGGATATACAAGATTAATCAGTATATTAAAGGAGGTGCATCATGTACATTTTTATTTGCACTTGCTGATATTAAATGAAATGAGAAGTGACAATGAAAATGCTCTTCAGAAATATGCTTAGATTTTTATCATTTCTATACATTCTTCTCACCTAGCGTTTAACTTTTGCTTTAAATATCAATCGGGAAAGGTGGCCACTGAACCAAAAAGCTGAGCAACAGGATCGGTGTTCAGCTTAGCCATATATGTGTAGGAAAATCAGATGAAATCTTGCAATTTGGCTCTATGTTTTAGCAAATCAGATGAAATCTGGCAATTTGGCTCTATGTTTTAGCAAATCAGATGAAATCTGGCAATTTGACTTTGTTTCAGTGCCATCCTCTACTGCAGTGGCTCCTAACTCCAGTCCTCAATTACTCCTAACAGGTCAGGATTTGAGGATCTCTTTAATCATGCACAGGTGAGTTAATCTATTTTGCTGGGTCAGTAATTATCCCACCTGCATCCACAGACAGAAATCCTTAAAACATGATCTGTTGGGAGTTCTTGAGGACTGGAGTTGGGAACCACTGCTCTAGTGCATTCTTCACAATGCCGGATAATAACCCAATTAATTTCAATAGAATTCTTTTTCACTGAGATTACTGTTGGGGCCACGCACATCAATGCTGTATTCCCAATACAGCTGTGACAGAGCAGTGTGCGGCCAGTTTACATGTCTGCAGCTCTGATACCACAGATAGGCTGAAGGGTTTTCTATTGAGAGGTGCTTCAGTTTTCATTCCATTGCTGAGGCACCCGCACATCACAAGTCAGTGCAATTTGCCATTAAATGTTGTGGCAGAGGTTCTCATCTTACATAGTACAGCAAAGCCAAACACACTTATGGTGCATACACACGGTCAGATTTTTCCTTCAGATATGAACGATAACGATTTAAAAATCGTTCAGTCGTTCATATCTGAAGGAAAATCGTTCATATCTGACATGCCTGAACGATGGACGATCAACGATGCGCGTTCCCGATGGTCAGATAACGATTTCTGACATCTGATGTGTTTGCAGTCAGACTTGGACGATTCCATTCATTTTAATGCAGTCAAAAATCGTTCAATCGTTCAAAACTTTGGTAAAATCGTTCAAATCGTTCAAAACTTTGGTAAAATCGTTCAAATCGTTCAATCATTCATCTGACAAATCTGACAAGTCTGACAAATCTGACCGTGTGTATGCTCCATAAGTCACACTAGTCCTCCTTAGTTTTAAGACAGCAAATGTTTGTGTGTTCTACAGGGCCAGGAACAAAACAGGACGTATTTTTCTTTTCTTTTCCCCCATTTTTACTACGCACACTTTTTTTTTTTTTATATCTTAACTAATCCAGGGAGACAGTAACAGGGTCACATAAGATCCTTATAAGCCCTGCGTATTGCCAACACTAACAACCAAGACACCCTGCATAGCCTTGTAGCTATTGCATCACCAAATATCAAGAGCTTTAGGGAACAAAACAACTCAAGCAGTGATATTTTAGCAGATTTGTTGATCCATAGAAAGACAAAAACTTTCTCCAAGTGCACTAATCTTCCTTAATATATGTATATATTATTTTGTCCAGTGTTTGCAAGCTCTCTCAGTAGAATCATGGTTCTGTTGTATAAAGCATACAATGCTTGGGATATAATTTCAAGGTCTGATTACAGGCAAACTGATAAAAGCTTTAATTCTATTTTCCCTGCTATAAAGTAATAGAAGTACACCAAGGAAGTGGGCCAAATATACAGTATGCAAGTTAAAAGCTCATAGTAAAAACTCTGCCTTATGAAATTGTTGTTTCCAGCTCCTCAGAGGTTTTAATAATAATCATGATTATTTAAAAAAAAAAAAAAAAAAGTCAGATGCTACTTGTTAGAGAAATTGAAACCAGAGGAAACTTCCTACTTATTTGTCGGACCTGCCCTAATATTTCTCAGTATTTTGGGCAAAATACACAGTCTCATTAACTCGCTGATGGAAGCTTGGACCTTTAAAGGCTCTTGAGTGTTTCTCCTTAGTCATCCACCTCAAAACCTGCGTTAGCATCCCTCCGAAAACAGACAAAACCACCTTCCATCTCATAGCATGCGTGGAGAACATTACCCACATAACAGACCTGACCTCTTCACCATATTATGGGCCCCCTGGCTTTTCAGAGAGAGCTGCTCCCACCCCAATCATCGGGCTTAATTTCTCCTTCAGAGAAGCTAACATCCTTACCCCAAACATTACCACCTGGAGACATGCTCATCACCCATTCTCCTCCCCAACATCCCATAACCTGACTCCACAATGTTACTATTTCAGTTTGTAGATTTATAGGTTTTCATTTAAAAAAAAAAAAAAAAAAAAAAAGGAAGAGGACAGTTTAATTAATGTGTTCTGTACAATTTCCAAGTTTGCAGGGGTCCTATGTAAATAATAATAAAAAAACAAAAACAAACATCTTTTAGGAAGAAATTATTCAAATTTTCACTTACTATTGTAGGTTCATCCAGCCTTTAGCTGTTTTACTGAATGCTTCTGATCCTAGAGCTGTCATAGCTTCAAAATCAACTAGCTAAAACAGAAAATAATACAAATATGCATTTAACTAAGTGCAGGTAAAACCACATACATAATTTGGAGTGATCACACAAGAGGGGGCTATTTTCGGAAACAAGTGTTGCTGTAGATCATGGTAAACAATCGGAGTATATAGTTATATTTGTAGTAAACTTTATACAATGTAATCATTGCATAATCTGCTGCTAATGGGTTGCTATGGCCACCACCAGCTTTTTCTTTCACATGACTTTTTACAAATCTCCCTTGACAAAAATACCATCCCTGATCTTCTAAAATCAGTAAAAAATCCACAAATATATTTTCTGACAAGCCCCTTCCCTCAATCACAGAATTGTTACCCGATATCAACACCACCTTTGGGTGGATCCCAGAGCTAGTGTAGAAATGAAAGAGGAGGTTATCAGTGCCTGCTCCTCTCCCAGCCTCTGGACAGGAAGGAAGAGGGTATATGTGATACCATATGCTACACTGCATACCTTATCTGACAAAGTCCTAGAGTGTTTTAGGACTCTGCGTTTATCATTTAGTTGTGCTTAAATACTGTAGGACTCAATCAGATTGGAAGAGGGTGGGCATTGTCTATGATGGTATAATTTTGCAAATAATGCTTATTGAAAAAGTTGTTGCTTTCCTTCAGTAACTATAAAAACACAATAACAGCTCGAGAATAAAATCTAAAAATAAATTGCTTAAATGACGAAAAAAATTAAATCCGGACATACCTTTCCTTTAGGAATTTTCCCTGAGATCTCTTTCCCGCTGGCCATCAGAGTTCCCATAATTACAGAATAAGCGACCACACTAAGGACAAACCACAAGAACATAGACATGCTAAATGAAGGAGAAGCATCTGTACAAATAACTAGTCTTCCATGCCCATTCCATCTTTAGCATTTCAGACTGTGTTTAAGCATTGCTTTAGATAAACCATAATCTAAAGACTAACATACGCAAATTTTATCTCATTTAGTATAAACTAGAAACGATAAATGCAGATGAGGATTGCATGGTTTTAGCATTTTAGAAAACCGGGCTAAAACAGTGATATGATGCTTTAACACTTAAACGAGCAG